>JAOVYW010000034.1:5086035-5099440 GCA_025775045.1 Hiodon tergisus
TTCTGAGTTAATAGTTTTGAGAACAACAGGTTGCTATTCTAAGAAAACAATTGAGGAAAAACTGTAATAAATTGGAAAACTGGAATGACTTACAAAGGACGACCTTTCAGACAGGTTACTAGTTTACTTTTATTTAGCTGTTAGACATGAAAAGGGAAATTTAGTATTGCTTCAGTCAGAAAAATATTTTCTCACATGCTCTAAACAGGCTACAATAAATTACACAACTAACTCTGACAGAAGATCTTCTAGAGCTGCCTGCAAAAGGTTCATTTAAAATTGAACTTTCATGTTTTTATTATTTGGTCAATTGTGCTGTAGTTGATACCTTGTATTTGTTGCCTATCTAAATGGCCATTGATGTAACACATTCCAACAATAAATAAAATCGTCACTTGTTTTACCATACCAAAAACCAAAATCTTAAACTATAACCAAATAAAATTTTCTATAGTATTCATTCTGCCCAACCACCATTATAACGCATGTTAATTTGACAAATGGCAAATTCACGCTCTTTACAGAGAAAGAAATCCCCTGGGGTAATCATCTTTCATACACACTTTTAGTTTATAATTCAGACCGCCTCATGTTGAGGACCTCATTGAGGATGAATTAAGTTGTTTTTGGTATGCTGCAGCATTTAAGCGCAGAGAGAGATTAAAAAGCAGAGCTCCGCATTCTGTGCCGGGCAGCTGGCATTAAGGACAGTGTGGGGCAGAAACCCTGGAGCGAAAACAGGTTCCGTGCCGAGCCGACCCTGGGTCAGATAAAACGGCGGAGCTCCTGGTCAACGGTGTTATTGCACATCTAGCTAGAAGGAGAAAGACAGAACCCTCACGGACGCACAAGGTGCTGAGAGACTCATTAAGTCCAGGGCAGATGCCAAAAATACAAACGGCCATTGTTGGGCCTTCCATCTTAGGTAAGAAAGCAGAGCATTTCTGTGCTGGTCGTGGTTTACAGTTTTAACTCTAAATAATTTTGTGCGTTCCTCTGTCAGTCGCTGTAAATCACAATTGACTGCATAGGCTTTTTCACTAATGAAAATACATTTTTTTCACTCGTTGAATGAAGATAAGCATTTTTACGTCTCCACCTTGTTGAAAAATTCAGATAACATGTATACCTTTCTCACCACAGTGAATCCATATTTATTGTGAGGAAATCAATTTAACAAGTCAATTGAAAAATATTTTGTTCATATTCAAGTCAAATATTTTCAGGGACCTACATATCTAGATTATTACATGCAATGGATACATGTAGACTTATTTAATTGCTCTAAATATTTTATCAATATATTTTAATGTATTTAAATTATTATTTTAAGTTTAATATGTTTCCATGTTGGATGTAGTTGGATATTGTTACTGTTTGATTGTAAGTGATCCAGGAAAATCTCCTCCACAAATAAATATTGGAAAAGTATTTGGGAATAATAACATTGTTTCATGGTTTTAAGCAGTTCTGCTTCTAAACATTCAATTTCTTTCCAGAAAAACATTTGATTTAAAAACAATGCACAAAACACCTGCCCATCTGAACGCTTAAATCATCCATTAAGCTGAACTAACTAAACTAACCCTGTCAAGCACAGTAATGAATTTGCGTTGATCACTAGTTCACTTCAAAGGTTTTCGCTTTTAAAACTGCATGGTAGGAACCGGCTTTGCAGCTGAATGACTAAGAAGTGCTTTTGCAATAAAAAGGGGGGGGGGGCAGTTGGCTCAACCACATTCTGAGTAAAATGGAATTAGCAATATAGTAGTTAGATATTACGTTTTAGACACCATGTGAACGCAGGGAAACGTTTCCTGGAATCCCTCTCTCGGTTTGTGGCAGAATTTCTCTTATCGTCTATCATAACCCTCCATCTGGAACATTTCTTTACAGGCTGAGCCGGTCACATTTTTCCTCCCGAAATCATTTACATTCCCTGTGTAACAGAGAATGACACTCGCCCACAAATACATTTAACTTCCAGTGCTGCTGAGTCCCTTACCCTCGTCTAAATCTAGATCAGAGTCTCCTTCACACAGGAGCGTTTACAGTAAAAGGATGGGAGTAAGGAACAGGGCTAGGCTTCTGACGATATGGCTCTCAGTAGCAACCTTTAAACACGCAGTAATGAAAACAAATCTCAGAGATATTCACGTCCCCCTGGGTGTTATTGTTATGCTGCCTGTCAACGCAGTGACCGAGCTGCCACCTGTCCTGCAATCAATGTGAAGGGTAGATGTGAACAAAGTATCCGGGACCTGACCTACAAGGATGCGGTTTAGGGTTGTTTTATGGCAGCCGGAATAATGAACACGCTTCAGACTGATTGGGGGGAAAACGCAGCTGCACAATCAATGGGCAGCAACGGCGTTCCGGAAAATGGAAGAACAAAAGACAGAGCGGGGCTTGCAGACAGCCAATGCCATCCCATACCTCAGCACTACCCTGGCAGACAATGTGATGATATTTGTCCAAACATTCATAAAACTTAAATAAAAAAAAAAAGGGGGGGGGGGGGAATTGAATGAATTCTGGGATTCCAGTACCAGAGGACTGTCAGTCAACCATCCATCCATCTGACTAATTGGCTTCTTACCCTCTTTCCATCATGTTTTTTTCTTAACTGGTTGCCTCTGGCTAGAAATGCAAATGACAAGTAAAGGAGCGTCTGGAAAAAAAGGGGAGAAAAATGCAGCTTTACTTAATTATCTGTCTGAGTCAGGACCAACTGACGCTGGCCCACACAGCAGAGTTATGCTAAACAGCAAAGCATCATGGGAATTGGAGTGACAGCTCATTTTCCTTCTGCAATTTTATATGAAAGGCACAGCAGAAACATAGTTTTTTTTTTATTTCCCACACTCCCTCTGAACACCTTGGTGAGAGCTCAGGGGAGCGTGGTGCCAAACCTGTCATCAGCACAGACACGGTCTGTTTGCCTCCGCTGTGACAGGGCTTGTTGACAAACGCCAGCAGTCATCTCACTATCCTGGGAAAAATCTGCCATGATTTTGTCAGCATACTGACAGAAGCTGTTAATGTCTCAAATTCTAACAGTGACAGAAACCCGTCTTGTTGACAATATTTGACGTACCGGTCTCAATTTATATATATGATAGTATTCCCACTTTCCGCACTGAAAAATTAACAATTATTCAATTTCTCTGTCCACCCCATTGCAAGGACCGTAATGATTTTTCCTTAATGAGAATTGTGTCAGGTCCCATTTACAATGAAATAAACTGACATTCCATGCAGGACTCATTATAAATTCAAAGACGTGCTACATTCCCTCACTGATCAATACGCTTCACAAATTAGGGGGACGAAACCGGCAAAAAAGGGAGCAATTAACGTATTCCCTCTTCAGTTGTCAGCCCCGTTATCAGACCAAAAGCAACCATGGATAATATTCATTTGTTAAGGTCTGTGTACATAATTACGAATGCGCAGTGACTCATAAAACGAGAGTCATATTAATTTCCCATTCCACCCAAGGGTTACAAATTAACTGCTGCCTCGTCCTTATCAGACCGGGAGGAATACGTGGCGTTATTATTCATGTTGATACATTTTCGGCCGGCATGATTAATGGCGACACAACAGGCCTCAAAATAGTGGTTCTCAACCCATTTACCGATGTGGGTCGCATTAGCAATTTGAAAACATACAAATGTCAGATTGAACGAAACGGAAACAAAACAAAACGCATACATGGAAATTCTTCAACAGCAGCATTTGCAAAAGGAACGCATGTTGAAATATCTGTAATGTTACAAATTAAAGTTTGAATATACAGAAATGAAAATGACTGGGCCAAATGTGCCTCGTGCGGCCCACGGGGTGCAGGTTCAGAACCATGGCTACAGTGTCCACTGAAGACTGATGACTGATGAGTGAAGCACAAAAAAAAACATCTCCTCTTATTTAATGATCCTAAACACACAGTAAATTGTGCAATGTTAAGTGCATCATTTAAATTTAGCTTTGATGCAAAATATTAAGGTATCGGTAATATTTATAAAAGACAAATTCTTACAAGAATGAAGAAGATGAAAAAATCGAACACATGTCTTTATTTTAATTAACCTGAATACTCTATGCATTTTATTTTATTCAGTATATGAAACACAATATAAGGCAATATATTTGATTAGCTTTACTGTATCTTAAAGCACTTGTTACTTATATAAAAAATTCTAAATACAGGGTGAACATTCAACATACAGTATGAATTTTGATGCAATGTTTAGCTATAAATTACTTCAAAAATCAAATTTTGAGTGTTCTGCAGAAGTATTCTGTTATAAAGTTATATGGGGGAAAAAACAAAATATATTATTTATAAATGTTTCATACGTTTAACAAATTCTAAATCTTTTAAAATCACATCTCATACTATCAACAAAGCTTTCATATTTAAGCAACAAATGTTTCAAACACTGAATATCTTTTCATTTGATGTTTGGGACCTTTTTCGTATAATTGAAGGTTTATTTTAATAAAGGGTATTTTGTTATTTTAATAATGAATAGCCTATTCCGTCCTGCAGTTTTACAGTGTCACCAGGCACACTCTGGTTTCGCCTTAACTAGCAAAATATCGTGCTTACATCAATGAACAAAATGTTTAATGTAAAATTATTATAACACTTAAAATGGTCGTCAATATGAAACTGTAAATAACAAATACATTTTTAAGATCTTACATATAAAACACTAAATTTGTAATAATTAATTTGAGTTTTGCGTAGCCATTGATTAGATTCGAATACCTATCAATACAAATACTTAATTATATTTCCAGTTACTAATCACTACAAGGTTGAAACTGCTGACCAACTGAACAGCAGTTTATAACTTTAAGGAACAGGCTGCAAAAGTTATTGGTCGTGGACATGGTCAACCCATAGAGATGTCTTATTGTCTCTAATAAAAAACCAGCGAAGCCGTGACATTGACAAGGCCTTGGACTGCTTGTCCACCCAGACATCAACTCTAGGCTGGATATCCAGACAATCCATACTGAGAACCAATAAATGGGTGCATGCACATATGAGTGGTACTATAATAACCAAACCGCTTACAGAACTGCTATGAAATAATTTCTAAATGCATTGTCGTTCTCCAGTGTTCAAATGAAAGACAGCAGCTTCGTGACTTTGCCTAAAAGGGAGGCCAAGAATGATTTATCGTTGTATCAGTAAAATATTGTAATAGTAATTTGTGTGATTCCCTTCACTCATGTTTGTCATTAACTGCCATTTAGTGCCCTTCAGACAGATTTATTTGGTTAAATGTGCATACTGAGTTAAATTATTTTATTGTTTTATTACTTTAATATATCTAAACAGATAAACACAAAGTGCTTAATGACTTGGTGTTTTCCCATTGCACAGTATATGGTTTTGCAGGATGTCTGTATTAACTCTTACGCCAACAATTGGGTGTTTCACAACTTCGGTCCAGGAATGAAGAATGTGTGTTGTTCTGTTGAGAGTTTCGGCGCTAAACCAATTATCTGAAAACTCGTTATAAGACGAGAGGCATGAATGCTGCGTTTCTATTCTTAGAAAAAACAACAATTGGTGACTGCCATCTAGTGCTCATATGGGTACACTGCCAAAATCCTGATTATCAGTGAATGTTAAAAAATGTTAATTAATTATGTTTGAGAAATTAAGATCGCAATCTGAAGAAATATTTTTAAGACAAATTTTGAATAGTTCACTTCAGACTCACAGTAGACAGTACCAATTGTATTAAAGTTCACGACTGTATCGTTTTCAGCTGTCTTAAAATGGTAAAACGAAGTTCCTTCATGTGAAATTCTTATGGTGTAAAATGGAATTTTGCTGAGAAACTGAAATGATTAATTAACTTGGATGTTTTTGTTATTGTCCTAGTTATTTGCAAACATTAAAACTTAAGTATTCTTGTAAACGAAAAATTCAGAAATATTCAGTTACAGTACTGCATGTAATCCGTTTCTAACACGCTATACATACAGTTTTTAGGAATTACAAAATTTGAGTGAAGTCACAGCTGCAAATGTATACATTTGGTCGTGCCATATAACACAAATCTACTCTCAAAGTGGAGATGGGCGATTTTTATTTGCTCGTTTAAAAGGTGTTTTTTTTTACAGATTATTTATGTAATTTAGTCCAGTTCCAGCTCATTCTTACGATTAAAAAAAAAACAGAACTGTAAAAATAATTATATTTGTATTCGTTTTAAAAACGTTTATACTAACTTTACTTAACAAAGGATACTTCATTTTAAGTAATATGTTGAGAATGTTTTTTTGTTTTGTTATTTATTTTCAGTTGTTACCTTAAGATTTGTCAAAACAGTTATACAATAAAAAAGATTTCTGGGATTATCATTTGAAACAATATTGCCTTTAATTTCCCTAAATATGTTTAATAAAGGCATCTTTAAAGTCCACTTATGAAAGTTAAAAAAGCAATGTTAATTCAGGCCACCATGTCCACGAGAAACTAAAGCTAATTGGGGTTATTGACAAAAAACACTGTCTATCGTCACAATCAATCATGTTAGTGGTCTCCTTTAGCAGAGGAATATGTACTTTAGGTATGCAGGAGAGAAGACTTAAGATGTTTCTTTTATGCTTCCTGTTTAACAGGTGCAGCATCGGACCAGCATCTTATGAGAGCTGTTAAAGAAGGACGAGATGAAACGGTGGCTTGTCCTCCACTGGTTTTGATTGAGTTTGGAATGAAGCAGATATGAACCGACAGCCGCTGCTGCATTCTCCAGTCAAGAATCAGAAAAAGGTGATCAAAGCTGACTACCCTCCTGAGGGAAACAACGCTTTATTTTCTTGTTTCTCAATTGGTTGTGAGTACCGCTCGGTTGCCTAATGTAAAGTCATTTTCTTCAGTCAGTGTTTACTTTTTTAGTTGGCGTTTTCTTTGACCCTTAAGCATGTATCGCTATTGGCTTCCATGCGGTGGATACTGCAGTTCCTGCAGTAAGCGTTACGATTTTAAACTCCTTTCTGATGCTGTAGCATGTAGCATAGTTTACCACCATTAGTAATATAAAGTGCAAAAAAAAGCTTATAATACGCCTAGCCAGAAACCAGTTTCCAAAAAAAATAATAGACATAATACATTTTTTACCACTCATCTTTCACATGCATTTAGTTCTACTACTATCAAGACATACCGAGGCTCCTGAAAAAATTACCAAAGAAGAAATTGGCTCCTAACCCCTTAAGTTCAGAAGCTAAATTTATTGTGCAGGTCAAAATGACTCGCATGATAAAAGCAAATAAAAAACTGTAGATTTAAGTTAAGCCTATATTTCAATAACCGCGTATAAAGTGTCATTCCCAGCTATTATCTTTCCCTACCTTAGCCCAAAAATCACAATACATTTTTGCTTTTGGCAGTCATACTTCAACAACGCAAACTCCTGCAGCCATGCTGTTTTAACTTGCCGTGTTTAGTTGGAAGACTGGGATGGTTAATGGTGAGGAGTGGGATGGTCCCCATGGAGCAGGGATTCTCTGTCTCTGTATATTTTCAGTTTTAACAACATTGCCTCGTGGCAGTGTAATCCGGACGAAACATGACGGCAATGCCGACGTCGTAGACCTAACTAGGGTCCTTCGTGGATTGCTTGCTTGACTTGTGCTAGCAAGTGACCAGTGAATTGTACTTTGCGTGTTCACGTGGGAGAACTCAAATCAGATAATAACGAAATCTCGTTTATTTTGGTTGTTCAAATTACTGATTTGAATTTTAAAGTTCACAGATTTAAGGTCTTGAATATTGGCTTTACTTTATTCTTCAATAACTAATAGTATTTCAACCACCATTGCACCCGTACAAATATCCATGTTTGCATGTGTTGGTTTGACATTTCCAAATGAAATATCCTCGACTGCGCGAAATAATTTCCCTTAAAATTCCATTGATTGAACACAACCACATTGATGACATGTCACAACAGCTAATCCACCTACTAGCTCTTAAAAATACATTTCTGAAATAAAGGAAACAAGGAAAGTATGTTTTTTAGCACAAAAATTATTAGATTTTGATTGAAGTGCCAAGAAGGGATCACAGTGTGTAGGCAAAATTGATATCGTTACTGAACTTGCATTTGGACATCAAAGAACAGATGATACACAAATGTAGTTGGCAAAGAGGCCATGAAGAAAAAAATTGAACCAGGAATTGATAACTTAATATTCTGCCAGTTGTTCTTAAATGGGAAGGAACTGACTGCTAAAAAGATATACCTGAATTTAGGTTTAACAGTTTAAACAGGCACATTACAAGAACGTCTTTATATAAATATATATAAATATATATATTGTTTAAAAATATTTAAAACTGCTTTCTTATTTGTGTCTACTAACTGCCATGTTGAATAGTGTTAGTATTATTTGCTAAGACCATGAAAAGTGCTTCTGCATAAAACACTTTTCTTTATTTATTTACAATAAATTATGTTCAGGGTTTAGATTCAGTACTTAAGTTGCTGTTTAAATGAAGATCAAATCAGTAACACTAAAGAAATGAAAGCTTGCTTAACTATTCCCTTGCAACAACAAAAAAAATCCATATATGGATTTCAGGACACTTTATTTTTTCAATAGCAACAGTTTTGGGTTAAAAAAAAAGAAGTAATTGATGTAAGTTGAACAGAACCCGAATAACAGAACCTGAGAACTCCAGCAGATGAATAAGGAACCTCTGTGCACGGAGGTCTGGCTCACACAACAAAGCGCATGAGGGAGCTGGCAAATGTAAATGCAAAGAACGTTTGAGTCCATCGGCACTGTTTGTAGTTCGCTTCAACAGTTTTTCAAAAGCCAGCATCTACACACCGAAAAGGGGGGGGGGGGGGACAGGTGAGGAAGTGAGCTCGTCTACCGTTTTTTCCTCTGGGTAAAGATGCCATAAACATTACGTTTCTGCTGTGAAATTTCACACTAGACTGACACCTGATTTTGCCAGATGTGAGTTTACACACCAAAATAGCTGAAAATATCAGTTAAAAGAAAAAGGTACACTTATTTTACAGTCTAACTAGTTGGGGAAATGAAACGGTAATGTGTCCTAAACCAACTGATGTAAAAACTAATTATCGAGTTAATTTTTTAGTGGTTGATTTTGGTTTATTTAGTATTTCACTATCCGTCTTCACTATCCGTAACTAATCTTCAAACCCCAGATGGCCTCACTTAGAATTCTAACTAACTTTGTTTGCCAATGAGCTACAATAAATTGGGACAAACAAATCAGTTGTTCCTCCTGTCCTCTCACAACCAGTCCAGACATCTTTAAAGTGGTTTGAGTTTTGTGTTTTGTTTTTTACCATGAAGTAAAACTCAGAAACCTTAAACCCTTGAAGATCAGGTTTTACCTTCCCCTGCCTAAGATGTAAAGACTGTCATTTCTCATATTCAGCTGAATGCATGTGCCACTGCATTGCAGTTTTCACATTCCAGTCATCTCCTTCAGTTTACTTCATTTCCTGGTTGGGAGTACACATCTGACACCAACTTTCATGAGCTCTTCCATCGTTTCTGCTAAAAACTGCGACGAGAAATGATCGCACCTATGCCGGAGAAGTATCGTTACTCCACATTTATTCACCTAACACTTATAAGACGGGTATCAATTCACATGAAATGACAGCATGTTTGCCAAAGTAAGAGTTGGAAAAGTCCTTGCACAAACTCCAGAAATAAGTTTCATGAGTTTATTGATCTAAACTTATATATACTGACTTACTGGTGCTGACTTGTATAGCGCACCTAGATAAGGGGAACCTAATAAATTTGTGCTGCTTCTAGGTCCCCCAACCCTTAATTATATAATCCAATCATTGATTAGACCAACTAAGGACTTAAAAGAAACTTCATCCTAGAGACACAGAAAATATATGGGATCGTGGTTGTTCAGGAGCAGGGTTGTTTCCCACTTACCGAGACCAAGTAGATTTTTGAAACGCACCTATGAATACAGAGCATGGCCCTTCCAAAACCAAGATTTAAATTACTGTAAAATTCCTATTCTTCCTTTATACCATAATGGAGAAGGGTGTAGGCTAGGCTGGTGGCTTTACACAGCTACTAGAACATTAATAAGGAATACCAAACATTACTGAAGATAAACAACCACAAACACACATTTATGTATTTCTGCATCACAGTTTTATTGTTGGTTTCAATTGGCTTGCTGATAAAGCAAAGCAAAAAAAAAAGTACTTTACACCTTGACTCAAATTCACAAACTGGCTTTGTATGATTCAAGTTTATTTGATAATTAGTATAACTTTACTTTAAGGGGATGCTGTTCCTTAAAATCACTGAAAAAAGTTAAGCTACAAACAGACCCTCCATTTACAGTGCTAACCTCAGCGCAAAAATAACATTATAATGAATTACAGCCCATAAGACCCTTTAACACAACAGTCTGTAGCATCAAGGCAATGTGGTGTTAGTATTTACATAGAGTTTCCACTGGGACAAAAACAAGTCTTCATCCTATGTGCAATGGAATGGCTGTCACCAGGGCCCCTTCACAACCATACCACCCTCTCATCATTGCGGATAGGCTTCGATGACCATTGCATGCCCCTGAAAAACAAAAGCAAGTGTTTCAGACATCAATAGGCCACAGCTTAATGGTCTTATGGACATTTCAGAGATTTAACAGGACGCTCTCAGTAAGGGCCAGGCGGCGAGAGAGACGCTCTCAGTAAGGGCCAGGCGGTGAGAGAGACGCTCTCCCTAAGGGCCAGCCGGTGAGAGAGACGCTCTCAGTAAGGGCCAGCCGGTGAAAGAGACGCTCTCAGTAAGGGCCAGACATTCTCTCACGTTCCTTACCAGTCCTCCGGCGGCACAGGCGGCCACCAGCCCGTACTGTCCCCCTTCCTTCTGCAGCCTGTGAGCCACTGTCGTCACCAGCCTGCAGCCCGTGGCCCCGAACGGGTGTCCCAGGGAGAGAGACCCGCCCCAAGTGTTGAACTTCTCCAAGGGTGGAGTCCCAACCTGGGCCAGGGGAAGCAACCCGTTACTGGTGGTAACTTCACTGTTTGGAATAAAAACTAATTGATTGTGCTTCTTTATCGAAATAGATTTTTTTTTAAAATTAATATTATGAAAGTAGATAATTTGCACACAAAAAACTAAAACCTTAAGCACTTATGAATTAATTATCTACACATATATAAATAAAACTTGTATTTTTGAAGAAAAAGGGTACCTTCGATTTCCTCCCCATGTATGTTTGAGCAAACCAATCGGAATCCATGGCTTTCATGTTTGCCATTATCTGACCCTAAAATGACCAGACCAATAAACAAACAATCTTCACAATTAAACAATAGCACTTCCTTCTGCCTTTTGAATTCCCCAACATCTGCAACCAGTGTCATATTCAGCTGTATTAAAACAATAGTATTTTGTGCAGATATAGTTACATTGCCATTAGGCGGTACTTGGATAATGCATAGCAGTAAAAATATACTCACAGCAAAAGCTTCATGAAACTCAAAAACATCGATATCAGCCATTGTCAAACCACACTTTGCAAGGACTGCAGGAGTGCCATACGTGGGCCTGAAAAAGATGAGGAATATTTCGGAGTTTTTCAGAAATGTACCACTTTCAGGGCAAATGAAAACAAGCCAACGATTTAAGTATTTGGGTTTGATGTAACAGTAACAAAGATACTTCCTCACTTCCTGCTCGGATTTGAGGCTAAACACCACCATTACATGTATCCGTTACCTCTCAGATTAATTCCATAAATGAATTTAAGCACCTACAACACTGATACAAACGATCTGAAACGTTCTGGCTTGGGTTAAAAGGGGTATACTGAAAGCAGTTATAAGAACTTACCCCAAAAGAAGCTGATCTTTGGGGTCTTGGGATACATACACAAAATCTCTGCAAAAAGAAATACTTCACTTATTTTCCACTGTTATGAGCTGTGCCACTTCATTGATACAAATTTATGCATATACAGCCAGCATAAAAAATTAGGTCATTAAGAAAAATTAAAGCAATATAATCCAACTATAGCACTACAAAATGATCAAATGCAGTTAAATGCTACAGGAAGATTTTTGAACAGCACCAACATAATCAGCTGGTCTGGAATATACAAAACAGGCTATGGGTATGCAAGGCAAGAGGCCTACCTCAGGTAAGCTTTGGGCTTGTAACCCATGGCTAGGGCCTTCTCCTCTGACATCATGAGAACAGCTGAGGCTCCGTCAGTCTGTCCGGGAAGCCCCCGCGTGGCGGAAAAAGAGAGCCAAGGCTGGCCGTTAGCAACTTCACTCTGACTGGGGAGAGGAACAAGGCAGAGCCTGTCCCCGATTCACTCACCAGGAAGGAAGAGTTGGCAGCGGTCACAGTGCCGTGGGGTTTGATGAAAGCGGGCTTCAGTTTGCCCATCTGTTCCATGGAGCTCGGTCGGATCCCGTTGTCCTTAGAAACCGTGTCCCTTCCTGTTTAAATAATGGGTTTGTTTTCAAGATGCATCGCTGTTGATAGCATGTGGCTTTTCTAGGCTCTCAATGAAAGTTTGGTGTGTCGTTCTGAACAGTTGCACAGGTACAAGAAAGAAAGTTGGACTGGTTTTCATGAGTGCGTTCTTAATTCACAGCTGTTTTTTTTGTTTTTAAAGTATTTTTTGCAAAATTTACACAGCCCTTATTAATAGGAAAAGAACAATAACAAGATTTTTACTTTAATTGCAACTAAATTCTAATGAAGACACCTGATCATGAGCTTAATTACAAGGGGCTCAAAGACTAATGAACACAATAATTAAGGCTGAACAGAAAATTCATGAACAAAGATTTATGCCAAACGTTTTCCGCAACAAAACGAGTGAGTAAAACATGAACAGACGTCATTCCTGCTAACTGTGGATCACTGAAAACAAAGCATGTTTTTGTTTACCTAACACCAGAGGAAATAACAGGCGTTTCTTTATGGCAAAGTTCTAAAGCAGCGTTCACAGAAATGCTGCAGAAAACTACACGGCGTGAAAAAGGCCCACCTGGCACCTTGACGCTGATGACATCACTGAGGAGACCCGCCTCCTGGGCCGTCTTGGCCAGCCTGTGGGAGCGGAGGGCAAACTCGTCCTGCTCCTCGCGTGTCACTCCAAAAGCGGCCGCGAGCCGGTCTGCAGAGTGGCCCATGGTTTCAGCTGTGGAGAACTCGGCCACCGCAGGAAGCTGCGGTACGGGAAGAGGGGAGTTTCATTCGCAGAGAACTCCCCCGTGTCCCACGCTTCTGCTCTTTACGGAGGAAAAGCGAGCTTTCAGAAAGACACGTGCTGTAACTCCCCCCGTGTCCCACGCTTCTGCTCTTTACGGAGGAAAAGCGAGCTTTC
>JAOVYW010000034.1:5108227-5150206 GCA_025775045.1 Hiodon tergisus
GCGCAGACTATGAGCCCTATGAGCGGGAGTTTGCCCAAGCGCAGACTATGAGCCCTATGAGCGGGAGTTTGCCCAAGTGCAGACTATGAGCCCTATGAGCGGGAGTTTGCCCAAGCGCAGACTATGAGCCCTATGAGCGGGAGTTTGCCCAAGCGCAGACTATGAGCCCTATGAGCTGGAGTTTGCCCAAACGCAGACTATGAGCCCTATGAGCTGGAGTTTGCCCAAGCGCAGACTATGAGCCCTATGAGCGGGAGTTTGTCAAAACGCAGACTATAAGCCCTATGAGCTGGAGTTTGCCCAAGCGCAGACTATCCGGTTCGAATCCTGCTGGGCTGGGTGGAATATAATTCTCTGGTGTACTCTCAACTTTTTAAAGCATTATACTGCATATGCAGCTGAGGAAACTTTCCATTTAAGAAAAGTTATCAATATAGGCAATGGTAGCATACTATAAGTTAGTAATACTGTAACGTACCATTTTAATTTTGGAGGACTTCTTATAGGAAATTTCTACTGTCACATGCATGGGTCCTAGTTTGACAGTCCAAGATATTTTAACACAATTAACAGCCAGGCCATAATGTGAAACAGTCTAGGAAGCACTCAGTTCAAATCAAGGAAGAAATGTTGCCTGTGCTGAACGTGTCTGAGGCACCTCGGTTGGAAGCTAACTTCCACTCTTGTTACATTATCTTTTGAATGTAATAACAAGCAAGAACATCAGAGGAATGTTTACTTCTCTGTAACAATTATTAATACATACCTATGTGAAAGGCATTGCTACCCAAAGCTAGAATTACAGACTGGAGTGTTTAACCAGAGCACCACCTGTAGGCCAAACTGAAATGGCTAGTTTATAATACAATACGGCATGTTAATACTGCGCTCAAAAGTCACCATCACAAAATTCAACTGGGGTATGTGTTCACCCAATACAACATTTGAAAAATTTCATCAAAACAACTCATGTTGTTCTTGAGGTAACACATGAATAAGGGTGGCAGGAGTATGGGGTCAAAGGTCACCTTGAAATGTCATCCAGGACAACTAAGCAACTGGTGCCTGCACACTCCCCTAAGAATATGAACAAAGTCCATTCAATGTTTCTTCAGATACAAGTTAAATAGAAAAACAAAACTCAAGGACAAAGTCCTTAAAATGAGGCCATCATCACCAATACCTGACTGGGACTGCTACATTCCTCCAATATATATTTGAACCAAATTTCAACAAAATCCGTCAAACCATTCAAGAGAAATTTCACTAATAACAAAGATGACGGAACTTAATTTCCACCAGATCAGCTACATAATATTCTATATAAAGTGTAATAATAATAATATGTATCTATTCTATATATGTAGAATATATAATACTACATATTCTAATAATAAGGGTTATGTAAAATACACAAGAAACTGGATGCTCAGTTCTCAGGGTTTATTTGGAAGCTTGCATGGCTTCTCTTGAGCCATTTAAATACGACTGAACGTCAGCAATTTCATCTGTAATCACTTCAAAAAATTAAAACAAGCCAAGTCACTTCTCACCAGAAAACCAGAAGTCATGCTTGCGAAGCTGTAAATAGCCATTTCAGTTTAACCAGAGTGTTCGTGCATGGGCCATGTGCCCAGGATTATTTTCCACAGTATCAAAGGAGACTGAGAACACAGAGGACAAGGCTGAGAATAGATAGGCATCCAACGAGCGTGTCAGTCAGCACCCTGACTTCTACGTCACTTTTACTGATACGCGATGCACTGAACTACAATAGACAGAAATGGTACTAGCACATTTTCAGAACCAGAATAATGGAACGGATGCTTAAATTAAAGTCAGTGGAAAGTCATACCTCTCTGGCAACATTGCTGGTCTTCACTTCCTGTATCACTGTGCCGTACACAATGTAATCGACGGCATCTTTAGGGAGACCGGTCTTTGTGAGAAGGCCCCTGTCAAAATAAATAACAAAATTCTGAAATCAGACTGTGATACTTACAACTTCTGCATTTAGGAAAGCAAGTAACCTTGAATAGCTGCTTAAATATCCAGCAGAATAAATGAGAATGGTATTAAATATGAGCAAAGTCACAATGCATTATCGGATCAACTGATTAAATAAACGCAAAATGATATCTTGCCTACAAATTCTAAGTCTTTCACAGTTCTATTAATTGGCTTTAACATTCGACTGCAATCTTTATGAAACCAATCTACCCTGAATTGTGTATATGTAATTTATGCAGAAAACAAAAGTAACTTACTGCAGCGCAGCTCTTGCCAGGTCATGGGGCATCAAATCACTGTACCTAATAAACACGTCAAAAATGTAATGCATAAAAAACACCTTTCTTATATTTTAACAACGGATTATTTAACAAATAACACAAAAAAACTACAAGTACAGTAATGCAATTTGTGTGCAAAAGCATTTGTAGAAGTGAAGGATCATGATCCATTCGAGTTGATAAAGTTAAAGATTTCACAAGGTTTAGAAAAACACAAAGAATAAAACAAACAGCGGGAGCCAACACAGGTGGTTCTATGTTTAAGTAACTGTAAAGAAAATGAACTGGTGTAAGATGTGGGATTAACTGGTGTATCTCTTATAACACAAGCATAACCGATGACGGGTAAAAAATAATAATACTACTGAGCTAATAATAATACTGACACATTTAAAATGAGATGCAAACTATCTCGTCCCTCCTTAATGTAAATAACATCATCGGTTCAGCATAAAGCAAAAAAAAAACAGCTAATACATGCTGGGTCAAAAATAAAAAATAAATGAGGAAAACCACTAAAACAGTTTGATTCTACGGGATCGCAAGTCAAGTGTTGAATTAAACCAGCAGCTAATTCACAAGCTTGTCGTTCACTTACGTGGTGCCAGACAGTAAGAAAGGAGTCCGAACACCTTCCACCAAAACAATATTCTTCACACCAGGTCTGGCCAGTGTCTTTTTGCTTTTAGGTTGCACTGTGAAAAGAAGACATTAGATAAAAAGAGATCAAATTGGGCCTGTCATTCCAGCAGAATTAAAGTTATCAACAAACCCTTAATAGAAAAATCTGAACAGAGCTTTTTATCTAGATTACCTATGACCCACTTCAGGGGCCATCTTATTTCTTTCAATTTCTAAGACAAATAGTGTTTATCATAAATATATCCAACTATATCAAAACTCCTCCATACCTTGGGCCTGTAAGTGAGCAGATGAGGCGAGAGATCTGGATGCTAAAAGATATGAATAAGAACAGTAAACAGCTGTCCAGAGAATGATTAGGATCCTAGATTATACAATTCTACCAATGTTATTGTCTAGGTGTAAACAGGCCAGCATATAAAAGCAATGCTTACTATATTTATGACAATTTAAAATAACTTGTTTTTTTTAAATGGTATAAAAAGGATATAAGACACTACTGAGTGTTGGTTGGTATAGACATAGCGCTCTATGGAAATGTTGCATAGTGCACTTAACGACTGCTGTTAAATAAAACATACAGTATATTGCCACATTAAGACTGCTACTTGAAGAAAATTTTATAAAGTTCATAATGGGAAAACTGAATTTGGGACATGACAAGGTTGTTTACCTGGTCTTTAAAATTGGAAACATTTACTTACCAATCTGAACAGCCCAAGAGGAGTTCACTGGGCAGTTACGAATTCTGTTTAGTAGCATTGATGCCATTTTCCCCTGGAAAAAAAGCATTACACATATTTGACAATGAATGTTCTGGATCTAAATAAAATTAAAATTAATTTCAAAACTTAACTTCAAAACTGTACTAAAATACCTTACACATTACACATTGCCTAATTTTCATGCTGCAGATAAATAAAATAATTCAGATTCAAAATATTTAATTGATTTTAACCATTAATATGCTTGCTAGGCTTACTGCTAAAATAGTTTTAAATGGAAGTCGTAGCAGGACTACTACTACAAGTTTTTAAACTTCCTTGTACTTTTGAAGGACACTAACAATAGTGAGAAACATTGAGTTCGCAAATGAGAAATCGATTTTCTGGATGAAGACTTGTATATGCTAAAAATAAATAGAAACTTGATTCTTGATTCTATACCCTTATAGTGAATTATTCTGATACTCCCGCAGTTAGCTAGGAGTGTGATACGTTATAGTTCAAGCTAAATGTAACCCCACGATGACAGCAGTGCGGTGGACCCGCCCACAATCCCCATGACCTTTCACCTATTTTCTTCAACTAAAACAAGGGCAGCAAGCAAATTGTTGATTATGTAGCCATAAAACAAATATGAATTAAATACATTAAATGTGCACATATACAAGAAATGTTATGAATTATTTTTTTACTTGAGTTAATTAAACAAAGAAATGTACAGTATTTCGTCGCTATGTCTCCAGTACTGGTGAGGCAAAAAAAAAAATATATATATATAATATAATATATATAGTTCTATTCTTATGAGTTTGGAACGTTCCTTTTGATTGTGTACACGTGCACTTACACGACCCAAAAACCAACATACCTTTAATTTTGGAATTTCTAGCGACGTAGCTCTCTCCTCTGTCAAACTTCCAGTCCCAAGCTTCAACTGAGTTCCACACAACACAGCTATGGGTGTCGTCACGCTCTAAGGACCCAAAGAATGCAAGCTTGCCCCAAGTAAGCCTGTCTTTAATCTTTCTAAAAATATTTATACTGATACGATTTTTTCGCAAAAAAATGTTTATGTCAATTTATTATACAGTTTTTTATGTACTGTATTAATGGGAATTATTGCGTGTTTTTTAATAACATAATATGTAAACATTTTTACAGGTTAGTTTAGGTAAGCCTCAAGACAAAATGGTCCAAGTCCCGGGTTTCAATGCTGTCTTTTCTATCGACTGCTGACTCTGTTCAGTGACCTCAATCTGAAATGGCTGGTGTACGTGCAGTGGGCATTCTTGCTAGATTCTCAACAAGCAGATACTGCTTATTTACAGGTAATTGAAAATGCGCTGATTTTTAAGTGTGAGGAGGCTATGCAATTATTATTATTTTATTATCGCATTATCGCGATCCATTTCTTGGAGCAACAACTACTTAACTAAGCAGCCATGACCTTTCACCTAGAAACCATAATTGATAGCAGGTATGACAGAATAAAAGGTTTATAGGCCTATAAATAAATGTATTCTAAAATACAAATGAAAATATAATGTAAACGTAGTAGTTAGTGCCTACTGATATCTAACTGACATTTATGCTCGTATCATGGTAACTGCGTAAAGCAAATCTCGAAGAATATCTAACTTTTCCTTCAGAGATAGAGGACTCCCTTTGACCTGACGGTGACAGTATTTCCGTCTTGCTAATCAAGGGACGTGCTTCTTGGTGAGGTGTAGTTCGAACTATAGCATAACTTACTGAACAATTATTTGAGCCATAACTAAGTCAATCATAATATAACCTCAGCTACCGTTGAATCAAGTGTCGGGTTCACTCCGTTAAGAAATGGTTATTGCTGTTTAGCTCGGCTATGATTTAAACAGATTTCAAGGTTTTAAGTGTTTTGCTAAATAATGCTGCACAATTTAATACACCTTTTTGTGGACTACCTCTGAACATTTTGTGTTTTCCCTAAAAAGGTCATTATGTCTTAGAAGGTGGCTGTCCTTCAGGGGTTCTTGAATTAATAAATTCTGAGGATCCCCTATGCTGTATCCAAGAGCAATTACGTCAAATCTCATTTTGGATGCAATGACATTTCTTGTTAAACGTTTTGAACAATAGTTGTTATGATACAATGTCTAGCGGGAGATAGTCAGTGATCAAGTAATTATTTCACTTGTCTTAAATAAAATTCAAACAATTCAGGCGGATTGGGTAAATTAACAGTGTGATTAAAACACTCAGTTGTGCCATATTGTCAGATTAGAAGATTGTGTGTGTTCTAATTGCACAAGATCTCTAAGCATCAGGAATACATCTGTTCTCTAGACATTTTTTCTGGCTGCATTATGAATCGGACATTTGGCCCATAAATTTTCCAGTAATAGTTTCAAAGTCATTTTTAAAACTTGAAAGTAACACCTGTTGTGCTGCGCTTAGGGAGTGAGGTGACTTCCAATTGCTGGAACACACAGTAAACGTAATGTATAATAGATTAAATCTCTTTATACACATTTGCAGAACTAATTTGGGAATTCTGTTCAGTTTTGTTTTAATAGCCCGTTTGAATTCTGAAGTTTTCATATTAGCCACTTGAGTGGTGAACGTCACCATTTCTGTTGAAGTGCTCAGAATGCCTGCATTAATTGCAGTTGATTTTAATTGGCTGAGGAGGCTGGTGGGATGTTCAGATGGGAAGGTCAAGTGACGGATTAGGAATGTGAACAAGGTGTGGTGACCATCAACGCTGCTTTGCAATAAAACATAATGGTGTTTTTAAGCCAGAGAGAGCGAGAAATCCTCACGTCAAAGAGGGGATCTCCCACTTCCTCACTTCGTCCACAGTCAGGAGTAGTTTTTAGGGGCTGGTGTACCCTCTACTGGCCACTAAAACCACTTTTGGAAGCTGCTTGATGTTCCCAGGTAGGGACTGCGTATCAGACTTCCTCTTCTTGGACTAATTTAATGTCATGTCACCACAAGCTTCATTTTAGATGTCTCTCCCCTGATGAATATGGCCTGGCAAAGAGTTTAATGACCTTCCAAAATATGTGAGGGGGAGTGTGTGACGAGGGTGGACACATCAAAGAACATCAAATTAAAATGTGTGATATATTTACATAATTTAAGATGTTTACATTCTTAATGTTGAGTCTGCCTTCTATTAGACACCAATTTTCATATATAGTGGAGAGTAAAAAAAAAAAAAAACCTGGTCTGTGGAGGTTGAAAAGTCCACATACTCTAAACGCTAGTTAACTGCTGGTGTACACTTGTGAGCAGTAGGTTGTTGGTTCAACTCCAGAGCCGGGTTGCTTCAGTAACCATTCAGCTCTACAAATGGGTAAAGATGAAAATGGTCAGCTTAAGTTCCCGTGTAAAGCACCACACTGCTTTTCCACTACGCTACACTACATTTCTCCGTTTGATTATTGCACCGGCGAGTTACGTAAGCGCTGCTCTCCAGTCGCGTAGCACTGATTTGTGATGAAAATCTGCTTTTATTGATTACACGCCAGTGCTGCCCTAGGGGGCAACCGAGGCCAGGCTGGCCTATTTTTGTCCGGCACGGGAGGAATCTGGGCCAGAGTTCACAGGGTTTTATGCACCCCAATGAAAGGCCCACATGATGAGAAGGTCCTGCCTCATTGCATGATCGATTGTCCTATAGATTGATTGTCTATATTATAGATGGACTTTAGTGTTTTTTTTTAATTTGTTTTTGTTTTTAGGTCACACATGCCGTAACTACTCAGTCTCACCGGCCATGTTAGGTAACTATGAACCCCGTCGCGTTGTTCGATTTGACGCCCAGCTGTGTCATTTAGTGTCTTAATTTAGCAGTCTTATTCTCGCTCGTCCTTCTCCCAACATAGCTCGGACACATGTGAACTACGAGGTCAAGGACGATGTGGCCGTTGTCCGGATCAATGACCCAAACTCAAAGGTACCTTTTAGTCACTTTACACGCTAGTTTCAGTACTTCATCAGCCTGTTCAAATTGAATAATGAATCAGGGGTGGCCGTTATTGTCGCATGTTGATCTGCTTAAGCAGTGTGTGTGTGGGCTTGCAGGTGAACACGCTGTCGGTCCAGATGCAAAATGAAATGAGCCAAGTGATGAACGAGATCTGGGCCAACGACGCGGTCAGGAGCGCGGTCCTCATCTCCTCCAAGAATGGCAGCTTCATCGCGGGAGCTGATATCAAGTCAGTGCGGTTCAAACCACTGTGGCGTTTCACCCCGTCACAGTACCTACAGATTACGCCATCCACTTTGTGAAGTGCTCTACTGTGCCCTAAGCAATTTACATTCAAAGCCAATTATATAACCCCATGCGTAAAAAAAAAAAAAACTGATGTAGATTTCGGTCAATCACAAAAAGCACAAAAAGAGGTTCCTACTAAATTGTGAGCCATATTGACAAGTGGCAACGGATTGGCTAAGCTAAGAACCTGACTGTCACATGAGAAGGTATTGATTCCAGCACTACAGATACAGTTGAATGTGCGTTTCTGTGGTGCAGCGATTGCCTCAGTACCGCGCTCTTAGGTCATCTGGGTTGATTGGGTTTTTCACAGTAGCTGGAGTGCTTATATTCCCACGTGCCAAAGAACACGTTAACGCCCCTGTCCAGTCCTGAACATGAGTGAGAATTGAGAGTAGGCCCTTAATTAACCCTCTGACCTGCTTCTGCCCTTCCAATGGCAGTGGACGCGATTGATCTGCTGTTTATCTGCTCCCCGAACAGCATGATCCAGGCCTGTAAGAGTGCAGAGGAGGTCACTGCCCTCTCTGTGGAGGGGCAGAAAATGTTTGAGAAGATTGCAAACTCCCCCAAGCCCATTGTGGCAGCTATCAATGGTTCCTGTTTGGGAGGAGGCCTGGAGGTGGGTTCTGTAGAACTGTTTGCTGTCAATGGTGCATTGAAAAGGCTACGTTCAAAATTATCTCTTTGCTTTAACACTGTTTTGTCCTATCAGTTTACAGCTGTTGAATATGGTTAACAATGCTCCATTTTTGTAGCCTCACAGTTGTCTTTAGTGACAGTGAGTCAGGGTTCAAATGCTCCTTTCCTTTTCAGTTTGCCATTGCTTGCCAGTACAGAGTGGCAACCAAGAGCAAGAAGACCGTCCTGGGGACCCCCGAGGTCATGCTGGGCTTGCTGCCAGGAGCCGGCGGAACGCAGAGACTGCCCAAAATGGTCCGTACTGCGTGGAGAGTTGTGAAAGTGTCACACTAGTCACTGCCTAGGAATCTAGCACTCTCTCTCTCACCCTCTCTCTCTCTCTCTCTCTCTCTCTCTCACCCTCTCTCTCTCTCTCTCTCTCTCTCTCTCACCCTCTCTCTCTCTCTCTCACCCTCTCTCTCTCTCTCTCTCTCATATATTAGTGATGAGTTATGGGTAAATCCTAAACGCTTCCTTTCTCAGGTGGGACTGCCCAGTGCGTTCGACATGATGCTGACCGGGAGGAATATCCGAGCTGATAAAGCCAAGAAGATGGGACTGATCCACCAGCTTGTAGACCCACTCGGTACTGTTCACGTGGTTGCCAAGGATTCCTTCGAAGGCTAACGTTGCTGTTGACTGGTCGTGTTAACGGTTAATTAATATCGACAATTCTGTTCATATTTTCAGGTTTCTGTTAGTCTGCATTTATTATTGATTATTAACAGATTCTCCATCTAAAATATATCGAATGATTGTAAACATTGCTAAGTATCATCAGTAAGTATCTGTTTAATTTGTTAATTAGTTTTTGCCTGTAATCTGTTTTAGGACCGGGACTGAAGAGCCCAGAGGAAAGAACAATTGACTACCTGGAGGAAGTTGCTATAGGCTATGCAAAGCAACTCGCCAACAAGACCATCTCCCCCTCACAGAAGAAGGGGCTAATGCAGAGTGAGTCATTTCAGTATAGTCTCCTATTAAAGGGGTGTCGGTCCGTCCATCTTGATAATGTGAAAATGTGTCGCGTAGTTCTTAGTTTGCGTTCCCATTAGTTTTGAGCCTTGTCATTTTAATCGCTGACTCTGTGAGCCCTGTGACTATGGCGTTTGGTTTTGTTGTGGCCTAACAAGGGTTTTCTTTCTTTCTTTTTCTTACCCCTTGTTTTGAGGATATTTTCTTAATACAGTGACGTGTGAGTATGGAGCATTGTGGGTGTTAGTCTGTCAATACCTGTTTGTTTTCATTTGCTACAGGTCAGTGTCAGCTGTTTTGTAGCTTCAGTGTCTTACCCTGAGCCATTCGATCTCACCGTTGTTTTTCCCCTCCGTCGTTCTCCATCCTAACGAGCGTGCGCGTTCGCCACGTCGGGTCCTCCAGCTGATACCCGCTATTTGACAAATCTCTTAACAGAGGTACAAGACTACGTCATGGGGATTCCTTTCGTACGGCAACAGATCTACAAAACTGTGGAGAAAAAAGTGATGAAACAGACTAAGGGGCTGTATCCCGCACCCCTGAAGATTATCGAGGTCCGTGACCCCCGTTATATGCTGCTGTTTTTGGTAGCGTCTTTCTGTAGAGTGCTTCCCTCCATTAAAAAAAAAATTAAGTAAAATGAGCGTCTTCCCTCTGACAGTGTATAAAGACAGGAATTGACCAGGGGCCAGAGACAGGGTATTTGACAGAATCACAAGTAAGTGAACGGAAGTATTTTTCCTCCTTTTGCAGGAATTGAACATTAGTGGAGCACCATCTTTGTCTTTGACAAACTTCAAGCTGAGCTTTTTGAAAGTAATAAAACCCCAGACTGCTTTTTAAAATATTTTTTCTTTCACTGCCCTGTGCCCTTCCAGAATTTTGGAAAATTAGCCATGACCAATGAATCTAAAGCTCTGATTGGTCTATACCATGGTCAAGTGTTGTGCAAGAAAAACCGCTTTGGAACCCCTGAGAAGGAAGTGAAGTAAGTGTTGTCCACAGTGCTTGTGTTTAAACAAATGGAGGTGTACGGCCAATTAACTTGCTGCTTCTTATTCGGTTAAGGGATTGAACGTTTAGGCGTTTAAATTCCCATTCCATGAGCGGACCCAATGGTGGTGGTTTTGTGTTGGATGAAGGCTTCGTTAAACGCTCCGTGTTCCCTTATTCAATGTTTCAGGAAACTGGCAATCCTGGGAGCCGGTCTGATGGGAGCGGGCATTGCCCAGGTGACTTTGGACAAGGGTGTACACACCGTCCTGAAGGACACAACCGCGGAGGGGCTGGGCAGAGGACAGCAGCAGGTCTACAAAGGGTGGGTAAAGTCTTTTTTTTTTTCTACCACCAGAGGGCGCAGTCTTCCAGCTGGAGCCAGTGGCACCCGCTGATCAGAGTGGTAACCGGTCATACATTTGAGACTTTGTATTTTACTACAGGCTTAATGACAAAACTAAGAAGAGGAGCATCACCTCTTTTGAACGGGACAGCACTATGTCTTATCTTACGGGACAGTTAGACTACAGTGGCTTTGAGAAGATGGACATGGTGATTGAAGCCGTTTTTGAAGATCTCAGCATAAAGCACAAAGTTCTCAAGGAAGTTGAAGCAGTGAGTGGAATACATTTCATAAGCTTTTAGTGTGAAATGTTGAATTACAAAATTCAAGCAATGGTTTCTCATTTATATAAGGTTTAAGTGATACGGATGACTGAAACGTGTGGGTTTTGTCTTTATAAATATGGCCTACATTTTAATGTCATTAACATAATTGTATATTTTGTGTTGATAAGCTTTGAAAAATGTGATGGGAGAACAGGTTTCTTATTTGTAATGTCTGTAATATATAATATCATGGACTGAGCCATGTTTGTGAAGTGAGAAAAAGTATTTTGATGATATTACCCGGAAATGCTTTTATAAATCTAATTAAGGATGTGGTCAGACTGTATTATAAAAGTAGTAACTTTTTGTTTTTGAGGTCATTCCCCCTCACTGTATTTTTGCCACCAACACATCCGCCCTTCCCATCAAAGACATCGCTGCTGCCAGTAAGAGACCAGATAAAGTGAGTGGCTCGTGGACCGCTTTAAGAGAAGCTGTTGTTGCCGTCAATCAGGTGTCTTCTGATTAACACGTTTGCCAACTCTTCAGGTAATAGGAATGCACTACTTCTCCCCAGTGGACAAGATGCAGCTCCTGGAGATCATAACCACTGATAAGACATCCAAGGACACCACAGCCTCCGCTGTGGCTGTGGGACTGAAGCAGGGGAAGGTTATTGTGGTGGTTGGGGTATGTGCCCTTGCACCTCTGTTCTGCTGTCACCTGCCTATTCTTCACTTTCTTCCTCTCGGTTTTCTTGGTACAGCACGACTGCTGACTTCCTTGAAAATGTTTAGTACTCTTAATTCTGGTCTGTTCATTATTTGTATACCGAGTACTTTAAAAAAAATCTAAAAATGTTAGCAAGCCTGCATTTGGTTCCAGTCTTTAGCACATTGTTAAATTTTGCTGACCTGCCACCCTTCTGTATAGGACGGACCTGGGTTCTACACCACCAGGTGCTTGGCTCCCATGTTGGCTGAAGCTGTGCGAGTCCTGCAGGTGAGTCAGAGCTCCTCCCCGATCTCGTGTGCGAACTGACCCGGCTCAGATTCGCACCGGCGCAGGCCTATTATAAAGACTCCCTTTTTATCTCTTCACAGGAAGGCGTTAACCCTAAGAAGCTGGACTCTCTCACCACCGGCTTTGGGTTTCCGGTCGGGGCCGCCACCCTGGCAGACGAGGTCGGCATTGACGTTGCCGCACATGTGGCCGAGGACCTGGGCAAAGCTTTCGGCTCGCGGTTTGGGGGTGGCAACGTCGATGTGCTGAAAACAATGGTTGCCAAGGGCTTCAAGGGTAAGCCTTTCTTCCAGAAGGAATAAATGTGCTTCTTGTTCACGTAATTAGAGGCCGTATCGTTTGCACTCGTCTGTAGAGCACCCACTTTTTTTTTTTTTTTAATTAGCTCTTTGAACCGTTCTGAAGGAACAGTTCCAAGATACTCTGAAGACATCCTCCAAGAACGTTCTGCCCAGAAACTTAACGTTTGGTGAACATCTGTTGGGTTTTTGTTTCTGCAGGCCGTAAATCAGGAAAAGGATGCTACATCTATGAGAAGGGATCCAAAAACAAGAACATCAATCCAGGTGTCGAGGAGATTCTGGAGAAATTCAAACTGGCAGCCAAACCTTCAGTGTAAGTTGGCCGTTACTTTATTGATTCAAATTCTGAAACTTTGGCTCTTTTGCCTAAACCGCGTGATCGGTGCAACCCCTCAGGTCCTCGGACTCGGACGTGCAGTACCGGTTGGTCTCCAGGTTCGTGAATGAAGCCATAATGTGTCTTCAGGAGGGCATCCTCAACAACCCGGTGGAGGGCGACATTGGTGCCGTTTTTGGCCTGGGCTTCCCCCCTTGCCTTGGAGGTGAGTAGGACACAACCAACCCTAAATATGGACGACGCTTACCATCTCTTTGTTTGCTGGCTGGCTATGTCACTGTATGTGCAGGCTACAGATTCCACAGATGGGCCTATGTAGTCCAGCAGATTTTGGTTTTCACGCCGCTGTTCCTTTAAAGCTCTTAAAGGCCAAAACCGACTCCAGTCCCCACAATGTTTTTTGGGTTTTTTTAAAACCATTTTTCCCCATCCCCCACCAGGGCCTTTCCGGTTTGTGGATTGTTTCGGGGCGGACAAGCTGGTGGAGAAGATGAGGCGGTTCGAGGAGGTCTACGGGAATCAGTTCACGCCGTGCCAGTTGCTGCTCGACCATGCCAAAGACGGCAGCAAGAAGTTCCACAAGTAGATTGTGCGGACGTCGTGCTCTTAGCGTTTCACATTACAGATGACCTATGCCTTAACCATTAACGACTATTATTGGGCCATCAAAGCTCTATGGATGTGATCCAGGCAGCTTGAAGTGTAAATTAAGTGTTTGTATTCATTAAATGTCCCTAAAATCTAAACTCATATCCTACAACAATTCATGATGCCTTAGAATCAAAACGACTCAGGCGATGTTAATTTGGAATTCTGCTTTTTGCACTCTTTTTTTTTTTTTTTTTTTTTGTAAATTGAAGGTTCAGATGCGTTATACTAATAAACCAGATTCCATGCTGAAGCAAATGAGTCTGAAATGTTAAGTAAAAAATGAACCAGATGTAAACATTTTAAATGCTTTTGTTTTGGTTATTAATAAAAAAAACAAGCATTTTTGTGAACTGTTATACCTACCATGCAAAGTTAGTTAAATAAGATTACAGTATTCAATTCTTCTGTGCTATTTATTTTTTTTTACTAATCCATAAGGATTAAATCATACAAGAAATGAAATTTCAGTACAATTGAAATAATGCTATCATTGTTAAATATTATTTAATAACAATATAGTGTTCTACTGAAGGGAAATAGTTGACCCATAAATATACATACAAACTTTTGGGCACACAAAGATGTTAAAACCCGGTAATTAAACTGTAATTTACAGCCATCTGACAAATGGCACACTGTACATTTTCAGACAGCAGTGATTAGTAAACTCAAATTACAGTCTTTTAATACAATGTACTTAATTACAGGCATGTTCTGAAAGACATACAAAAGACTTTCCCTTTAAAAGTTCTACTCTAGCAAGATTTATTTTGATTTATAAACAAACTTCTGCCGCAGCTGTTAAAGAAAACGCTCGTACTTGTTATAACCTTCAGGAGGAGCCGAATCCCTTCCTGCAGTGGTAGGTTTAGAAAAAAGTAAAAAGGCTTCAAAAAATAAAAAATAAACCCTTGCGGTTCTGAAGATGCACAGTTCCAATGAGTGGGAGGGGGGCTGGTTTGCGCTAGGCCACCCACGATGCAGATTTTAGAGCTTAGCATGTCTCATGATGGCTCAGAAGAGAATTTAAACGATTCGTTCGAGCAAGAAAAACCGCTGAGAGCCTTGGTGAGCCTTGTCATCGCTTGAATGAACAGCGCTTGAGTGGAGCGCGCACGGAAGGCACAGAAAGGAAAACAAACCTATATGTTTGTGCTATGAGCGAATCCTTGACTTGTGTAATCCTGCGGTCAGATGTAGCGCTGAAGTGCATCACTGAATGTCATGGTAAGGGTTGTGAAGTTGCTCGCTCGTTCAAAGTGAGCCATCAGTTTTGGGATTATGTTCCATAGCCTTTCTTCCACCGCTTTGAGCTTCACCCAAATTGGAGATACATTGTGCTTCTTCACCCGGTAAACCATACTGAACTGTGCTGATTTAACTTCTGTACATGAGGCTTTTTCTACTCAGGAACGTGAGAGATGGTTAACCAGAAGTCATCCTAAATTAATTTTGCGCTGAAACTTTCCCCCAAAAACAACGACTTAAACCCCAAGGCACATAGAAATCGAGCGCAGGCACATAGTTTTGAGGCCAAGGGACTAGTTTGCAGGCCTAAGAACACAAAAGTGCTAAACTTTTCAATTAGCTCTTCTGATTAACAGTTGAGGTCGAGATTATGATCCTACTGAAAGAACAGAGTACTGCTGAGGTAAAATTTTATAGATGATATTGATTTTATTTACACCGTTCCTAGGTCTCTGTGATGCATACTCTCCAGAACAGACTGAATAGTACTAAAACAACAGTCTATTTATACCTTTCTAAACTTGTGCAAGTTATCAAAAATGAAAAGAAATATAGTGAAAGGCCAAATACATTTCTGTGACTGATAAGTGCAAACCATCCAACCCAACTTTAGCCAAGAGGATTTTATTGGACTACTTTTGTAGGCCTTTTACGTCCATCTCTCCGTCGCGCTACATTAGTATCCTCCTTTCCACTATAGTTGTGGCCTACTGCCATTGGAGCCCTAATCAATGAGGCTGTGATCAATCAAGTCAAATTTTGGGCCTCCAGCCTTTGATGAACTGCATGATTTTCTTGACCTGCAGCTTGGTCAGTTTAAAGTCGTCAGAGAGAATCTCCTCAGTCAACTGCACAAAGATGCTTCCGTCGATGCGCTCCCTCACGAAGAAGGCCACCACGTCCTCGGACAGGCCGATGAAACGCAGGCACTTGGAGACCTCCTCCACGGAGAGCATGGAGAGGTCCGAGGGGGGGTGCCACACCGAGCCGTCGCCGGAGGAGGCCGTCGACGAGCTTTCCGAGCTGCTCCTGGTGGGCGCGGGCGTCGCCTCCGTGACCCCCTGCGTGAGGTAAACCCTGGTGACGCCCCCCTCCGCCCCCCTGACGGTGGCGGGAGAGAGGGGGGCCGTGCTGCGCATTATGACGTTCTCCGCCTCGAAGCCCTTGGCTGGCCGGGGAGGGGGCGTGGGCCCAGGCCCCGGAGCTCCCTCGCCGCTTTTCAGCGCCAGCTCCTGCTGGGTGCCATCCGCGTCCTGCCGGAACCTTCCGTCCCCTAGCTTGGGCAAAGCCGCGTCAGGGGACCTGCTGCTCCCGCTGCTGGCGTCCAAGGGCTCAAACGCCTCCGAAGCCACGGAGGGCGTCCGCTGGCGATCCCCGTGTTCCAGCCACTCGGCAGGGGAGGAAGACGGGCTCCGGGAATAGCCCGGGTTGGCGAAAGGGTTCAGGGCCCCGAAAGGAGCAAAGCGCTTCTGGGAGTGCGGCGGCTTCAGTCTGGGACAGCTGTAGTAGCTCTTGTGGGCCGTGTCCGTGCCGAGGAGGGGCGTGGAGCGACCGCTGGCGACGCTGGTCATGCTGTCGGGGTAGGCCCAGGGGTCGGACCAGGAAGCCTGCGCCGGCTGTGCGCCGGGGGTCCCGTTGCCCCCGGTGAGCGGACGGGTGGATTCGGCAGCCTTGCAGTCGCCCCAGGTGCAGGGGTAGCAGTAGAGAGAGTACGAGTCGGGGGACGGAGAACAGCTACCACTGCGACTCCCTGAGCTGAAGGGAAAGACCATGGAGCTGAATCATCCAGCACAGCGCATGAGTGCATTACTACATAAATCAAGGGCTTTCTCTTTCTGTTTCCGGTTTTTTCAAAAGTCATTCCTAAAGCACTACACCAAAGGCACAGGCCAGGATGTGACTAGGCTGAAGCCAGCGAGACGCACTCATTAATTACAAGTATGATCACATCAATTTAGAAAACACACTAAACCACATAAGAATACATAATGGAATCGGAAATAAAAACGCATGGCTGGTCAACGTGTCAGTGGAAAAAGTCATCATTCCTGCTTCCTATGCGCGAGGGAAGTCATTCATTTACAGGACTTACGCTCAGATTGTTAGGCAGTTAAAACTGTTTAGTTTGTAACAGGACTCATTAGGGACCAGGACATAGCTGAATGGACCATTTTGTGCAGATCCCCTAGCATTTCAAAGGAACTAAATAGAATTTGTCAAGGTCATCGGTGCAAATTCCATTGCACATGTCACAAGATGCCCGTTTTCAATCTGACATTATTTCAACTGAGAGATTCAATTTATTTATAAAGATGGTGGGCATGCTACACTGGCCAACCTCGTAAGCCAAAGCTATTTAGCAGGGCTTGGGCTGTTGGTTGACTTCAGCTGCTATCTGCTAGCGTTTAACTGTATACATGGCGCATAATGTCTGCCTAAAATACAGTTTAAAATAATATTTATTATAATACAAATTTGGAATGTCCGTTCATGTTTCCAAACAACTGGTATTCCCTTAGTGCTTTCTAAATAGGAATTATATTGAGTTATTTTTTTTGGTGCTATTTACCCACTTGTGGTGCGTCATGTATTAATTAGAAATGATGAGGATAACAGCAGTCACAGTATCAGTTTATATCAAGGTGGGCTGTGATGAGAAAGACAGGATATACACGGCGACATACAGGGTGGGAGACTGATGTTTAGACGTTTCCGTGGAAACAAAAGTAGAAATGTGGCCGCTGCTGTAGTAATCCTCACATTTATTACAAGCCCATTAACATCATCACAGTCTGACTGTGTGAACCTTTTACTAGGCTGAATTGTAAACGGAACAAAAGCCAGGGTTTTAAACTTACATGTCCTGCAGTCCGGAGGAGTAGTAGGAGAGTCCGGGATTGGGAGAGTGGGATGCCTGGACCTTTGGGAAGCGGGGTGGAACCGGTGGGCTTGGAGCCGGGCCGCCCTTGGTCCCCCTCGGGGGGACAGGGGGAGCATTGAGGAAACGACATTCCTCCTTCACCTGGACCAAAGAAAGACAAAAAGACAATGAAAAAACCCTGCTTACACGTGCCACCTTTCTGTAATACTCCACTACAAACCAGGCAGCAATGCCATCAATCAGGTGCACAAACGAAGAAGGCCTTAAAATCGAATGCAAGAGGTGCAGACATTTCAGTGTATGCCGGATTTTCACAAGTGAAATGTGGCCAAATTACAAGGCCGGAGGATATAACCTTTACACAGCAAACTCATATTGTTGGAGCCATGATGTGTGAGAATGTCTTTTGTCCTTTCAACAAAGGGCCAAGCATGCCGGCTTCATCACCTGGATACTTTATGTGCAGAGATACTCGAGTACCCCAAGTAAAGCCAATTCAAACGGATGAATAAAAATGCTGTGCGGGTCAGACAATTCTGATTTGCTTCCTCCTGTATGATCAAATATCTCCCTCTCCCTCTCTCTCTCTCCCCCTCTCTCTCTCTCTCTCCCTCTCTCTCTCGACTCTCACACTGGCCTTTAGAGTTCATTCCACTCCACAGCCAAACCAGCAGTCAGGCAGAAGGGGAATGCTTTGGGTTGTGAAGCCACGGTGGTGTCAGGCTGAGCTATAAAACATAACCCTCTCCTTCCTTGCTTCCTACCCTTTCTGCTTTGGAACAGAGGTGCACATGGTAAAATAACCCTGCTGTGGCCTAATTGTCCATTCAGCAGTGTTCACGTCTGCTTCACGCTACCAAAATCAGACTTAGCTCAGTCTAAACCACTTAAAGACTTCCGTGAATATCCTTGCATTTGCCCTTAATCTTGGTGAATATTACAAAAAACTACTCAACTACTCCCTTCAGTCTACAAAGATAAAAAGCTATCTTCAGGTATCATACAATCTGACTAAAAAACTACTTAAAAACAAGTAGACATTAAATATGACACTGAAGATTTACAACGGAATTTATTGACGTGTGTTGGTTTCCAATACCCAGGAGAGGGCTGTTGATAAGACATTTGTTTATGTCATAATATATCTACAGAAAATGTCAAGAAACAGAGGTCGAAAAGGAAGAAAGAATCAGATTTACCTCAGTTGTGTTGAGAACACTATAGCAACACTGATTTAGTTTTAATAATCCCCGGTTGCCTGATACCTCTGGTGCCTTGGGTGTGTGCGGGTCTACTTTTCCACAAAGCAGATGTCATCTTAAAACAAATAGCTGATATTGAATTACATCCTCCGGAATTCTTTTACCCTCATTCAATAAGGGCCTTGACATTTTTCATCTGTAATTCACGCTTTGATGCGACAGAAATATTATTGGCTCATGACTCCTTTGAGGATCTGCCTCTCACACTTCCAGATTCCGATTCCCTGGTCGTTCAAGGGACGGTGTTTCCGCAGACATTTTTATTTTATTTAAGGATGAGATGATGCTCCACCTTCACTCATTCAGAAGGGGCTCTAATAAAACCAAGCACACTGTATGAATTATTTACCAGAGCTCGGAGGACTGGGCACAGAGTCAGCACACCCTGGTCCTGGCTTCATCGCGCTTCCTGTTGGTTCTCCACCCAGGCTTTAACATTACTACCCCGCACCACATGGGCTCAGATTCATTCAACACTCACATTAAAACTTCCTCCACACATTTATAACACGGCGCACACATAAAAAGCATGCTGCTGCTGTTTCTTATATAAGAAACTGTAAACTGATAATGTATAATGTAACTGGGTATATAAAAGTATTTATTTTCACTATGGCACTAGGGGAAACACAATTTTTTTGGTGTCCTTTTTTTCTCTCTCTTCTAATGAATGCACTCTTGCCATGAACACGGCGGGGAATTTGCGCTAATAATACACGTAGCAATGTTTTAGTGCTTTGTTCAGTAACAACAACCACCCTTTGTCAAACCCTTCATTCAAATTTACAAAGGTTATGTGACCAGTGTCTGATAAGAAAGTCTTAAGTGATCATACATATATAAATCTACCAGGAGGCCGTTAAAAAAACTAAAACATAAGGGTGTATTGAGCGTGCATCAGAGCAAGTTTGGTCTCCTGCACATAGAAGTTCCTCCTGAATTCTGAGGATCTGACTCTATTGGACTTTATGGAACTGGGGAGAGACATGGCAGAGAGTTCCACCACTCTTAGCCTTTCCTGTAGTGAGACGTTAGGAGGGGGTGGGGTCATGAGTGGGTAGGAACTCTTGGAAAAAGGCCTTCATAATAACAGACGTGGGAGAAATATGGGCAGAACCCTGCCAGGTTCTCCCAAAACCCTGGCACTGACAAATTACTGCGGAGAGCGTAGCTCTTTGTAAGGAAGTCAACCCAGGGTATAATTCCCACCACACTGCAGGATGCTGAGAGCCGAGGTCTGTTCAAAATCCGTAGCCAGCTCCTCCACATATTTCAATGGCCGAGTTCCTACTTTACTTCTAATTTACCGAGTTAACCAGCTGAATTCACACACTTCCACAAAACACTCTCGAAATATATAATGCGATTTGCATTTTTGCAATAGTTAGCGAATATATGTAGTGTCCTGATTTATTGGCTAAGCACATATCACGCATATTTTCACTTGAAATATTTTTGTTGTGGAGTGATCTGGACGACGTGCTGTGATTTATGCATTGACTTGCAGCAGCAGCCTTTTCCACTACCAGCCCGAACTGCAAAATTACATAATTTACTGAAGTTCGTTATGGGCCAATCAATCAATCAATCTGTGTGTGTGTGTGTGTGCAAGCGTCTCAGAGCTGGGTTCCAGTAAATTGTTGGTCAATGGCTGGGATTTAAAAGCAGCGGCATATTAATTATTCAGTCAGGACAAAAGAAACTTGTCTCTCTGAATTTTACAATCCAAGTGACGTCTAATAAAAGCCTTTCACTTCCTTCTAAAAATGTACCACTCAGAGAAAGCGGAGTGTGTGCTCCTGTCATTAATTAGGTAAAATTATGAATGCATAAAATAAATGCATAATACAGTCCCCCGATCTTAATAAATATTTGCAAAAAAATGTTTTTTAACCAAATTTTTCCCCACACCGCGTGTTTAATGCATTAGTGAAGCACGGCAGATGAGAGGTGTCATTTCATTTAATTTATTAATGTTTATTTTTAGTGCTGATTTTAATGAAATAGGAGGACAAATTCCTTCTTTCGATTTTGCATTTATAACATGGGTGTTTAATGGCAAACCAAAAAATGTGATATCTGTGTTCCAAAACTCTATTCCAGCGTTTTAATATTAAATATAATTGAAGCTCTCTAATTGTGGTTGAAATAAAGCATTGTCATATTGGCTAAAATGATTAAACATACCTCTAATTTATTAGTTAGCTTTATTGCATGAAAAATCCAAAAAGAGATTTATTACTTACAGCTTCCGATTTAGGAGGTACAGGTGGAGGAGTTGGCACTCTACTGGTTTCAGTCTGCACCAAGCTGATATGGGCATGTCCCATGGAACCCTCCAAAGAGGAAGTAGAAGAGTGGAAGGAAATGAGGTTCTGCTCCACTTTCCCTCCACTGTCGGACGTGGCAGGGTTTCCGACGGCCTCGCTGTAACTGGGGTTCTGATTAAGCCACAACTCCTCGTAGGGGATCTCCGGCTGTTCCACAGTCAGGAGCTCGTTCTCGGCCCAGTCGGGCGTCATGTACTCCCGCTCGGCATCTCCGCCCTCGCTGGGGGTGAGGAGCTCGTGGGGCATGATCTGCTGCTCGCCCAAGGAGTCCCTGCAGCTCTGGGAGTAGCCGTCCCCGTTGGCGTGCAGAAGGGTGCCGCTGTAGACGCACAGAGAGAGGCGCTGGAAGGACTGGTTTAGCTGGTCCCGGCCGTAGTTTGGGGAACCGGAGGTGAAGCCCTGCAGGCACAGGCGGATGCGGCGGGGGCTGGTGCACTCCTCGGAGAAGTCCGTCTTCGCCTCGCGCACCGCTTTGGAATAGTCGTCCGGGTTGAAGTTCTCCTGGCAGATTAAGGCACTCTCCAAAGCCACCTTCTCAAAAACAGGGTCCCCCCTGAGAAGCCCCTCGGGCAAAACGAAACGGGGCATGTCCGTGAGCAGCAGGAAGTGGAAGGGAGTCACCTCCTCTTTGCGCAGAATGCAACAGAGGACCACCGTCTTGGAGATGATGCTCACCAGCTTGTAGCGGTGTCCCTCCCGGATGACGTGGAGGTCGTAGGGGTTCCGGGGAGGGCGGGTGGGGACGGTGACGTTGACGGGCAGGCGGACCTTCTCGATGATGCTGCGGATGGTGTGCTCCCCCTCCTGCATCTGCAGCTCCAGGGGGCTGCGCGTGCTGAACTTGCCCTTGCACTGGAACGGCAGGCTGATGCTCTCATTGGTGCGATGGTTCATGCAGATCAGACAGGGCATCTTCCCCTTCACCTGCTTGCTGAACGTGTTAGTCTTTCCCAGTTTGCGCAAGATGGTGTTGAAGCGGGACTTCTCCCGCACAGTCTTGGCGCAAAGGATCTCGGCCTGGCCCATGAGGGTGAGCTCATCACCGGCCTGCAGCGTGAAGTTGTAGGCCTCACTGTCTTCGCTGAACTCCCCAGACACAACCTGCAAGGAGGAAAGAGGCTGAAGGAATGTGGTAGTCACAGATGGATGGAATTCATTTAAGCCTAAAGGAACATTACTTTATTCCTTTGTTCCACCCTGTCACCCAGTCACTCTCATAGTCAAAATCAGATGTGGTCAGGGTGTGAGCACCAAATATTCACCAAATTAATTTTCAATTTTTACGCCAGAAATTCATGCAACGATTAATTGAATGCGACTAACTAAAAATATTAAACATAAAACAGTTACATTAACCGCTTTTACGCTATCGGGCTAAAGCCGGGTAGGCTAAAGCGAACCGGGGCCGCGCTTAAAGAGGGTGAGATGGGTCGCTATACCTGCATTCCAGGAGATGACCAGGAATGTAGTTCAGGTTTAAGAGCGGGGGGTGTTGGGTTTAGGGGGGATAATAGCATTTGATACGCAAGAATCAAATCACCTAGCATAGTGATAAGCCAGCTAGTTCACATTCCCTTAGATAAGCTAGCATGATGATTGGACAACGGATTCCTAACCAGAACAGACTTGTCTGTTTGCATTTAGCCCCGCTGAACATACATAATCATACCAAGGTATGCCAAGCGGTGCACGTTCGCCTAGCTTTATACCGGTTGTTTTGACGAGGTGCTGAAATTAGGCCGGTCAGGTATTCCAGCGTTAATAGCTATAATATTAACTACGGCTGTTCGGTTGGGCTTCATTGTATTCAGTGCTATGTTAGGAACATGTGGTGAGAACAGCAGCACTCATTTCACTCACACACTTGTTATGTTTATTTGGGCAAGTTCTGCAACATGATTTGGTAGCCTGAAGCAGTCCCTTCCCCTCGGGTTTCCTCCCAAAGGTGAGGAAAAAGAAGGTGAGGAAGAGTCTGGCACCCAACTTGAATTTCTGAGCATCGATAAGCGCTTGGAAGTGACCAGTTTGGGGTGTTTCGGTACATTGTGACATCACTGTGAACACAGTGACCGGCGGTTTTGTCTCTAAAGGGTTTAGTTATTATTGTACCTTAAACTGGAAACTAATTTCCAACTTTGCAGACCAATTCGACATATTTCATTTGTTAATATTTAGCAGGCCGGCTTAGATAACCGATTTGTGTAAAAGATTACAAATACAGTCAACTAATCATCTCTGGCTCCATTATTGCAATAGTTCATAGACAACCAAAACAAACATGTTTTTGACACTAATGTTATCAACATGTTATGTTGTTGGGTTATGACAGGTGTTAGGTGTGACATAGAAGTTAGAAGTACCACCGGTGGTGGAAAAAGCAACAGGGTCACACTCTGAGCCAGGCTTTTGGTCTGGCCTGGTCTGGAAGTTAGCCTGGCCTGAGTGTAAAAGTAGCTAATGAAAAACAACTTATACAGGATACCAACGGTTACCGAGATGAAATCAGAATTTGATTAAACCATCCAGACAGTACATCCCCATATACTGGTAACAAAGGACCTCTTCACGAGGCCCACTACAAACCCAGCTGCTTAGGACGGGCAAACATTTGTTAACACACACAAACGAAATGGAGCAGCCATCTAAAGCACTTCCTGACAAATACTTCAAACCCTCAATAAAGACACTTCTGCTACTCTGCCATCCCATAGGAACATATGCAACCAGAAACAAAGCGGAAAAGATAGATGGAGAGACGGGAGCTCTGAGAACATGAGACGTTTTACATCAATATTTATTTTACTGAAAGAAGTCGCACAGGCGCTTACCAACACAGAACTAATGTTGCAATTTCTCAGAGAGAGACCGAATTTTCAAATGTAGTGTGATGGGATCTGTGTGCGGCCAGACCTGACTGTGCCTATGGGAACATCCCATGGAGTCTCTCTGTCTGAATCCCCCTGCAGCTCGGTATTGCCAAGGAATTCATCCGAAATGTATATAATTAAGTGAGCGACAATGGGGATTGTGTGGGTTGACAATGGTATACATTGTCATGAACCTGGATTAGGCAAATCCTTCAGTGTTCCAAGTTAAAGAATGGGGTGGCGTCTGCATTGTTGATGCAGAGACGGATTCCATTAGTGGAGTGCTTACATCAATTAGTTTAGTGCAAGAGAGCCTATCACACACCAATATAAATCAACGTTTCACATAATCTTTCAACACAGCATCCCAGGGCCTTTGCACCTCTAGGAATTTTAACTGTTGAAAAAGGAGTTCATCCATGTATTGTAAATGCATAAAAATGTTTATTTTTTGGGAAGAAGTGTGAAATCCAAGCTTTTATTTCTTCGATATAAGATTTTGACTTAGTTTTGAAAGAGTTTTTGGTGCGTTAACCATTAAGCATTAAGCTCTTTGGGGTGCTTGTGCTATTTCTAACTTTACTTGTGCCCTGAAGGCACACAGAATTTAATGTTTACCTCAGTTATCCAGTTAAACCTTTGGCATAACTTAGCTTGTTCCTCTAAGAACTGAAATACCGTACCAATTCACTGGTCTCATATAATTTACTTAAAAGTAGACTTTGAGTTACAATCCGGTTCTTATTTTAGACATTGTTTTTCTCAAATTGTATATAGAATGGTGAAGTATAACAATGTAACCATAGGAAAGTTCCACGAAGTACTGTTTTGTTTTTCAAAAGCAGCTACAATTAAAAACTACACGGATCAACTAAATAATCCCCAATTTCAAACCAAATCTTTTGTTTTTTACATCAATGGAAGTCTGTTTATATGTAGGCTTGTAGTGTGCTATAAACAATAGAACCTTTCAGTGGAAAGGTCTGACCACCACCCACCTTCACACTGAAGGTGATGGCCTCCATCACAAAAACTCTGTCTGGGAAGAAGCCGGCGATCTCCTCCACACTGGCAAAGTACTGCACAGGCTCCCGCACATCCCGGTCCTGGTCCAGAAGCTTGAACTTCCCTGGAGGACAGAGGCAATTTGAAAGATGAGCCCTCGCCGTCCTTTGGCTGGACAGCAGAGTCAGAGAGAAAGAAGGGTTTTCCCACTGTGTCTGTGTGTATTGAACTTGTAAAAGAGACGAATTCGTCTGGGCTTGTTTACACTGTCTCTACGTCTGGGCTTCGTTCATTGAAAAGGTCCTCTGGGGGTTAAAAAGAAGAATATTTACATTAGGATGTACAGGCAGACAAACTTCCAAGACTAATGTGAACCCACTAAAGGATGTTTATTCCCTTTACAGAGCACCTTCAGAGACACTGACAAACCTCTTTTTTGAGTGGATGGATTGAACGATGGCAGGAATTTCTATAAAATGCAGATTATCGAAACCATGGAAGACTGGGGTCTGCTGCTTGGAAGAGAGAAGTCTTGGAGAGCTAAACTATAGTATATTTTATGCTTTATGGCTTTCCTGTTTCCGGCTAAAACCTGGCAAATGTCACAGGGATTGTCACACACCAACCAAAAACAGACTAAGATCAGAAATGGACAGGCTGAAAGAAACCATTTTGGATTTAATATAGGAAATGTAGATGGTGATTCTTGAAATGCATGTTGTAATACAGAGCCTGACCCAGTTCACGTATTTTACAATCCTACTGGCGGATCGAAGGGGGTTCAAATTTAGGGATATATTGGGTAGTGATATACCACAATCTTTTCTTGTACTATACCTCAGAAATATTCCAGATGGTTTGATGAATTGGGACAAATATTTGTTGAAAATATGAATGGCATCAGGAAAAGAGCAATTTAATTTAAATAGATGACAACTTAACCACACAGTGACAAAGAACAGAAGGAAGGTAAGTAATTATTCTACATGACAAGCTTGAGTTTTACTTTGAAATCACAGAAAGAAAAGTACCAGCAATATTGGGGAAATGACCTTTAACCAGTATGACGATAGGAAAACAGTTTGCATGCATCTGAATGGCAACCAACTGTTAATATTTCAAATGGAATTTTACAAAAGTTAAACAAAGTTCAAACAATTCACAGTTAAATTTATTTGCAATATCTGTATATTTTAAGGTACACATACAGCACATTAGTGTGAACTTAATTATCAATAATAAAATACATTTAGAAAATAAATGCAAACTGTAAAATACTATTACCATTAAAGACAGAATACTCAAAATTGCTTGTCACATAACTTAAGGTAGAGAACATACAAAAAATAAATACATTTTTTACAGACAAAACACAACTGATTCAGAACAGCTTTTTTAAGGACATCTCTGTAACATGTGAATCTATTGACAGGTCACAAACAATGCTGGAATTCATGGGTGTACAACATTAGATTGCTGCTGATGCTTCTGTCAGCATGGAGGGGTGAAGTATACACAATCAAGACTGGATGTCACACTGGCCTGACATAAAAGCAGGATAATGGGGGATTTGAAGACATTTGGGATTGCTGTGTCCTCAGTGTCCAGTGGAGGCCTCTGTCCCCTTTTGAGGGACAGGACAAGCGTCAAGGCAGCTCAAATTAAAACAGCAGCATGCTGGTTCTCCTCCAATTCATTTTTTCCAATGATTGTTTTACACAGTGCCCCAACAATGTTTATCTACAGAGTTCACACGACACTGAAGACCCTCAAGTTTCTATCGCCTAGCAACAGGCTAGTTTCTTCTCCGCGGCACCTCTTTTTAGCGTAGCTGAAACAGACAGACATAAGCGAGGCTTTAACCTGCTGTTACAATCTACATCGTCTTGTGGTTTTAACATCATCCATCATTTTTATCTGCCTTTTTTCTGCCTAATGTTTTCCATTAACAATCGGGTACATACAGAACTACTGATACAGGACAGTAATAATACTAAGGTCAAGAGGAAATAAAACTACACTGCAGGAAACTAAGCTGGAACGTAACCAGCCACCAGCATGCTCAGAATAACTGACATACAAAGCAAAGAAAGGCGGCTTTAAGCGGCAAACGTGCAAACGTTACTCCTACTCAAACTAGTATGGATATCGCTTTGTCATTAAAACCAGATGCAGGTCTGAGAGGGCTGAACTGAATGTTATTCTCTTGCTCTCTCTTTCTCCAACGCCTGGCTCCGAAACTCGTGGAAATTAACGGAATCTGCTCAAACTTCTCTGCAGATCTGCCAAGTGTAAAACAAATCAATGAGGTGGAGGCTTTCCTTCCAGAACAAATAGCCACCCAGCAGCCAAGCGCCGCGAAACTCGCCCTGCTACATCGAAAGCAGGATTCAGTTTAGCACAGTCACAACTTATAATGATTGAAGTTGAGGGACAAGATTTGTCCTAAGTTAATAAAAAGCATTACAATGGAGTAGCCAGAAGCACCTGAAGTTTCTGTTATGTTAAACATTTTTCAATGGCAGCAACAAGAGGGTCTGTCATTTACAAATTAAGGAAATATTCACATCCAATAAAGCTCATGCGTAAACCCTTTCCTCTGTTAAACATTAAATGTGCTTCCAGTGCACAGTACACGTTTTGAGTGCGTGTTATTTTCGGCCTAAGGGACTGCAAACTAGCCCACAAATTGTTAATATGCCGAACAGAAGCAAGAGAAAAAAAACAAACCTGAGAATCGCACAGCACAAAAACTTCAGTTCCCCCATCAGCGATACATATCTACCCAAATCAAGTGTACTGACTTCCCATTTCCACCCTCCATATACAATTGCAAATCTTTGGGCTCTTTGCCGTTCATCCCTTCTCTTCCTGTAAGCAGCTTTGAGGCTCGGGGTTGACAGCATTGAAACTGAACAGCGAGCAGGGAGATTATGCGAAAGAATTCTGTCTATCTTTGAGGCTTCACGCTTCACAGAGCCCTGGCTGCCTTTGTAGCAGAGAAAAGGGATGAAATAGCCAATGCTGGTCTCCAAGGCCACTGTGGACAAAGTGCTGTACACCTCACTGCTGGATTTTTCCACAGCTAGCCTTCGCTTGGGAAGGGGCAACAGAACTAACTCCTATCTTATTATTATCCCCAATAAAGTGACTGCAAAGACAAAGAGGTGTATGGGTACAAACAATATAGCACTTAAGTCTATGAGCCCCAGGATATAGAAAAAGGCAGACCTTGTTCCCCAAGGGTCACTGAGTTTTTTTCCCACACCTCGTCTAACTGAAAATATCTTATTGAAGTCATTATTTGGGAAGGATTCCCCTCAGCTGGTGTTTTAGTGGGGGGGGGGGGGAAACAGAGGCCCTTAAGGTGTTGGCCACCCCTGATCTATGATCTGATGCTGGTTCTGTCTGTGTCATTAAATAGAGGTAGCTTCTTTAAAACTAAGCTTAAATGTTCTTATTAATAAAGGGCCATGTCACCTCATATCTCACATCTCACCTCAAGTTCCAGAGTTGTTTTATGATAGGAAAGGGGCCAAACCTTGCAGACATAAGGACTAAATTACCATTCAAATCGAAAATTTTGCAGTCCATGTTGTTGGAATCGACAACAGAGTTTATTTTAAATGAATTGTCCTCATAAAATAACGATAAGGTACGCCGTCATTTAAAAGGCATGGGGGAGTATACAACATAACACTAATCAAACCGTCGATAACAACCTTCAACTGTCATATATAAACACCTTTTCCAATATTACTAATTAATGGACTACAGTCATTCTGGAAACGACTGACTGCTAACTCCCAAAGGGAGTCACTGGCGGCCTTATAGTTCTAAAGCCAACCGAAGAGCCAGCGCAGATGGAGGAACGTAAAACGGAGGCTCCTGGGAACAGGAGAACGGCAGCTCCAGACACAGATGGAGAGTCTCGTCTCGCGCAGAACCAATAAAGCGCCCCATTTATCATCGTTTTGCCCCCAGTAACTGCTTTATCGCTGACTTCATCATCCTCTTCCTCCATGTGCCGTCATCTAGCCGAGAAACACAGAGGAAGGAATTGAGGTTTTCAATGGGAGAAAAAAAGTAGACCTAATAGGATTGCTGTGGCTTTTCTTATGCAAGCTGGAGCAAATATATTAACCCTTATTTACTTAGCATAAGCCTATAGTGCAGTCCGCCTATAATCCTTTCTTCGAGTTGACACATTCTGAGATTACTGAACTGCATCTAGCAGCAGTGTTTTGCTAACAATCTGAAGTCCCTAACAAAGATTTTTTTTAAATCCAACTGCGTTTAAAAAAAACAAGCGTTACCTTCTGTCAACAACAGTGATCCCTGAATCTTAGCGAGACAACTTCAGAGAATTTACTTTTCCAATACGCGACAGCATGGCCACTGATATTCCCCACCTTGACACTTCCAAAATATACAGCATGCAAAAGCTCAAAACAAGACCAGAATGGTTCTCTTTCAGGTTAGTGCAGGAGGCCATTTACCCCATGTACCATGACTATACATCACGGAAACATGCTGCGTTCAGCCCCATTTGTGCTGAAATAAGCTGTTTGGTCACAGGCGGTGATCTCATCATCTGCCGCCATGGTGTCATGGTATATTGGGTAACACGCCTTCCCCTGGAGAGGAAGTGCTCTCCTCTGAAGTCATCTCATCCTCAGAGAACAATCTATTATTACATTACACTGGGAAAATATTTTGGGAATGGCTGGCTTCTCAAATATTCCCACAAGAAACGTAGGTAAAATAATTACTTGTTACCCAGGTCTAAGGATGAAACCCTAAACTTTTCTGAGTTAAGAAAAAGGATTCTAGGATTTAAATAGACTTTGAAGGGTGAGAACCATGCATATTCATTAAAGAACACATGTAAATGTATTTTTTTAAATGTATTACTTTTGAAGTACATCTTTTGAGGTGTTGTTCAACCGCTCCATATTCACGGATCAGGATCACAGTCTATTGTGGATTCATCACACAACTGCAAAATAACCGACTGTGAAAATGTGTTAACCATCTGGGATATCATCTTTCCAGATGTGCATTATCACAGATCTCGTATCAGTCAGTTAAGATTCTATTCCCCATGACAGACTGTGGAATGCAGAATGTTTCTGCACTTTTCCTATCCCATTCGAGCCCAAGGTTTTGTAGGCCTCCATTTCATATAACTTCAAGACAAAGAATAGACGATATAAGAGACAAGACAGGACAAGCCCATTCCCAGAAGTAGCTCCATACATTAGTAACCCTTATTTCTTAGAGAAAATTATAGTTGAGATTCTGATTATACAACAAGGAGAATTGAATCAAATGTTGCCAGATGGAAACCACCTATGCTGACCTAGGCTATAATGGGCAGCCCCAGTGTTTCTTCAGTAGGTCACTTTTGTTCACCAACATCCCTGTACAGAAGCAATGTACTGAAGCACATTGAAACCTTTCACATTTCACAACATGCAGTTGCCCATTCAGATGACCGGCACGTGTGTCAAACCTGAGTTTTTGGTAGCAATTTCACAAGGCTGGGATGTTTATAACCAGCCGACAAACAAGGCTTGTTCTGTCCTGTGGCATTCCTCCAACAGGCTCTTCAGAAAACGTCTAAAAAGTCTCAGTGCATGCGAGAGCGCAGGAAATCAGCGAGACGTGACTGAGAACCATCCACCCCCCATAAGTCATCCTGAGCAGACCAGCCAAATGGAAAAGAAGCTCTATTTCTCCAATGAACAAAAACGCAGCACAGCCCCAAAAATGGGGGAGGAGAATCCTAACGTTCACTGGCTGACTCTCTCCAGTGAACCTGTGCCACTTAAATCCAGGACAAAGCCATGAATCATCGGTGGTTTCGACTAAGGCCCGACTTTCAGAAGAAAAGGGGCTTCGGCCTGTCACCAAGGCGCTAGCCAAACTTAACCATATTAGTGCCTCAGGGGACGGAATGAGTTTGACATATAATCATAAGCGATAGCAAATACTGATTTGGAGCAATGCTCTTTTTAAGAAGAAGCACACTGCAGATGCGATGTGAATAGTGGATTTGTTGACAAAGTACAACAAGAGATAGAGTGGAGGTCTTATTTAAAGATATACTGGATAATGAATAGTTGGACTAGCCGTTGAACAAAGATGTCAATTTTTGTTCAAATACAATCCTAAATACAAGCATTTTGTGTTTTGTACAGGGTTTAAAAAAATTTGAACCAGATGTACACATGTGAATAACTGCACATAAATTAATTTACTAAGACAAGTCTCCACTCATTTGTATCCCCTCATGTTTAATGGTTGTGTTCATTATCGTCCAGACTACTGCTAAATGTATATAAAGTGGTAGTGGTAGCTTTCCCTGGGGTTCTGGCCACAGCGAGATTCGAATCCCACTCTCCTGCGCTACACTGAGGCACAGCTTCTGCACAACTAAAAGGCCTCTGCCTCTTACCCTCCCCCCAGCAGTTACAGCGTGACCTCACGTTGGTCTTCCATCTTTTCACTATAGATGATCTGACACAGGGATGTCTTACCAATGTAACTTTTCCAACACCAGTGTAACACTGGATTTAGTGGTTTCCAACGAGACAGTAGAATCCTTGCTGATTACCACCCACCCAAGTCTGGGCGGCTCTCAGCCAATTGTGCTCCCCAGGTCACAATCAGCAAATCACATGAGCTATGATTTTCAGATCATTGGGCTACTCAGGAGGTCCCATCAACTGCCCGTTTAAATAAATGAATGATCAAATCATTTAGAAACATGACTAATATTGTTTAATTTGCCTTGAAATAAATCTGACAGCAGAAAGTACGCTTGGCCTAAAATGTTCTATTCTTAGTTTTCTCCTGAGCAAAGAGCCACAGAGAATTGCCGAGACGACAAATATGCCCAGTGTTGGAGCTCTGTCTGATGAATGGTTGTCCCACCGCCGGATCTAAATGGGGAACCACTGACCAATCTTGTCTCCATGAGCACACATATGAATAAACCATCTGACACAAGAAGTCAATATGTTGTTAACAAGGCCCTCCCTCCCTTCCTGTCTCCCCATTCAGCCTCTCCCTTCAGAGACCTGTGATTAAGTACACTGGATCTCCATTACACATTATTTATTTATTAGGCTGAGCAGCAGTCAGGATGGGAAGCACTTAAAGGCCTCCATTAACCCATCATCCCTCGCAGCCTGAGTGATCTCAGGTCCTCAGAATAACGCTGGAATTGGCTTGCCCCCCCATCTGTCAATAACAGCCCCCAACCTTGGCCCGCAGGGCAACCTGGCGCCAACTCATGCCCCCCCACCTCCCCGCGCCTTCAACTTCAACTCTGACCACATATTTCCTGGTCTTCTGACCCTCGTCACCTAAATTATCTCACCACCACAGCATCCTTCCGACTTTTCTCAAAGGACCACGTCGGGACCAATCTAGACCAGCCCCTTAATTATTTCTGTAATGATGGCAAGATTAAGTTGTTCTCAAGCTCCAACCCACCTTTTGATTGCAAGTTGATTGAGGAGGCTCTCTTTACTTCAGCTGATATCAAAAAATATTCAATAGGAAGGAAGGGAAGCCCACTCACCTGGATACTGTAGTGGGATGTCAATCTTAGGGCCAATGACGTAGTGGCCCTCCTCCAGGCTGTGTGCGGTGACGGTGGTCCATTGTCTACACGAGTGGAGGAGAATCACATCCTGCTCGGTCAGTCCCTCCACGTGGTCCCCTGAGGAGGAAGGTCAACGGGGTAGTCTCAGACAATGCTGGCGATTAACAAACAGGTGATTAACTTAATCAATTATTCATTATGCTGCTAGTATAGCGGAGCTCGTTGAAAACTAATTTGCTGCAGACAGTGACGTGACACCCAGGGGTCAAAGACAAAGAGTTAAAGAGTTCTGGTTTAGAGGTTTAGCCTTTAGCGCAAGAAGCTAAAGTTACCCGGGTTTGAGTCCCAGTCAGGGGTATTGTGTTCTGACGTAGGTTAAACTAACATAACTAGTGAGAAGGAAACCCTTAGATTTAAGTACCATGTCAACATTTTTGACCTTAATGTTGATTGGTCGATTTGAATTCTATCCAAATGTAGACCTAGCCTGGGTAGATCCCCTGTCAGAGAGACAACAAAAAAAAAACCCCATCAGCTTACTTATTTTTCTAAAACTCATTTCATTTTTTATTTTTATTTTTAAAGTAGAATTGAAGTCCAGGAATATATTCATTCACAGGAACTAACTTAAAATGTCTCAACAGGGAATGATTACATACAAGCACACACACACGTGCTTCTATATACTAATAAATCAATATATACAGTATATACACACACATATATGCAAACACACAGACACAAACATATATATTACGTGTGGGTCAGACAACACAAAATAAGGAAATTGGTACATTTAACCAGTTAGAGTAATGTTTTTTCATCAAGACAGACAAATTGCTACAGTATTAATGGAAACAACAAAGACAGATTTAAACAATATCCCACCTGCACAGACCGATCTCTGGGCTACCACTGCTTACACACTTGAAATCCCACTCTGGCTCAGCCTATTCAAAACTAGCGAGCTTTATTTTGTGAAAGGCGTTTTGTTGAGGCTTGGGAAACAAACCCTCAGAGATTTCGTTAAAATGGAATCAAAAAACACGTTTGACCGTTGAATGTTTGTTTCAGGGTGACTGGGTATACAAATAAAATATTTAAATAAATATTAAACCAAATGTGTCTACAGTTCTAGCTTGAGACAAAAGCTGTTGCCTCAGTACACAACAAAAGATTTTTGGTGGCCATAACCATTCCTATCACATTAAAAAATAAACAACAACAACAACAACAACAACAGTCCCATTATACAATTCACATTTCAAAAATGAGACTTTGCCCCAATGTACAAAGAAAAACACAGAGTTTTGTCTCCAAGCATGCAGGATCCAGTGAACCATGGAGGTGGAACCTCTCGGTGCATGCCAGCCTCCGACGAGAAACAAATCACTTTGCAGAACACTGCTTTACACTGCACTTACAAGCATGCAATCCGGGTCGGCCACAACAAAAAATTAATAGATGCAGCGCCGTAGCGTGGTTTGTACTCTGATAGCACAGGACACTTATTAGCCTGTTATTTCAGTTAACCTGTACAATGTTTAAACCGTTCGGTGATACCCACTTTTGCCAGTGAGAACATGGACATAGTGCCTTTTAGATGTCAATTTCATGACACAATAATACAATGCATAGCAAGAAACAGAAGGTTTTTGTGCTACTTTTCTGATTGGTTTTATGCACTTAGTTTTAATTTAGCTGGAAACTGAATCTGTGAGATATTTATATCTTGTCAAACCAACAGTGGCCATGTGAATCGATCTATACAGTTATTTATGTTACAATGCTAATAATGCATGGCGCTAAGAAAAATACATGTTTTTAAGTTTTAAAAAAATGGCTATTTTATCAGAGTTTCAATGACTGGATCTATTACATTGACTGGCGCGGATGTTTAAACAAATTCCACAATCCGGCAGGTTGTAGTATAAAAGCATAATAAAATATATTTTGTATCTACTTCTTCAAGAATGTCACAGTTATTTTTCGTTATCCTATGAATTACATTATATTACATTACAGTTTAAATCCAACATATTAGTATATATTGACATTAATAGACCTGCAAACAAAATGTATTATTTAAATAAGAGGTTATTTTCCTTTGCTACAGTGCGAAAAATGATTTAATGAAAGAGGTACATTTTTATTATATCACTGGGATGATTTGTATATTTAAGTTCCACTGCAACAAACTAAATAATTATTTGATTGTGTTTATAATGATATAAAAATAGTTAGCTTAGAATTTGAATTAAATTGGGTTTTTGTACTTGATGTCAAAATAATTCCATATCTCAGTTTAGCAAGCATTTGCTAGAAAGTTGAAAAATAGATCAATTTCGTCAATTAGGCTAAATATATTCTTTTTTCTTTTGGGTGGGTGGGGAGGTAAAATATGGAAGTTTTTTGTTCAAGGTTTATTTGGTTTATCAAAGAATGTTTATTACTTTTTCATTAATTATATATTTGTTTGAGAAGAGTTTGTCTCGTTACAATAAGAAAAATACAGTCTACGTAAAAATATACCCAAAAATTCCCTGTTAATTCCTATAACTCCTGGAATTTTTCCCCCACTGAATTCCTGTAATTTTGTCTCTCTACTTAGGGGTAAACAACCTCTCTTGGATCGCATATATTCATATTTATGCTTTATGTATCTGGCAGTACCAGAAGAAAAAGCAGACTTCTCCTTTAACATTCACCACAACCGTCAGTTTGCTACTCTCTGCTTCAGATAGTTGCAGGTAACAACCTGAAGTTTCCCCTCAGAGAAACTGAGTAACATTGAATTACTCGTTGAAGTAAATCCATTTAACTATCGCAAAATTGACAGTGAAACCGAACGTCTCTCCAAAGCGAGACGACTCTCCTCGGCGGATAAGCAACAGCTTTCAAGTGAGGTTCTATTCATTCAACATTTTCTGCGCACTGAACTTTTGGAGAGCAGCCAAACAAACCTGGCCTGGAATCCGTGATTCTTGGCCAGAGTGTTGGCAGCTGGTCCGCCAGTACATCACTGCTTATGTCAGAATCAGTGGTTACTTAGAAACTGGCGTTTTCTTCTCCTGCCCTTTTTCCAAGGCTCCTTGTGTCATGACATAATCTAGTCACATAAACACTCTTTCGTGAAATGTGATACGTCGGTCCAAAAGGAACATTTTGATAGATAACGGACTGAAACGCCAAGGACATCAGGTTCGACTCAAAAAAAGAAACAAAAAACACATTTTCACCTTCACACTCACTCACAAACCCAAACACAAAAATACCCCCGTCACAGAGAAATGGTCCAAATGTTGTTTACAGGTTGATGTGGCTTGACTACAGTGAGCAACATTGACGTTGAAAACGCCTTCCACTTTACCAGGCATTTTCAGTTACTTTTTCAAGGAGCTGCTTTAAGGGGGAAAAGTTCATGGAAATGCCCTATTGATTGAACCAGGTGGAAGGTCCCAAGGAGCTTACAAAAGGGTGGGGGGAGGTGGGTCCATCAAAACAAAGACTCCTTTGATCCGATCCTGCAGCTGAAACCAGACACCTTGAGAGAAACTGCTTCGCCAGTCATACATAGAGGAGCTTCCTGGTCTATACTGGCTAATCTCACCTCATTGTTCAATGAATGATGCAATTCTCCACACTGGTGTTCTTTTCTCATAGCGACTAGACAGCGGACTGATCTTACAGCTGAATGGTAAAGCAAGTGTTTCAGTCAGTTACTGTTTAATTACAGAGCGGTGTCTGGTGACAGGCTCTTCCCAATGAGTGAAAATGAATTCAAACATAAGTACAAAGTTAACAAATATACACAGGTCTGCTCTCCTGGTGCACCATTTATTTATGAATGGTTTATTTAAAAACGAATGCAAGTGTTTCTCAACAAGAGGTTTGTTTGAATTTGAAATGACAACATTTTCTTGTCCTTCTTTGGAAAATGGGTTATACCTTACACTATACTCTTTCGTCATTTTAAAATGTGCAGTTCTGTAATAAAAATGGTCATTGATAGATGGAAAAACCTATTATTTATTCACAAGTAACTTTAAACCATCTAGCTATTTTACTCCACAGTCAAATAGCAAAAGTACATAGCGACACATATTTTAGAGAGAATTGACACACAGCTATACTCATGTCGTCATGGGGCAAAAGAACTTCAACCCCTCTGATCTCCATGACAAACGCCTTGTAATTATAACCCTCCGGGCACCTTGTCGCGAGCCGTGCGAGAATGGCCGATGGCTTCCGGTAGCAGCTACGCTAGGCGAAGACGTGCTTGTCCTCTGCAGGCCCCTGTAATTACGTCTGTCTGAGCCGCCTCGCTCAAGTACCTGGGAGGCTCCCATAGAACCCCGACCTGGTTCCATTATCCACTCAGCGTGGCAACCCCTAATGTGTGCGCACGCACCCTGTAATCACGCCGAGGGGGGATTACACAACTTCGACTGCAGCTCAGTTACTGCTGTCCGGCTCGCTTTACTTAACGCCCTCCACGAGTAAGGTCAATGCTCCCGAAACAAGCAGGCTGAGTTCACCGAGCGTATTACCATGTACCACCACAGATCAATTTATATCTCTCTCTATCTCATATATATATATACACATACACATACACACACACATACATATACACATACACACACACACTAACTAAGTTTAAATAATTTTTATGAAAAATGGGCCTCAGTATTTATTTAAGTACACGGCATAAATCTGTATGTATGTATGTATGCATATATGTATGTGTGTGTGTGTGTGTGTATACATTTATGCTGTATGCTGAAATAAATACTGAGGCCCACAAATTTATTTTATACTTAGGCAAAATGCTAATACATTAGTACGGTCAATTCATTACTGAAGTATAAACATAAAGCCCGACTTTGGTCTGAAACACTGTACCATGTCAGAATTACGGTTATTACTGACATATTCATGTCAAAATGTTAACCCGGTGCTGCGACCGCTACCGGGGGTCGTAACCACATTCTGTAGGTCACACCGTTCCAAACCTGCTTCATGCAGCAGTTGCTTATGTGTGACCGGTAAAAAGGACGATCACAATAACGGATGTCAGAGTGACACGTTTTACAGAGTGGGTAGACAATCATGATGTAGTCTGGCTGAAGAAACAGACCGTGTTCCGCTGCCTCTCCTTTGTATGTGGTCTAGTAATACCTGCTGATTGTAGTCAGTGAAGAAGGCTGCCACACAAACAACAACACAGAGCTTATTAAGTCCAGCCACCATGGCTTTTGTCCTTAGCCATTTACGCTACCTTTATCGAACAGCGAAGCTGCTCAATGGAGAAAACACTGTGGCAGCGTTGTTGAATTGGGGCTTGTTGTACACATTACCCTGCTTTGCACACTGCTACTTAAAACAGCCAACAGTTAAACACATTTTTTTTAAAGCCTATTGGATCAAAGACTCTGAAATGAGAAATCATGCAGAATTGCCCTTGTACTCCATGTTACCAAAGACTAAATGATTGGATTGTTCTAGACTAGTGCCCAGGGTTTGTTCACAATACGCTAATGACTAATGGGAACAAATGCAACGCATGCTTTAAAATGCATCCCACTGCATACGGGACCCGCAACGTGTAGCTGGTAGAAGACAGGCAGGTCACAGAAGGAAAAGAAGAAAAAACAGAGAAGCGAGTGGAAAATCTCCTGTAATAACTCCCATGATCACAGCTAAGTGGGAGAAATGGCCTGACGGTATAGGGCAATGTGTGAGCATTTGAGCTACCACAGCTGGCCCTTTAAAAAAATAATGCTTGTGTTCAAAGACATTACCAGAGGAAAGGAGTAGGACAGTAAATCAGAGGCCTGTAGCATGGTAATTATGGCATGAGACTCGCAATTTGGGAGATTATGGTTCTGATCTTCATAAGATTGTTATTCATACAATGTAGCCAAATAAACGGTTAAAGTGTAAAATTACAACCTATGTACATCACTCTGTGAGTGTCTGCTAACAACTCCGTAATAACTTCTCAGATCAAGCTTGGGGTTGCCAGCAAGGGTGTGACAATGTGGAAGCCAATCATGATTCCCGCGATTACGTCCTGTTTACGTCCAAACACAGAGATATTAGAGTAGGAAAGCCTGTTGCGTAAACTCTGCCCAAAGTTTGGGAAAATGCACTTAACTTTGAGGAAGTCTGAACAGTAGTGCGAACAGTAATTTATTTTCAAAACGAATGTAATTTCTTTATACACAGGCCCAAGTTTGCGCGAATGCAGTGGTCGAACACTAAAATTAATTTAATCTTCAACGAGAACATCGTCGGATTAATTCTGGTGAATGCAATATTGAGTAAATGATTTGTCTAAAAACATTGTGATGCATTTATTTTCAATAAAGATGGGGGGCGGAATTACACTCCATTGTTAATCGTCATTAATAATCTAATATTTATCTTTGTGTAAATAGTAATGCAGGGACTTGGAAGTGATCTTGTTTGTTTAGTGACAAATTCGATCACCCACCTCAACCATGTAGGTTATTATCAGTAATACATTCACTTCACTTTTTACCAATTAATTTCCATTTCAGACAGATACCATTTATAGATGCATTAAGGTGAATATAAAATTACGTTTATTTAAATAGCTGGCCGAGATTAATAGCATTAAACGAATGGTTAAACCACTTTAATTTCGCATTTGTTGTTGAAACATCAGAAGATGTAATAGTCCATATATTGAAACCCAGTTTCAGATACACCAACCCCAAAAAAATTATTTTAATTTTTTTTAAAATTAAAAATCAAGCAATACTCAGTAATCGAATTATGTCTTTGCAAGAATGCGAATAAATACAACACGATTGGCATACTCGTGAATGCGGAGTTTAGCTACCTCAATTAGCAGGGAACGTAGCCTTTAACTCTATTATAAGACGTTTTAATAAAAGACGAAGTGGAATATTGATTTGATTATACAGTATAATCATTTCATAGACAAATTCATAGAAAAATGCCCATTTTCCTTGGTAATGTACATTTAATGTAATCATTTTAAAGCAATAGACCGCCTTTGTTTCAAGAATAATTCTTAAAAACTTGGATGTTTCCTCGGGCTGCGCTTCTTAGTATTCAAGACACTCGGTTGCTGATTACAAAATTTACATATGAATAGCCGTGGATCACTTTTGAAATACAACAGATACTTTGTCACCTTTATTTGCCAAGAGCGAAATTACGATTTTGGTGTACGAAAACAAAACCTTAACTTGAAATATTATCAACGGTACTTTTTAAAGATACATATTAGCAAAATGGTTAGCTGCTAGTTGTGATCTAAGTTAAAGTGCAAAAAATATATACATACAAAACGTTCGCTGTTATGTGTATGTTTCATTTAGCCCCTATATAAGGCAATTTTAAAAAAGTAGGAACGAAACTGTGATAAGCATATTCTTCATTCTTCGTTATTAACCTAGATAGTTCATAAACCCGACAAGACCCGGCTCTGCAATAATAAGAAAATACAGCTTTAAGAAAAGTAAACTATTTCCTTACCTTGGCTCAACCGTACCAGTGTAGGCAGTCTAAATTTGCTGACGACCAAATCCAACGGCAAGGACACCGAGCTCCATGTGATCTCGGAAATGCTTGCCGAAAACTTATCCATTTTTCCAACATCATAAACGCCGTGGAGTTCTGAAGTCTGTCGAACCGCCGAAAGCGCCCAGCAGCAAAGTCCGACGTATTCTAAATGTTTTTTGAGGGGCAAATCCAGGTTTCGCCATGTTGAGAAGTGAATGGACGTCTAGTGGAGAGGGAGTCCTCTCCCTTGGGGATGTCAATAGCACCACCTACTCCCTGAAACTGTCAACTGAAGCCGCAACATGTCATAGAGCACCACCCTTTGCTACGGACAGCAAATCAGCATCTCTGTTATGCCGACTGCGCAGACTACTGATTGAGGATTTACTATATTCTCGCGAATTATTACTCGTTGATGGCACATTTACGGTTATATAATGCCTACAATCACTATATCGCGGAACGATGCTTATTAGTGATTTCAGAAGCGATCCTAAACTCGTTTAATAGCCCACGACCCTGTAGTCATTTTGCAACTACAAACTCAAACCCTTTTTATGTATGCACTGACCATGAATGGTAGCTATTTTTTCAGCTTTTCAGGTTTGAAGTTATGAAATCTGCTATCATCTTTTAAAAACAAAACCATACATTACTGTTTAGGAGACTGTTAAAACAGGAGTTTTAAGAAGGGTTTAAGTTCTGTTGAAATAAGATAAATGGAAAAGGCTTCCTCAGCACCTCTCAAGGAGCATCCAACAGACAAACATTTCACTGCATAGCTTATTTCTTCCTTTGGTTTTATAGGTTTTATTGACTAGGTGTGGGTGAAATATATTGCCCAGTTAAAATTATTTCAAAGATTTCCATCAGTTTTATTTGGTCAAAAATGACTCAAAGACATACAAAAAATAAATCCTACATGTACGCAATAAACCATATGATGCTACTCTTGGTTTGTTCTCACAGCCATTAAATCTCACAGGACAGGGCGGTAGGAGAGATCTCATGAAATGATTATTTAATGATAAGCGGCCCTTATGAATGAGCATTCACATTCCCCAGTTGGAACAATGTGGCACTCACAATCTGAGGTTGAAGGACAGCCTCTCTTCACGCCACTGCGCTGCCAACATTGTTGTGGAAACAAAACGGCCATAGAGGGAAGCCTGGAAATAAAACCAGCAGGATCCATATGCATGTCTGACAGGAGGATGGGAAACCCACTTACAATGCGAAGACACTCAAAGTGTCTAACCTGACAGACATAATTAACCCTAAATTAGCACTAATAACTCAGTCAATCTTGCTATTAGGGAACATTTCCTTTGTGTGTTCCATAAAGCCATATATTTAAATGCAATAAAAAAACAGGAGGGCATATTGATCCCGTTTCTATGGCAAGTTTTTTTTAAGCCAAGTAAATTGATAGGCCCTTCATTTCCCTGGGAATTGTACACATTTACCATTCAGGAAAATACTGAGTCATTCCTTTGAAAACGTATTGAACTCAGGCTTGAAGGCAATACTCTGGACAAAATTACTACAAAGCGCAATATGTAGGTTTCATTATATATCTTTTATATAACTCAACAAACATGTTATTTCAGATTTTAGTTTTTCTTTCCATTAAACATTGAGTTAGTGGAAATGTGTGTGTGTGTGTGTGTGTATATATATATATATATATATATATATATATATATATATAT
>JAOVYW010000034.1:5174980-5192766 GCA_025775045.1 Hiodon tergisus
CTATTGTAATAAACATAAGTATGAACATACTGGTGAGTCACCAAATTGAGCAAGTTTAAATGCTAAAAATGTAATTCACTGAAATCAATTTTAAAAAAAAGAATCAAAAAAGTGGAATACATTACTTGAGAAAATACGTTTTAAAAGGTATAATTTTAGGGCCTATAGTTTGGGACGGACATGCTGATGTGATCCTGAGATAGTAAGATTCTACGGGCCCATCCTGAGCGGTGGTGTTCAATTGGCAGCTCAGCCCCAGAGCTTGAGAGAGGAGGGAAGGTCTAGCCATTGAAAGGAACTCGGCTCTCCTCCAATCAGCAATGAACCTCCTATTATTCAAGGCATAATTCATGTATGGGAGGAGCTTAGTTGTACTTCCACATCCTCCCTGCGTAATGGCAGGGGATTCGTGATGAGGAGAAACATAAGCACAGCTGGCAATTAGCACGGTTGGCAAAAACTGAAAACAATTATTTATTTTATTGTACATTGTTAGAAATTCTATAGTTGACAAGCTAGGTTAAAAAATCCATCATGATGTCATGTAGGTTGACCTATGCATATAAAACTGATTTGGATGTTGGGAGAGGTCTTCTCCTAAACCTCCACATATTCCATTATTTCAGTTAAAGTCTAATGATATTTCCTTTATGCGCAATCCGCAATATCGCAACCACTGTGTAATTTATGACTTACCTGTAAAGTGTAATATGTGTTGCATCTGATCAAAAAATATTGCAATTAATATTGTTTATCATTCCTCCTCTTTCTTATTATGCACAATAATTGTGCTGTTATTGTTTAAAGAGGTAGATTTAAAGAAAACACTATAACATAATGTTCTATGTGAAAATGAATGAAAGAACAAGGGCATTAAAACAGTAAAATTAAATTAAAGAAGAAAAAGCCAAATAATTAACAGAATATAGCATAATACCTTTGACAAAAAGGATATAAAGCATAAAACATTCTATAAGGGAAATGTCTGTTGAAAATAGTATTTTTTTACACATTTATTTAGTTTAGCTTTATTAAAAGATAATTACCTTATACATTTACATTTAAGAGGCATAAGCATAAACCCAAGAATGATATTATAAGTGTTAGATAAGGAACAAGGAATGTAGTAGATATAGATTTGTTGCAAGGCACACCTCATTTTCCAGTTATCATGTGTGCTTGTTATTCAAAACAATTGCTTATTTTATGCAGTTTTAGGTTTTGTTATACGTCACAGTCTTAATGACTTAAACTTAAAGAAATAGAACTATTAGAAAAAATAGTATCAACTTCCTTGCTCTGTTCCTTTCATAATTTCCAAACTTGTGAAGGGACTGGGAGAGCAAAAAGAGATAACAAAAAGCTAATGATTGGCCGATAAAACACACCATTTAGTGTGGAAGGGTACATGGAAAATCCATTCTCTCCATCCTGGTTATCACCAGTGTCCTGGATAGTCGACGTGTTGATGTGTGCAGCTCTTCAGTGTAAAATAAAGCAGTCTTATGATATTATGTTCATTATGTCGACTGTGTGAAGGGTCTGGGGAAACTGGATGGAACACTACATTTACACATTTTCATGCAAACTCTTCAAATGAATATGCAGCCACAAATTGATTCTAATTAAGTACCAGTAATAACAGCTTCCTGACAATTTACTGCAAGCATTTCTATTTGACCACTTAGCTCGAAATAGGTTAATCTTATTCATCATTAAGAATGACATAGTATGACTCGACCCCAAATGGACCATTTAATCAATAAATTATTTTTTCTCTGGAAACCTAGTAATTACTTTAACAATATTCATTATAAATAGATTATAATTATATTATAATAATGTTTGTGTTGATTGAAATAGCTCATTATTGGGGAAAACAGTGCTCTGAGATGTCTGTTTAATGGACAGTTGTTTATGCAGTTATTTATTAATTAAATCAATTCAGTGCTTTGACTTTCCTCTTTGTGGAAAACCACTGTCTTTTGAACAAAGTCTCTTTAAGCGATTTACTGCTCTGTTAATGTAACCGTTTGTTAAGGGCCTATAGATGTGAAACTTCCAGCCGCTGTCTACGTTGGCTAGCTTGGTCCCAGTTTGTGGTCAGGTGAGCTGTGCATGTGCTGTGCGGCTTAGTTGACATGAAGTCCCCGATGATGATGCACGGAGCCTGATGAAACGTATGTATAGAAAGGGGAAAAGAGCATAAGGAGGGTAGGGCACTATGTTGTCCTGTAATCCTAATAAAACCTCATCTCACACTGTGACCACTGCTGAGGAATCTGGCTCAATAAAGCCAGCGCGGCATTTTCCCCCTTGTCTCTGAAGCATAGAAAGGTCACCCAAATCGGCTATTGTGCCAAGTTTATACGGAGAAAGAGCGGCCATTTCTTCTTTTTTTCGTGAAAATGGATGTCCCAATTTAGCTCTACCTCGGACCAAAAAAACTTGAGTTAAAGCATTCAGATTAATATTAATTTTAGCGGACATCATCATTTTAGTGAAAATTCTACAGAGTTCTTTAGATGGATATCTGTGTCATTAAATTCATATAAGCACTTTGCTCTCATTTCAAGATTAAATGTGTACAATTCATAGCCTTTCACAAAACAAATTTTATCACATAACTGTCTGTATGACAATGATTACATTTATCCAAAGATTGTGTTGGGGGGTAAGTCCCTTCGTCAAAATGACAACTTATGCTGATTTATTGTCATAACAAGTCAGCTTAGTCTACAAATGATTGTTCGTTTGTGGGAATGGAGCCACTTACAATAATAACTAAAATAGGTCAGGGGTGACGATATTATACATTCGATAAAGCTAGCCTTAAACTTGCCTCAAAGTACATTCCGTCATGTTTAATTAATTACATAACCAGGCAAAGACATAGCTCTGTATGCTAGTGATGGAGAAAGTCAAGGTCATTGTGATTTGAGTCAAAGACATGGTCTTCCTGACAGCGTGTCGATCCTGACTGACACCACAAGCACTGTGGCTCTCATTGGCTGATAGTGTTCCATATCAACAACAAAAAAAACGATTAAGTAATGTACCTGAGGTTCAAACAGTAATCCAGAATTGGGTCTAAAATTGGCTATGTGTTCGATTTAGGTTGAGCTCTTGTCATTTATAAATGTGTGCTGCTGCCATTTGCTGACCTGACACCTTTTATCCTATAACGTCTTTGTCATGAAACTCACCGTCTTTGTCAGTTACAGCTTTGTCTATGCATACTTTCTGTTCGTCATTGTTGATATCAATATTGTGTTTTTATGTTTGTGCAGTAACATGGAAGACCACCGAGTCAAAGAAAGGTGTCCCCCCATTTTCCTTCTTGGTCAAATGTCTTGTAAAATGATTAAAAGTTTAATTTTTAAAAAGCTAATTATCTTTATTGTGTAGTAAATCATCTAAAATTAGGCTTTTAATTTTTTTTTATTTCTTGAAAGGTCTGTAGCAAAGTAGTGTTGTTGTCACTCTTTTCGTTTCTTATATTCATCAGTTTTGAAATAAAAAGCTCATTATTAGCATAACCCCTTGAGGGTGTCAGTCATTTCAGTGGGGGTGGCTTGTCCTGATGCTCAAATCTGTGTATACAGTTTGTTTGATTTGTAGCGTTTGGTAGGTTAAGGCGATAGGCAGAATTACGTCCTATCTGTCACTATTAGCCTGGCTGGGAGGTTTAGGCCCCCCGTCACATACTGATAGGTAGGGTAGAAAAGGCACACACAAAGCTAATGTCAGAAATACTTTTCTGTGTAATGCGTTAGCTAGGAAAGCGATGTGCTGTCCACAAAAATGCAGTCACTCTCTTCTTGTGTGGGGATTACAGATATTTGGAGTGCCCCCTGGCGAGCTGTAGGATCCTGTTTCACATTGCTTACGGTTTTTAGGCACCTTTTACGCACATTTTACCTTTCTGTCATATTAAGGGTGAAATCTGTGATTACCTTGAAATTACCAAAGTAGGTCATTTCCATTGCCTGGAAACTTAGATTTCACAGATATATTAGGAAGATCAATCCACTAACGAGGGCAAAGAAGTTAATTAGTTTCTAAAGCTCACAGTCATCAAATTTAGCAAATCATGCTGAAAATTCTGCGTTAGTCAGTCCTGGGTTATCTGTTTCTGCTGGGGGCCAGTGTGATTCACGACAAAGGCTCCACACTGTGTTGGCAGGGGAACTGGCAGCTTCCTGTCCTTGCTCTAATTTGCCCATGCTTGGTGGCTGTGCTGCCTAAGTCTGTCTTAGCAGCAGCTATTCCTGGAACACTTGCCAGGTCAGAAAGGCAGAACAGATGAAACGTCTCACACCATATCGAGGTCGAAAATCAGAGTGAAGTCATTAAAAGCCTTTGTTAAAATGAAACCACTGCAGTTGGTTGGAGGGACACCTCAGTGAAATGAAACAATGTTTCATTGAGGCTCCGTATTGTAAAATTTCAAACCTAAGATAGACTGCGGTGTGGATTTTTTCCCCTTCCTCCGGGTTTTAACCGTATCCTATGAATAATGACGCGACTCATGGCCTGGTTCTTCCTGCCAGCTGTGTTTTCACTCTCTCACTTCAAAGAGCTATAAACAATGGCCCTCTGAAGAAAACATGTTGTGACATTGACACATTAGTGATAATGGCTACCACTGCTGTGCAAGTGTGCAATTAAAAGTGACACACGACGTGAAAAGTTGTTATGTATGATATTTGATATGTTTGAGTTTTCAAGAGCTTAGTCTGCGCTATTAAAATACTTAAATTACGCTTATATCTAAATACATGGACACAGACATATAATTCCAATTGCCACAGAACTTGCTGAAACTGTGTATGTGTAATCTGAAGTAGAATGTTCCAGATTTTTGTATGGGATGTCATGTTAGCGCTTGCTTTCTGTTTCTTTTGAGTATGTTAAATGTTCTTCAGCAAACAAATAACTTCTAAATGACTGAATTGGGCACCAGCAAAACGTTTTTCTGATATCATTTCCAGCAAACCCACTAATAGTTGATAATTGCATTCAATATCAACGGACTACTAACTATATTGCTTAACTGTACAGCAATATTCCTAGCTGCTTGTTTTCCTTAATTTAAACTTTCTTGAAATGTTATAATAAAAGTGGGCAATAAAGAAATGTACTTACTTACTAGTATTTAGAGAAATCTCTGTTGGGGAAAAAACCTTTCCTTTCTCACTTTTTGGTTTATAGCATCCACAATAAGTATATTAAGGGGGTAGGCTAATATGAGATGACAGTCGCTGCATAATTAACAGTACATGTGTTAGTAATTATGCTCCGTTGAGTGTAAGACAACTAGTAATTGTACCCAAAGTTTTTCAGTGACTGCCTTTATATATCATTATAAAGCATCCATTAGTGTCTGAGAAATAGACATGCTGATCATAAGTGGAAAACATTTCACAGGAAGAACCTTCCATCAATTTTTGTCCTGATTAGTGTGTAGCACTCAAGGCAATATAATATGCATTTCAGAAGTTTTGCTGAACAAAGCTAACTAAACATGCGGTCGACCCACTGACTGTTGTTTTATAAACAGGAAGTTTTCGTTTCACATCCATATAGGCTTTCACAATAACGGCGTTATTCTTTACCCAGGGAGCTTTCTGTGGATTTGGAGAATTTATAATTTCAAATAGCCATTCTGTGTGAAATCAGCTCCACGTTTTTACTAGAAGCTCAGATACTCCAGACAGAGGACACATTCTGCCAAGGGCTTTATCATTCAGTCCCAAACTGTCAATCAGAACTGATTTTAAATGAAAAATTTGCAATCAGGTTTAGCAGGGGTTAACTGAAGTCATTGTGTGGTCTTTCATTCCTACCAATTTCTCCCTTTTTAGTATATACTTACACAATTGGAGTACATTTAAGGTAGTTCCTTACTTTTACTGATATTCACATCATTTGCACACAAATATGACTACTTTAAAAAAATGTGAATATCAGTATTTAGATTACACATTTTATGAGCTCTTCAGGTAAGCATCCGTTGTGGTCGTCTGCTGGGGAGAGCGGTGTTGTGTCGGTTGTGTTTATAATGTTGATTACAGGCAGACCTGATGGCTGGAGCACGCTGGGATTCGTTCTGTCTTCCTCTCACACTCAACTACAGTTGCTCTGCACAGGCTAAATATATCCCCACGTGACATCATACAGACATGCCCACATACTCATCATACACGTATGGGTGTTTCTAGTTCTGAAGGCTGCTTAGAAATGCTAATAATCAGGCTCTTTTATTAACCATTTTAACAATCTGCTGGTGGTAAATTATATAATTAAAGGTGAACGAGGCTGTTGGGCCGCCAGCTGCCTACCCCTGGTCTACAGTCATGACTATTAGTAGTATTAATATTACTAATAATAGTATTACTTATTTATTCCACATTGAAAATACCGGCTTTTGTTGCAAATGAACCAATGGGTAGGTGATGCTGGTGGTTTATTTGCCTCTACTTTAAATAGTCTAAATATTGGTATGCCCAGTAACACTGTCATTTCCCATCCAGATTCCTCTGATTTCTTTTTATTGATATATAATATCATGTCATTATGTTGCACTTATACTTTGTGCACAGCTCAAAAGTATCGCTGTGCCATATAATAGCATTATGCTCTTTGTAACACTGGTGGGATGTCAACAGTGGCCGCTTTGTGCGACCCAGTGAAATAATGAGACTGTGGAACAGCTGCACTGGCTGCCTACCCCTCCTTCTCCCACCACGCCACGATTGTCTGTTTTCACTACGTGCCAATCTCCTTGTGCCTAGTGGTTTTCGGTTGGGTCTGCCCAATGCCCTGTCCCATTTACCCTGTCCCTGCTTACGGCTCTGGCATATAACACCGTAAATTGGAAACGATTCACAGGGTGCGTTTATAGAGGGACTGCAGGAGTCTTGGGTCTGGTGCTGAATTTGTCACCACAAAGTTACTCTTACTGAATCACTGAGTCAGAGCAGACAAGGCTTTTAGTGTGCCAATCTATCACTGCACGTGGACAGTCACTGATTTTGCACTGAAGATCATTTTGTGTGGTCGGATTCATCCGATGGTTCTTTCTTTCACATCAATCATTTTATCTATGCTATATTTTAAGGAGAGGATAGTACCAAGTTAACAAGCTCCAAAATAGGGATGTTAGATCTCGGTCTCCTACTGAATCTCAGTTATAGCATGTAGACTGGAAACACAGTGTAGACACTGATAAGGCACAGATTTTTCTTTTAATGGTCAGTTTTCAGAGTCTTGACCCACAAAAGAAACCATGGTGAAGTTATATGGCCTAGGAATATTACTGGACATGTTACTGGACCTCATCTTTTTCTGCTGCATCTGTGGTTCACATAGACATTAAGCATGCCTGGCAATGTCATCCCAACAACAGTTTATTGTTTTTTAACATGGAAGGAGCATGGAACACGACTGCTTTTACACCAAAATGTTGCATCCATTATAACCCTGTTTTTGTTACAGACAGGCAATGCACACACAAATTTAGTAAAACAAAGTGTATTTGGGGGTTTTTCACAAGTGATTGGTTCACAATAACATTGAGAACTTGACATGAAGGCTTAATGTAGAAGGGAATACATGGTGCTGGGTTCTTGAGCTTTGACATACAAAAAACAACAGTTTATATCCAATTTTCGTGGATATCCTCTCAGAAATAAATTTAGTACACACTTTCTAGATTTCAGTGGAACATCATTCCTCTTAACCACTGAAGAGGGATACAAGTCCTCAAATGTATCAGACCGTTGAAAGAGTAATTTCCATACACAACTGTTATAGAACTGTCATGAAGCATCAAAGCAATAAACTTGTGCAAGCAGCAGGAAAAAAAAGGAATACCTGCTCGGTGTAAGAAAAATGTGAACAGAAGTGGAATTTTCCCTGGGATAATCCGGTATCAGCTGCAGAATGTCTTCACTGCCATTTGTTCACTTCCTACATGAAATTCCCACATTGTTATTCGCCAAACCTGACGTGTTGACTTGGTATCTAAATGCTAAGCTAAAAAAGAAAACCAAAAAAACAGATGCTCAGACATTAACCATTGTTCAGAATTTCTCATTAGTCTGAATAATAAGTTGCTCACAAAATGGTGAAAGCAGCATTTGTCTGAGGCTATCTGACATTAAAAATATTCCTTAAGTGGTTTATGTGTGAATTAAAGATTTTCCTTCGCTGCTTTTGACATCATGGGAGGTAGCAAGGAGCTTGCCTGTTTGCCTGGGGACGCTCCTGATCCTTCTGAAGGACTTTATTGGGAACGGAACCCTAACGTTTCCATTGTCAGGCTGGATATGACGGTGGTTCTCACTATTGGCTGAAGGTCATTCTGTTGAATTTCAAAATTAATTCTCTGCTGTGTTGAATCATGCAGGTTATTCCCAGCCTGTAGCACAAACCACACTGCTGCAGGGCACACCAGCTTGGAGTAACATGAGTAATTTCAAATGGAAATCAGTGGCTGTTGTAGTTGGGGACTTTTCTTATGCTGGCATTACAAAACTACTGTTGTGTAATCAGCTCGGACACACGAGTTCCCTCGTGACTTTTTACTCATCACCCCTGTGACGTACCTGTACAGTAAGACTATTTCACTCACTGCGTTTTTATCCCCAATTGTACCGAACACATTTTTATTCACTCAAATAAGCCTTGCACAGAATATTCAGTGAATATGTCTCAGCAGGTTTAAATGATTTAAATAGCTGAAAGACTCCTAACAATGCCTTTGTTTCCAGAGGAACTGGCTTTAGTCCTGTCTTTATTACCATCCCTCAACTCCTCACAGCTGAAATATTGATGAGTCAACAGTGGGGACCAGTGAACTTCAAAGAGGCAGGTTTTTTTTTTGCATCCCATTGACTCTCCTGTCAGAGGAAAAATGTCCCCATGCATAATGGAACAAGGACAAGGAGAAAGAGAAATTGATTTCAGGCATGAAACTGTGCTGGCGTATTCTGTAAATGTTCACTGTAACAATAAACTTAAATATAATCATCAAAAAATCCATATGGAAATAGCACCTTATGAACTCGCGGAAATGCTCTGATGTTTATGATGTATTTCTGGCACTGTGCGAGAATAAAAGCAGACATTTCACATAGCTCGATTTGAACACCGCTTCACAGGCAAGCGTGCAGGCCACTAAATTACACTTATGCTAATTGTGTGATGTAGAAAACCTCCCTCCATTTTTAGCACCACTGGCTAGCCATGCGGAGATGGCTTCTGGTTTAATCTTTAGCGAAAGAAAAAAAAATCACACAGTAACTTTGCTCTTCTTTTAAGGTGCATGTCAAAATACAAGCAGCTTTCTCTGCTGGTTTCTGGAGTGGCAGCTACCGCAGTGTCAGAAGTAATCTACTTCTATGAAATGATCTGTTTTACAGATGCTCTTACTCATAGCTTGGAATTTTATGCTTTGACCATTTAAACACATTGGTATTTATTGTGGCCGTTCGGGTACAATGATGCTACAATGCTCGGCAGTTGTCCCCTGGTAACCCTTTCTGGGGACCAACAAAAAGATCTGCCAATTCAAAGCACTCCGGATCCACTGGCCGGACACCACTAGCAACCAGGACCTGTGGCTACCTAGGAAGAAATCAGGAAGCAAAGATGACAACGGATCAGGCAAGACTTAAGTTGGAACGCACAATGAAAAAGTGAAAAGAGGACACCCAAAAACACCTGGTGTAGGGACCTGGATGCAGACACTAAAATAGGGGATACACACAGTAATGGAAAGAATCACCCAGAACAGTGAACGCCAGCAATTGATCGCTAATGGCCTGTGCCCCAGAAGGGGAAGCTGATTGAATTGAACCATTTCCAAACTCTGAACCCGAAAAACAATTTTTGGCAATCAACACCTTATTCACTGCATTGCCAGCTGCCAAGTTTTAGAATATAAATAACGAATATGTCCCCTTAGCCAGCAGAGAGATCCAATTTTAAAGGTGCCATTAATAATTAATGCTCAATCTATCCGGGGTATAAGGTCACTCAGGTCAAGTGTGGGTCCCAAACATGATTGAATGTTTTGTGTCGAATATATGAGAATCAAAGGAATGCACCTACAAATCTTTCTCAGCCTTCGTCTTGTCAGCCTTGAGACTTACTTTCTTACTCATTGTTTTCTGTAGGCTTTGTTGCAGTTATTGGTGAAGGGAAGGAATGTTCTTTATTTAATTTAGTTATAGCCTGCTTTATAAATAAACTCCAGTTTAATCCAATTCTTTCTTTCGTCGGTAGTAGTTAGTAGTTTGCAAATTTTAACCAACATATAAGCAGTTACTAAGTAACTAAGTCAAGTTAACTAAATATATGCACTGCATATAATTACAGTATAAGATGTTTAGTGCATTCAATATGGAATAGTATGGTGTTTATAAAGATCTAGTAAAGATATATATATATATAGTTTATATTTATATATTTTTTTAAAGCGAGGTGCATGGGACACATTAAAAAACAGGAGCGATAGGATGCCCCCTCAATAATACTGACCCGATACGTATCTCTATCTCTCTTTTAATCTTTCTTCCAAACACCAGGCTGCAAGACATTGTTTACACCCTCGACCCAGGTATGGGGGAATTAATGAATCAGCTACCAAGACCCCACCTGCAAAATAATTAGCAGGATCAACAAGAGTCTTTTACATTGGCCATGTTTGCTGGTACATGAAAATGAGATGTTTTGTGAAAGAGCAAGGCCTAATTTGAAGTCCTCAGTATTGGGGGGGGGGCAAAGCCCACTGTGGCCATTGAAGATGCAGTTAGATTGTCTCCATCTTTGTCTCCATCCATTTATTTTCTCCACCCTCAATGCGCTTTTCCGTCTTGCTCGGATAACCAGGTCAGCACTGGCCATTCGAACATCGAAGGTCTCCAGACCCCAACACATTAATTAATGATGACGGAGTGATCGGATTTATTCGGACATTCATTAGTCATGTCAACATAGGAGAAAAAAACTTCTCTCAGCATAATGACCTGGGACAGGGACCTCAGACAAAGCCTGCATTGTCAACAGCTTTTGAATGTCTGTTACTCAGCACTCTGATGCCCTCTCCTAGAACTTATGCACAACGGAATTATCCTCGATATTGGGTGATATGACACCCAGCATTCAAAATATATATAACAAATATAAATAAATAAATAAATCACAATCAACATGATGAATCTGATCATGTATATTTTGCAGGATAACGTAATGCTGACTCTGGATGTCAGTTATTCAATATGAAACAGCTATTGCTCAATATCTAAGTTTTTCTGGCATTTATGATATTTAGTTAGACTGAAATTTTGTAAAAACAATGGATAAACTGCCCCAGATTTACAGTTTAAATGTGCTTTGCGGAGGGCTTCCCTTTCTGGGGTCTGGGTTTAGGTGCTTGTGTTCATGGCTGGGTCACGGTAAGACCAGCAAGCAGCTGTAAGAACCTTCTGCAGATGTATTCAGTGAATGGCTAATTTCAGTGTGTCAGAAACGCCAGAGTAAGGGATTTAGTGAACATTGCACATAGCTCAAACGGATTTAAATTAACCACACATTAAAGTCATTTTAAGAGTGTTATTCAAAATAAGGCTGATGACTGTTGAGCTACCCTTGTTCCCTGTTGCTTCCAGCGGGGCCCTTAGAAATTGTTTTCTAACTTGACATTTAGCTAATTAGTCTGGGGGTCACAAGTCTTTTCAGTCGGAATTTCAATAGCTTCGCTAATAGTGCTACATAGTGCATCTTTTTTCAGGGTTGCTAATAGTGCTTCATGCCCCAATAGGTGACAGTTGGTGCAGTCTTCAATTTCACATTAACTGGAAGAGATGTTAGCATTATAGAAATACGTGGAGGGTTGTCGATTGAGAACCCTAAAAAGGTAATGGGTCTCCCTGGGTAGCATTATGCTACAGAGACAGTACGAAGGACTCTCGGGTTCGACTTCCTGTTCTCTTCCTGTTTTGCTTAGTTGAGGTTCCTTGTGTTTTTTTCCCTCCAATAATGCCTTCACATTGGTTAGAAACAGAGATGCAGTGAGATCTCACAGAGATAGCCATTCGAGAGCAGAGAGTCAATTCTACAGCAGCAATGCTGTCCTTGATTCCACAGCCCAAACACTATTCCATGTCACACACCCAAATGGTGGTGTTTTTCTATGACTAATGGAGGAAAATGTTGACTAGTGCTGGATTTATAACCCTGATTACTTGCTTTTCCTCTTGTTTCAATCATTTGTGAGAATTCCTTATGCCTGTTTAAAGAAATCTAGTCTTGTTTTGCACAAGTATCTAAATTGAAATGACAGGCCAGATATTGCTCTGAGTGCTATTTTCGTCATAGTAGTCCTGTAATGTCTCAATATGTGTTATCTGTGCCTGCTAAATAAAACCTTCCTCTCCAACTCACATTTGCAGTGTAACTGGAGAGATGCACAGAATTCCTCAGTTTCTATAGCTTGTGATCTTGCTGACTCTAAGGTCTTAAGTTTCCATCCTCGATACTGCATCCACATAAAAAAATCTCTACAAATGAGCCAAATATTTGAATGCATTTCACCTTTTGGAAACAATAAAATGCACATTTTTACATCTCCAGATGTTTTTTTTAATTGTGTGCTAGAAGTTTTTCATTTTGTTATGGTTCACCATCACCTCTTCAGGTACTCCGTCACGTTTTTCAATCAACTAATTAATCAATTAACATTCCACTACCTCCTTCAATTTGCCCTTCACCTCTCATCTTGGTTTCTGTTTTCCTTATAACCCTGTCACAAAGGTTTTGTTGTGGGGATTCTTTGTTCTTGTTAGCATGTACTGGGGTCCATGTGTCATTAAAGAGCATGTTTAGGTTGGACTTTGACTAAGTCTCCTTGCTGTGCCTTGAAACACCAGAGTAAGGGATTTAGTGAACATTGCACATAGCTCAAACGGATTTAAATTAACCACACATTAAAGTCATTTTAAGAGTGTTATTCAAAATAAGGCTGATGACTGTTGAGCATCTGTCACAAAGGTTTTGTTGTGGGGATTTTTGTTCTTGTTAGCATGTACTGGGGTCCATGTGTCATTAAAGAGCATGTTTAGGTTGGACTTTGACTAAGTCTCCTTGCTGTGCCTTGAAAGCTGTGTCTGGCTGGGACTTGGTCTGCGTGAGAGCTGCGCTTGGGTTCATCCCTGCTCTGGTGCCCTGCACCTCGTGACACATTTCTTGTACTTTAGAATTTGTCTTTTTTTTTATTACAATTGAGATGCACTGATGTTGTTGTATGGTGTATTTGTGTTTTGATTCAGTGGGTTGTGTTTTGCTGGTAATGCAGACAATTCGCTGAAGTTTGTGGGTCTGTCTCGAAAAGACAAAGGGCAAAGGTCAACGGGGAAAACTTCTGGTACACCTGGGTCTTGTTCCTGTTTCCCTTCTGATGCCAGTTTTTCATGGACTTTCGTGGACTGTAGAACATACCAGATACCAGATTTCAAATCTATAGAGGCTTTTATATACAGCTTTTAAATAGCCAGACTATTATCTATAAAGTTAAAACTTGCTGTCAGTAGTTGTCCTCTACAGATCGGAAAAGAGCTATACACACACCGGAAACTGTAACACGTGCGCACGCGAAAAGTTTCTCGTGCACACGAGAAAGTCTCTTTGATTTTTTTTTTTTTTTTTTGCATAGGTCACTTCAGGTGCTCCGTAGATCTTGGTGTTTCAAATGTGGGTCATAAAGTCTGAATATTACATGTTAATAAAAAAATATTAAAAGTTTTGGGAACAGGTTACTGAACTGACTTCCTGAAAGCACCAGTAGCTTCTATTTGTATTAGCAAAACAAAAGGCTTGTGTGGTAATTCTGCCGAAAGGAAAATAAAACCAGAAAGTAACTAAATTGGGCTGCTGATCTTTTTACTGACAAAACTGACAAAACTCAGAGTGACGTAAGAGTTGAAATCAAGTTATCGGGGGGATTCATTTAATTTGGAAATTAAATAAAATGGAAATTAATTTAGGCATAATTAGTTGTCTGAAGTTGCTATTATAGCTTAATCCACGGTGGATCCTATTTAATACCAATTCTAACACAATGCTAGAAAATGATCTTAGCATATTAGCAACATTTTTCCATGATGTTGAGTATATTCCTGGCCTTAGTCGTGTGTTGTGTTGTCTCCACATGAGTGCACAGTGTTGAGTTATCTGGCTTTTACATAAAAGGGTGGACAGTAACCCAGGGACTCTAATCAAACCCACAACGGAAAACTCCTCAGAACTGAGTGCGGCACAGGGGCAAGGCCGTATACATGTACCCACCGTAGCCAGTTTGGAAATGCTGGATAGACATGGAAAGGAAAGATGGTGGGTTTGTTTTAGAATATGCTGGCCTAATCTGTGGCCCTTTGCTCTGAGGATGTTAAACTAATTCTGTTATTGAATGTGAAGAATGGATGAACGTGGACAATAACATTTTTCTATTTTTGGATGTAATTTGTTAATTTTGGAAAACAGTCTGTGAGTTACTATGACTTTTAGAATTATTGGTGTAACCCACAATGAAGCTAAGGACCTAAAATATTTAATCTCAGACAGTTTTCTCAGACAGAAATTTACATCATTCTATATTCTTATTGAAGACTATTAAATTTGCCCTCTTGCTTATTTAAATTTCCGCAGACCCTCAAAAGTAAGTTTAGATAAATCAGAGGCTTTTTAACATTGAATGTTGTGAGTTTTATGAACGAGCAGTTAAAGGCTTAATGATCGTTTGAGGTGTTTTATGGTAAAACTGACGGCCATTGAGATGAGACAAAGTTCCAGAAAACCTGGCTCAGGGAGACAGAAAGCACAGCAAGTCTTGATCAGGCCAGGCTCAAACCAAATGAGTTGAAGCAAATTCCACCATTCAACAGCCACACTTGTGCTTCAGGATCCAAACACCTTCTTTGCAGGTTGTTAAACCAACCAAATTACAGAGTTTACTAAAATTTTACGTAGACTAAGTGCGGCATTTGGTTAATTATTGGCTTATTTTTCCATTGCTATAAAAATAACACATCCTTGTCAAACAACAGCAGGCAAAGCTGGCTACGTGGAAAGCACCATCCTGTAGAGTGTAAGAGTGTAATTAGTTGAATCACTACCCCTAATGGCTTCAGTAGGCTGGGTCTTCACTCATTAGTCACACTGGAATAATGCAGTTAAACATCTATACAGTGAGGACAGTGTTCTTCCTGTCCTCTTGTAAGAGCCCAGTTCACAATCATTAATGGTCCAGCATTCCCCATAGAGTTTTTCCATTAAACTGCACAATTACAACAGCAAACAAAAAAAACCCAGAAACACAACAAATACATTGAGTTGTGCATTACAGTCTGGATGCTTCACTCACTTGAATTGCAAATGTTTGTAGTATTTTTCCTACGTGATTATGCTGTGGACCTGATCGTGATAATATAAACTTTATTTTTATTGGGATTCCTGGAGGTGCTTTTACTGTACATTAAACTACATGAGAGTCCAGTCTGAGTGTTTTAAATTTAAAAATGTATTGTGGAAATTAGGATGGAGAGGATCATAACCAGTGGTGCAACCAACCAATCATCTGCACAGACTGTGAGAGCAGGTCTTAAGGAAGAGGCTCTCTCACTTCAGCTATTTAAGGAATGCAGGAAATAGAATGTATCCTGCCCAAACGGACTGGTTTGGTCCGACTTGATTGATGTCTCTTCCCCATAGAAGCTGATGGGGCAAAGTGAAAGGGGTCATTATTGTGGGTGCTGTTGGTAGCCTCACCCCCTCTCCGGCTTGCTTGAACTTCAGAACCAGACTGGCTCAAACCTCCGTGCATAATTCCATTCAAAGACAGGTTACGTCATATACTCCTCCTGCCCTGCTAATCTCCAGACGTCTGCCATAGTTAAAGCCTTTCGTTTGCTCCCATGTAACCGGTGTTCCCAAAATAAATCAAACCAGCCAGGATCGAGTTTTCTTAGCAATCATGTGATTTACTAGCCATTGTGAACAGTCAAGCTGTGTTCTGTTTTCATTAAACTTGTTTTGTGTCACTACTTGAAACCTCTTTTGCATTCTACACGTTTGCCAGTATCTTTATAATTGACTCTGTATATGTGTTATTATTTGTATTCTGGGTCTGTAATTAGGTTTTATCATCATCATTTTTAGATGTACAAAAGAAAACAAAGGAGAGGTTCAGTTTGGACATTTGGAAAGCTGCAAAACTGTTGAGTATTTGCTGCTCAAACTATCCAGACTTTTTTTTCTTCCGTAAAGAAAGGTAAAATTGGCAAAAAATATTCCAAAAGTAGGATAAAGAAGAAGTTTAAGTTAGCTTCGACAAACCTAGGAGTTATCAGTCCTCATCTTAAAACAAGGACGGAATCCATGAGCTCTCATCATACTTGAGAAATTACAGGAAAATATTTTTATTTTCCAAATGAACAGATATCATTGAATTCCCATGCTACGTCATACTTATGCTGTGAATGTGAACACGTGGAAAGGCCACTCGGTTGTCTTTTTGCGATTACATATATCCCTTACGACCTCTCCTTCCTTTCCCAGGCTATGGAGAGCAAGCTCTTGGTCGGAGGGAAGAACATCATTGACCACACCAACGAGCAGCAGAAGATGCTGGAGCTGAAGAGGCAGGAGATTGCAGAGCAGGTGAGGATCTTCTTCTTAAAGTCAGTGTCTCACTAGCCCTGACATGGACAGTCAGACCCTGCACTCATGATAGAAGTCGCAATGTATGATAAACAAAATTGTCCATAATCCATGACAGAAGCCTTCTCAGGATTTGATTGGATGCCGCAGCAGAGAAATGTGAGCAGAGCTCTGTTAGGACCACAGCGACTCCTGCTTTTTATATTGCACAGTCAGCAGAGTGACGGATTATTTAGCTTTCTACTCCAAACAGGAGGAGCTTCAAACTTTGTGTCTTCCCACAGTGCTCATGTGCGCTTCATAAGCTGAGTTTTTAATACTGCTTTAAATAGAAAGAATGCAGAACCGTGTTGCCAAGGGAACAGAACTTTGCTGTGAAGGCTGTGGCCTCCTGTGACTGAACAGTAAATGCACACAGATTAGAGGAGGCTTGTTTGCAAGTAATGCTCGTCCACTCTTCAATAGGGACTCTGCTCCTCTCATTTTTTGTGGGGGTTTAGGATCAGAGGTCGTGCAGGCTTTGAGTTTTAATAATTTAATGTACCGTGGGAGTTGAAAAGCAGATGTCACTGCCTCTGTGATGAAGAACCCCCACAACCACCCCCATGTACAAACCAATTTCCCTTTCCTGTAGCATCACATTCATTAGAGTAAGTTCACTGATGTTACGGTGGTAGTGTTCTTTGGCTGAAAGGTAATTATATCATAATTAGTGTCTGTCCACACCAATGAGTGTCACACATCTAATGGAGTTACTTTTTATTGCTGCCATTTTCTGTTCAGTCCAGAGGCTCTCCCAAGGTGGAGAACTGATGAGCAGTGATAAGAATATGTCACGACTGTGATTCACTGGAGTAGAGATGACGTTATTGGGTTGGGTGATCCTTACCCACTGTTACTGCATGCTGTGTGCAAGAGGTCAATTTCCAAACAATTACTAATTAGGCCTTAATTCCATATGAAAACATATGAAAGCCTTGGATGTAACACGTCTCACTGTGTGGCCTTCAACTCTGCACTGTATTTCTGTATTTCTCTGCACTATTCTTATATATATATATATA
>JAOVYW010000034.1:5192866-5211489 GCA_025775045.1 Hiodon tergisus
CAGCGTTGGGCTGAAAGTGTGAAGGCTATGCACAGCGTTGGGCTGGAAGTGTGAAGGCTATGCACAGCGTTGGGCTGGAAGTGTGAAGGCTATGCACAGCGTTGGGCTGAAAGTGTGAAGGCTATGCACAGCGTTGGGCTGAAAGTGTGAAGGCTATGCACAGCGTTGGGCTGGAAGCGAGAGGATGCCTCCACTCTTGTTCCTGAACACGGTCCTTGAGCCCTTGCAGGATTCCAGCAGGTTTTTTAATCCTGTTTCCATTCCCGTTATTGCAGCTATTTCCTGTCAGATAGCTAACGTAACGATGGGTGGGCGGTATATTTTTGCAGACAAGATAAGCGCAGCTCAGTTTTATACTGTGGGCATCGTTACATTTGCTGAAATGTAAATGCAGCTGCAAATCTTTCTTTTACACAGCAGTCAGACCTTATTGTTCTGATTGAGGCTGCTAAATAAAGAGAGAGAGGGCGAGAGAGAGAGAGAGAGAGAGAGAGAGAGAGAGAGCATTGTTCAATCATGTAAATATATAAAAAATAGGAAAAATACACTTCAGCTGGTCTAGCTTGTGTCAGAGCATAAGTTCAGCAATGACATATTAAATATGTCGTGACGTGTTTTGTTTTCCTTTCTTCTGTTAACAATTATGCCAGAAGCAATGCATGCTGGGCTTACCACGCAAGTTACTGATTTTCAGGGGTTCCAATGTTTGAGTCTCCCTCGGGGATTTGTCAGTCTGTCCAGTAATTATTTTAGCCTGGAGCAGTAGAGACGAGCTTCCCAAGCAAGGGCGTCAGGGGCACTGGCCTCTAGTCTTAATGGGCTCCCATGCCTGTGTCTGAAGAGGGAACGTGACTGGTCACTCATCCAGCACAACCTCTTCCCTGCAGACACGCCGGGAGAGGGAGATACAGCAGCAGATGCTGGTCCAGGATGAGGAGACGCTGGAGCTGAGAGAGACTTTCTCCTCCCTGCAGCAAGAGGTGGAGCTCAAGACCAAGAAGTTCAAGAAGGTGAGACAGAGACTCTCCTAACTCCTCAGGCTTTGAATTAACCGACAAACAAATCAAAACGGCTAAGATTGACACTGGCATTAGCACTAGAGTTACTGGAAACTGTGCGACCCATCAGCAGATCAGAGAAACAATTGGGAATAGTGCCATAAATATACAGTAAGAAGTATAATATTGTCTCTCAGGTTGCATGCACCAAGTTAAAGGCTATAAAATACTAATACACCAGTTCTCAACGCAAGGAACGATGATACAATGATCTGACAAACTGAAAACTGTAATTCAAAGACAAGTATACATAATCAAATAATCAGTGCGACCCTCATATGGAAAAGAAGCATTAGAAAATCAAGGATTTTATTAATAATTCAAATAATGAGTGCATCCCTCGCCAGGGAAAGCAACGTAATAAAATCAATGAATGAATTAATAATTCATATAATCAGTGCAGCCCTTGCCTAGAGAAGCAATGAGTTAAATGTTAGTAATCTAATTTCTTCATTCAGGTTTCATACAGAACGTTGCTATAAGATTCTGTCATTTTTATAGCTAAAGGTTTCTGTTTTCAGTAGTTTTCTTTTTCAAATTAAAATAAATAAAAAATAGGAAGTTCTGTCTGTTCTGTCCTTTCTCAAGAGGTCAGGTGTAATAATTAGAAGAACAATGAATGATTTTGAATGAGCTAAATATGTTTCACTATGTTTGATATCCATTTTCAAATCTTAAAAATAAGTGTTGTGCCTAAAAGAACAGTGTCTCAAAGCTGCGTTCTCCTCAATGGCCAAGGCTCAACAAGGGCACAGGTGTGACCTATATACCAGATTTAACAAATTAAGCAACCGAATGCTACAAGCATTCAAAGTGAAGAAATCGCTGGTGATAGGTGCCAGTCAATATTTGTGTCTCCACCATTTTACTAAGATGGGCTCCGAGAATCTGCTGAGAGAAGCCACGTTAATTCAATTGTCCTAATCAGATTGTGCCTCTTTTGCCCCCCCCCCCTCCCCGGAATGTGTTGACTGCTATACAACGGACCGCTCCTGCCCCCCTGGCACACAACCTGGACACACACTCCTATATTTATCAGTATAAAAAGGTTTGTTTTACCCCATCACCACAGCTTGCCCCTTGACCATGCCTTGGCTAACCCTCCACCACCGGTTTCAGGGATAACCTAGCGCTCAGGCCTTCACGGGTGCCGCGACCGTAGCATTCTCCTCCAACTAACGCCTTTTTCAGATTTCAGGCTAACACTGGTGCTGCAGGAATGCCCACCTTCAAACCCTGGCCCCCATTACCCCTGGAATGCCCGGCCGTTCATGACACTACATCTTGACTGTGGAGTTTTTTTTTTTAAAGAATACCTTAAACACTGAGGGGACCTTAGGGATGTGTTTATTTAGGACCCATTAAAAGTGAAGCATAAGCATATGACCCATAACATTTTATTACTTTGAAAGGAATTATGGATCAAAGCCTTGACCAGATAATATATGACTTCTTTTGTTGTGATTGTAGACTTGGAATCAAAACGACGTTGAGGACTCTTAGTTAGACTAAAACATTTTTAACTATTTTTTAAAATCTTGAATGTTTCTCTCATGGTCCTTTCCAAATATAGGGCTGCCAGATATAGGAACATAGATTTTGTATTGAGTGTCCTTTAGGTTTGTCCCACAGTGCTTGACAATCATTTCTAAGCTGACACACAGAAACCAACTAACACAAACCTTTTTACATTTTCATTCACTGACATTAACATTTTTTTGTGTGTGAGGACTACAACCAAATGCATGGCAACATATGTATCCAACGAATGCTATTTAATAGCACGGAACATGAATCTGTGTGAACAGTGAATGGCTTTGTAAAACATGATTAAAAAAATAAAAAACCGTGGTTGTTGTCTGGTTTCCAGCAAGATGGAAGAGCTATGGGGAACTGCAACACTGGGCATCGGTGATGGTATATTGCCGCGGGTGACTGAGCAGTTGCTAGGAGACTGCTGCCTGGATGGCCAGGCTCCGCCTGTAGAATAGAACTCCCCCCGCCCCCTTCTGCTTTCAACCTTCCCGGAGGCCTGTGTTCAGAGTCTCTTTCCACATTCAGGCCAACGCATCTCTCCCTGCTCTGTCCCCCCTACGCAGCTGTATGCCAAGCTGCAGTCAGTGAAGGAGGAGATCCAGGATGTCAATAACGAGCACGTGAGGACCAGGCAGGAGTTGGAGCAGACCCAGAATGAGCTGACCAGGGAGCTCAAGTTCAAGTGAGTGCCCCCACACAGCACCAGCAGTCCCCCACCTCTACAAAGACAAAATAAAAATCCCTTCTCTATAGCTTGACTTGACACCTTAGTGTATTCAGTATCTTAAATTCCTTAAAAAACAATACAGTACCCACATCCTGGTTGAGAATACCGGAGCATACTGCAAACCCAGTGCAGTATGACGTATGATAGCATATTGAAACAATGCTGAATCCTCTCTAAGGGGCCTTGGCCTGGCTGAAAGTACTCCAGGGACTTTACAGTATTATATTGTCAATCTTTTGACCCAGTTTTGCCAGCTAACCTTAGGTAAGATTCCGTTTCATAGCTAAGTGCTGTATATTTTAGTAGTAATACTAGATCAATTCAGGGAAATGCAGTTGACAAAATGATTTTATTTTTTTTCCCATGTACTATTGTACTGATCTCCCGTTGGATTCAGCATTGTATCTGCTGTGTTACCTGCTGCAGGTACCTGATCATCGAGAACTTCATCCCGCCTGAGGAGAAGAACAAGATCATGAACAGACTGGTTTTTGATAGTGAGGAGGACCAGTGGAAATTCCAGCCTCTCGTTCCTGCTGAGAAGTGAGTAATCCTGTGAGAACTGTGTCCCGCCTGGCAGATTTATCTATCTTTGTATCTTAGTAGCAAGTTAGCTTTCCTAAAGGAAAGTGTGTATTGTGAATTTGATACGAAACGCATTTGTTATGACCAACCTCTGCTTAGTTTCACACTGGGTAGAAGTGCAGTGGAATGGTTAGAGTGCTGGGCTGCAGAACTTAGATGCCTGTTGGGTGTGGGTTGTTGGTTTGAATAGTAGATTAGGAGACAACCCTAGTTACCTCTCTTGAATCTCTGCTTGAATATTGGAGATTCAACATTATGAAAACTTACTACATCTTAGCCGTTGCAGCAGATCTGTCCATTTCTGTTCAACCTGAGAACATCGTCCATAAGGAACGGATAGAAACAACACAATGACTAATTATCGTGATTATCTCTAGGGCCTTTGCAAAAAAGGACACTGTGCTCTCTCTGACTGAGTATTTCTGGAATCCCTAACAAACAACATGCTGATATTAAGGTGTAATTCCATCCCAGGGAATGAGGAGGTGTTATTAGAATCATTTGTGCAGTCCTTGCAGTGAGTGGGAGCACACGCTGCCTCAGAGACTGCATAAGCCCTTTTCAGTCTAACTGCAGTAGGACGTTTCCCCCTCTAAAGGTCAGGACCACATGCGCCTCACTGTAGGGGGTGGAATTGTGGGAAGCAGCTTGTGGTTGGACAGAGCCACAGGATGCACATTTGAGAAGGCAGGAAGGCCATTTCTGCCTTATAAAAGAAAGGAAAAAACGGCAACATTGTTTTCTTCCCCCAGCATGGAAATAATCAAGCAGTGTAGTGGATAAAAACAGCGCGGTGCGTTGCGTCTGTGGAACAACAATCGCCCTTTTGTCCGACAGCCAATTCATAGGCACTGGTATTCCCTTGGCTCCCATGTGTAATATGATTTATTTTTCATTTAGGCAGACTCATTGTTCAATTCAAGCTTTTTGAGAGGTATTTGTGCTCTATTTTTCATTCAGAATTCTTTCATAAATACATTTGAGAGTTTTTCTAATTATAATGCATTATATCACATATAGTCATACTTTTTGGCAGCAGTTCTGTCACACATTTTCTGTCATATTTGCATGCCGTTATGCTTATTTCTTTGCATTTTGCTAGCGAGTGGCTTTAACTTGAGGTTTAACAAATAAAGGGCCTTTGTGCCCTGCAGTTTGATTTTGGCCCGGGCTCAAGGGAGCCGTCTGGCTTTGCGCCTCCTCACGATGACTCTGGGCTCAGCCCCTGTCTGGCTAGCAGACGTGACACTCAGCCATGGTGTCTCCATCAGCACTGACAAGGTCAGGGAGGAAGTGGCCCACGCTCTTCTCGGGCTGTCTCACTGATGTTCTGCCATCTCTCCGCGGGTTCTGGTGTCTGAGTGCGCTGTTCCACTCGCCCGATTAGTGAATGCGGTGCACCGTGCATTTTATTAGTGGGTAAATTTATTTTAACGGTGAGAGGAAGCCTCAAAATAACATTCCCTGTTGATTCACACATCCATTAGTTTCTCATTTACATTGCATATATTAAATAACATTTTAGAACTTTAATTAATTAACTTTAATGTCAAGTACTCTACATGTATAAATCGTATGTAATATAAGAAAGGGTAACCTGTATGTTATGTTATGTGAGCCCACAGCCCAGAATGTTGTTTGGGTATGCGTGACACGGTTGATCGATGGAAATTTACTTCCTGTTAGAACAATTGCGAATGCAATAGACTTTGTCTGGCAGAAAAGATGAACTGAGAGGACACAACAGTAGCTTAGCTATCTGACGTTTGATGAAGCGAGGCCTCTTCAGAGTAGGAAACAGACCCAACCGTTTTTATGATTATTCTTTGTTTTATTGGTTTTTCCAAAAACTATATTTACATACTGTAAACACTAAAATTAAATTGAAATGCATTTGTACCCTAAAATCAAATGATTGGGATTAAGTTTTTTTCAATGGTTGCCTTGTGTTATAAATTTCTGCTAATTTAAGTGTTAAATGTTTTTCAAATAGAATGGAAGGTTTTCCAGAGGGCTTAATGTATTTATGTAAAAGTGAAAGAAACAAACAAGATAAAGACACATGTCTACTACTGTGTTTAGCTCTTCATGAGATGCTGGCCAAACCCAGATAATAACGTGTCAAAAAGTGTCATTTAAGCAGTTCCGACACGACTGTTATCTTTTTATTGAAGATTTTTATTTTTTTTGTTAAAAACTTACAAAGAACAAGCAAACAGTTTATTTCAGGATTTATCGTGTGTTCATTTCAAGTGAACCATCTGCAGCTGCAAAGAAATGGGTAATTGTTGCAGTTTATGAAAGAACAATCCCTTTCTAAATGATGTCTAAATGAAATGTTTCATCATCAATTGTCCATTTATTCATTTAAATGTCAAATAAAGCATTTGGGTCATTATACATTGAAAATATTGCACAGCCCAATAATTTTATATGGATGCTTTGGATGGTTACGGATGTTTAGTACGTGCTTCACGGAAATTGCATTTAATTGTATGAAATGACATCCTACCATTAGTCAATCAACCAAATCAGTTGTTATTTTTAGAAGCAGACCCATGGTTCATTTTTGCCTGATGCCTAGCCATAGCAAAATCCATTATATTATTGTGAATATGTGTTGCGCTATGCATATTACCTGTACCCTACATACACTCTGCATGCTAATCCATGGTCACATTGGTGGATTGAATTACAATGGGATACAATAAATTAAATTGTGCGTGAGTGTGAAATATTTAGTGCAATGTGCATTACAGCAATAAGATAACATGGATAGGTACCTTTTAGCTCACTCGTTAACCAATATCCGCTGGGGTTCGGTGATCTGCACATTGAGGTGACCACTGCATCTAAAAAAGTAGCAATTTAGGGAGGAGAAGATAATGCAGTTAATACATAAAATAGTAGACAGAGTAGATAGAAGTTTGAGTAGATAGAAAGGAGCTGTAAGTAGCGCTTAGGAGTCCACATTCACGTCCTCCGTGTTGGACAAGGCCTTGTCAGGGTCTGCAGCTGGTCAGGTCCTGTCAGGTTACGCTTCCCTCTGGGCTTGCAGAGGGATTAGAGAAGATAAAGGGCAGATCTGAAAGGTCGGTTCATCGTGATTCAATTATTAGCTGGCAAATGTTAATAACTTTTTTTATTACCAGCTTTTTTACAATGTTGACTTGTCAGTTCACTAATCCGCTCAGTATCTCAATTTAATCTAAAATAGCTTAGTGTTTTTGAGAATACTGGAACCTGCAAATGTTCAATAAATATTTACTTCTCCAAAAAAAATTTTTTTTAAATACACAGATATTGACGTTCCTTTAAGAGACAAATATGTAAACCTTGGCATGGATAATAATGGTAATAATTGGCTAATTATTACACTATGTTCATTTTGTAGATAAGAGAGTAGAGTAGATAAAGAGCAGGTCTGGAAGGTCAGTGACTAAATTATTTGGTAAAACCGAGTTCTCAATATTTAAATGTAAATATGTCACTGTTGCTCTTTAGCACCCCCTATCTAGCGCTATCTACTTAACAGCCTAATCGCTGATGCCTTCTTTGTTGCCACAGTAAATTTGTTCAGATGAAGAGAAGACCCGCTTCTGCAGTGGGGTACAAGAGGCCCATCAGCCAGTACGCGCGGAACGCAATCGCAATGGGAGCGCCCCCCAGATACCGGGTAGGTGTCAGCGAGGTCAGAGGCCCGCGGGCTCTCTATTTGGGTTCCCTTTAGAGAAATTCCTTGTTTGGGTTAGAGCGTGTGTCACTTCCAGTGCCAGACTGATCATGTAACGCTGCTGACTGTCAAATATTTTTGTGACAAAAACAAAGTGCTGGTTACCACCTTACAAGTCCCATATCTGGCAGCCTACGGAACACCGGTGGTGACATGTGAATGTGTATTGGCAATGTTAATGTGTATTGTTATAATATGCCCTGAAGACTCTTCCTCATCAGTCCATTTGCTTTTGGAACCAGCCCAAACGGGCCAGTAAGATTGCACTGCAAAGTCATGCTATGTCACAACGAAAATCAAAAAACAAAAAGGCTTTGACCAATTTAAATAAAGGAGGGGTTGAGAAAAAGAGAAAGAAGAGAGAAGCTGCACAAATTCTTATCATTCTGCCAATGCAAAATGTGCAAAATATCATAGACCTATTAAGTTTTGCTGACAATATTTCAGATGTTAGGACAGAAACTAGGTTGTAAAGTTAAAGTGTATGTTGATGTGTACATGTTGCATTGTTTAAAAAACAAATATGCATCTTTTAGATTGGTCTCTCTGTAAGTGGAATTGGCTTTGAAGAAAAAAATAATAAAAAAATAATAAAGGCCTAATAAATAATGGCCCATAGCCTGAATTTCTGTTTACTAGTGCCTGGGTTTTAGTTCCAATCTGTCTCTGGCCACCAGTTCAGTGCCAGCCTTCAGGTACCAGGGACATGCTCTTGAAATACTCTTTGTTCTGCTTGGCTCAGGTCTACCTGGCCTGTCCACGTGGCTTGGTCCAGCCCAGAAGGTAAACAAGAACAAATCAATAAGTCCATTCATGTCAGGTCCATCACTCCTTCTTTCACCCCCGGCTTCCCATAGGCAGAGAACATTATGTTCCTGGAGCTGGACATGACTCCGCCCACCATGTTCCACCTGGACTTTCCCAAGACAAATTCCGAGCAGGACTTGGCAGTGCAACTGGGCAGGGACCTAATGCTTGACAACGCCACCTACAGGGAGAGGGCCGCTGCTTCACGCGTCAGAAAGTCCAGATCCTGGTAAGTGGACCCAGTGGATGTCAAAGGTCTGGCTAGCACGGTGAAACTCTTTATACACTTCCATTTTTACAAAAACGATAATACGGTGCCAGCTGCCATTTATTCAAAAGCGTTTTTACAATGAGCTTTTCTGGTTATTAATCCGCTCGGTATCTCAAGTGTATTTAAAATAGCAAAGTGTTTTATGAGGATACTGACAATTCCAATTGTTCAATAAATATTTCCTTTTCTCAAAAATAGCATTTTTTAAGGTACACATATATTGAAGTAAAGAGCTATTTTTTGACACATTGAAATTATAATGAAATTATCTACATTTGTTTGTAAACATGAATATTAATGGTAATTGGCAATCAATTGCACCATGTTCATTCTGCTCTTTTGATCCCACCAAACCCGTCAAACTGCTGCAACCTCTACTTTTTACTTTAAAGGAACAGCTGTCCGGTTACTCGACAGCTGCATTGTTTTTAAAAGCTACACTGCAAACAAAAAGACTTGGCTAATCACCTGTGCCAGTATGCACTATCCTCGTCATCTGTTGAAGTAACTGGGGAGAGGGGCAGCTGCGTGCCATCTGTCTGACCACACACAGCCCCCATGTCATAGGTTCACCCACTTCCCATGACAGGCGGCGCTGGGACGTGACTCGCCAGTCTTCTCTCCCCAGGTGCCAAGCTCCGCGCGTGATCTCGTCCTCCCCTTCCACCTGCTCCCTGACTTCGGGGCCCCAGCGCTCCCCCCTTGAGCACGGGGCAGCCGCCACCTCGTCCCAACCCTGAGGGACAGCCTCGGCCTGAGAAGGCTGGCTCTTCTCTTCCTGCTTCCAGCCCGGGCCCTGCCGACGTCCACTAGGTCCTGTGTGCATCTTCCCTTTCATCTGAGGAGCCGCAGGCCTGTCCGCAGCAGATTTTAAGAGACTACGTCTTCTGTGTCTGTTTTGTTTTGATCGGAGCCAGTCTTTGAAGCCTTCTAACGCAGGGATTATTTTCTCTTTGACTAGCATGTTGTCGAGCTTGATTTTAAAACAGAGCAAACCTGATCCTCACAATGTCCGGTAGCTACTCCCCATTCCCCCCTCTTGCAAGACGCAAGAGAAGTTTGAAGAGATTGTTGTTTTTGAAAGTGCAAGGCTAGCGGGCCTTGCGTCTTCTCTGTGGGCTGAGTGTTTGAAACATGCGGTCCCTTTAGGAAAAGCACCACAGACCTTAAATTACTTGAACAGCCACGTCAGCCAAGTTTACTGCCATTTGTTTAAGACAATTAACAAAATGCTCACTCAAACCAAAATCTAAATCTAAAAAACCCAGTTCAATTATCTTATGAAAAGTACAAGAGAAATGAGATTCAAGGTTTCCTTGTTTCATTAAGGTTTTCTCTATAGAACTGATCTACAAAGAACCATGGGAGAGGGAATTTCATTCATACCTTTTTTTATGTCTGTGAAGAGCAACATTTTAAAGATGTTTATCCCAGGCAGACCTCATCAGCGCTTCCCATGCTTGGTCTATCACATAGAAAAACCCATAGCAACAACAACGCTAACTCAAAAACAAAACTGCGGCGTGTTAGCAAAGATGTTATGTCTGCCATTTATCTCACAACACTATACGGTATGTCTGCAGTGTGACATTGCGGGGCTCGATTTTGCTTTGGTTGATAAAAAAATTGAGATTTTATGTATGACAAGCTATTGTGCGTTGTGAAATGACAGGCGAACCAGTAGTAATAATTCTCATTAGGTCTCTTTCATTGTCAAAGAAGGTGTTAAGGTGTTGCTAAGGACTTGTGTCGGAGGTTGACATTCAAAGGTTTTCCCTGGTATTGTGCACTCAAGGTCCCGAACCTGTATCGCGTCAGCGAATACCTTGTCATGTGAATGGACATAGCGTCAAACTGGATGAGAGTGCGTGCTGAGCGACGGACTCAATTTTGAAAAGTCAAATAGGTTTACGTCATAAACCAAATTGCGTAGTTATTCGTGACAAATGAGACTTTAAATTGTAACGACGTAATTGTATTAATTGTACATAAGAGTGCATCAGAGTCCCTGCATGTGCATTCAGAAGTCCAGCCAGTGATTTTACGCCTTCTCTTTCTGAACCGCTGCTGCTGGCGATGTGGGTATGCCCTTCCCTGTCCCCCACCTGGAGAACACCTGCTGAAAAGACTTTGGCCTTGTTAGGCCTTCTTCCCTTCTTCCATTGTCTAATCTTTCACATTTTTCAAAAGAGTCATCATAAAATGAAGCTTTTCCGTTAGATGGACCCAGAATATACAGACACATTGAGAAAGGAGAATTGTTCATCATTGAGACATGGGAATAACAGAGATCCTAAAGTAATTAATGGCCGATACACATGCTGTTTAATGTATAGTTCTCCCCTCACCTGTGTAATTTGTCATGTTTAACTCAGTAGATCACTGATTAAAATAAACAGATTTAAAATGTTTTTTTTGTTTTTTTAAAGTTTTTTTTTAAGGTTGTACCTGAAAATGAACATGACGAATGTTTCGATACTGACACTGTTATTTAAAGCTGCACCTGCTCGACATGTGATGGGAACTTTAAAAAAACAGTTGAAAAGACACAAGGTTGTCTGTCACAGTCCTTGGGGATTATCAGTGAAATTGAAGTTTGAGTAACAATGTGTCAGACTGTGCTGTTAACTAAATGATTGCTTACTTGCGCTGAAGGTTACTTTTAAGCCATGTGTCTCAAGTGAAATGACAACCCTACCTGTGCAGTTGACCCAGCAATGCAGTTTGAATGCAGACAGAACAGGCCAGTTTAGGATTACACTAATTAATAAAAGACAGGTTAAGAAGAGCAATATCGTGGGAATCGGGCAGAGTAATTCTGCCTGAATTATTGATTTTGTCAGCTGATGCTGCTTCGTGTTACACCTAATAGTCATTTTGGGCAGACAGGTGAAAGGTGTTTGGTGTCTATTCCTTCTGACCTTACCCTGGGTCATTTCCCCTTCATTTAATCCCCTGATTGTTATATAAAAACCTTTCATGATTCAGACAGGGGAAGTACTGTATGCAGTGTTGATCATTTGCGGAACTGTGGATGTAGGTGGTCAATGCCTGAGCTAAATAAAAAAATCAACTGCCCCGTTGTTCTTCAGTAAAATCAAGTGCCAAAGTCTGGTCACACTGCTGAAGGCTTATACTGACCCACTTGAGAACTGACCATATGCCAACTCCTACCTGTGTGAGATGCCGTGGCGTGTGCCTGTGTCCAGTGTACTGAACAGTGTACGTATCTGTATTCTTTCTTACTCTTACTTGTGACATGATGCAGCACTGCAGGGTCTTAATCATGGTTCTGGGAATGTTTGCTAATAATGCCTTTGTTTGTAGGTACCAAAGCAGCGCAGCTACAAAGCATTGTGTGCATTGTAGGTCTTGTAACTGGTTGTCCAAGTTAAAGCAGTGTTTTTCTAAGGCATGTTTTGTATGACCCTTTAAAAACAGGAATTATTTTAAGGACACAAAGCTGTCACAAATGCAAATGTATCAGCTGTAGCTCTCTGGGCTGCAGGGCATTCAAACAAAACAATATAAACTTTCCCATGGACAGTGACAGAGCCAACTGGGCACGGCATTTCATTGTGAGTTCATCGTGAGGAGCGGTATCCAGGAAAGCAGGCACAGAGAGCAGATTTTAGTCACCGATTCACGCTTTTTCTTTGGCCTATAAGGCCACTGCCTGCTTGCTGGGTCCTGTTCCTCCTGAGGTACAGTCTGCATAGTTTATTCCCTTGTGTCAGGTCTGTTCTCTGTGCTCAATTTGTTAAACTTGGCACCTGGCAAAAAAAGATTAGCTGTTACTTCCCATGAAGAGTATAATCGGTGTATGTGTATGTGAAAATTATGCGTCTGCGTGAGGAAGGAATATAAATAGCTAGTTTCTCTGTGTTCCCAATGCACCCTCCTCATACTTCTTTCCTATTTGACTTTAAAACTTAAAACTCACCTTAATTGCACTGCGAAGCGATCCAAACGACTTTCAACAAGGTTAAACAAACATTCTAAGTGCACCAATACGTTAGAAAAAAGCCCAAGCAAATGCACATCTTTTTTTATATATATTTTTTCTTTGTTTTTTTAAAATTCAATTTTCTTTGTTGTGTTGTTTCAGAATGATGCTCGGTTTCCCAGCCACCAGCTAGTAACCCATGTGTCTTTCCGGTGCAATCGTTGTGTTTGTTAAACATTTGTATGGTTAACGAATTTGGTGTGCCCAAAACAGGGGATCACATTGCCTTAATGTCTAATGAACACGAATCAGGCCTGGTCTGATGATGCACATATATTTATTAGCACATTCTGGAGCACATCCACTGTGGCCACCAACACACTTTCTTTTCTGGAACATGTACAAGCGAGAGGTTGGAAAGCACTGTGCATTTCTACTGAATCCAGTGGGTCAAAACAATTGCAGGGAAAAAAAGTTTAATTCTATGCATTCAGTGCATCACCCTTTCCTGTAAAAACCAATGCTTGGGCTGACATTTGGCATGCATCAGCTACAGATCCTGGATCAGGGGGCTCCCCAATGAAATTTCTGACAAAATGTCGATACATTAGCTGGCACACACTACTGGATGCTGGAAACCTGACATTTCTGGGTCGCGTGGTTTGGCTGCCATGTTGAATATGCTACAGATATGCAAATACCTCCTGCTGTAACATCTTAAGGCCTGTTGAGACATTTTTGAATGATGGTAGCCAGATTATTATCCTCATTATGACCCCTTAGTATAGTGTAGATGACATCTTAAGAATTTCCTGTGTATAGTTCCACCTGTAAGCCATTGAGGGTTCTTGTGCCCTATACTTTTGCCCAAAACAAATCAATACCATGGGCAGAAGTTAATATTTGATGTTAATGTAAAGTATTTGTTGTAATAAATGAGAGGACGGTACATATTCTTCTGCCTATTACAACTTCACATAGTGAAATAAAAAGAAAGAATAACTAGCCTTTCAACCATCTCCGAAGTAAAAATGTTCATGATGCCTTGTAAATATTTAAGTCCTTTGGATAAAATGTTAATTTTCTTCTTTTTTTTTGTAAAATTATATTGGGTTTTCATATTCCTTTGTGTAGTTTTACACTTCCGTATGTTTTCCATTTACTTTTTATTCCCATGTGATGAAAGTAAGTGAGAGAACTAACCGAAAAAATTATTTGGATCTCAGGAGAGAAAATGGGACCAAATATATTCCATAGTTGCCATGGTGATATATTTGGGATGAGATGGGTATTTTTTTTCCTCTGTGGGGTAGCTTTGTGTTTTTATTTTTTATTTTTCTCTTTGTTTTGTGTGTTTAATAATCTATTTCCGTTCTGGCTGGCATGCTATGGACTCTGCTTCTGTAAATTCACGACGAAAATTAACAACAGTTACATAATCGCTACAAGGGAAAGAGAAATAAACATGTTGGAAAACCATATGTGCCTGACCCCTTTTACTACGTGTCACCACTTCTAATTCTGTGTTACACCTTGGAGACCTCGTGTCCTAATAGAACACTGTCACCCCCATTGCCCTTGACTTTGTAGCTCTTCTGATTGGGCTTTTTGATTGGTCGGCTCACTTGTAACTGTGAGCGTGGAAATGGGAATGCCACAGAAGCACAGTGTGCCACTTGTGTGATGACTTTTATATGATTCGGACAAATCCACGTAGGCTTGTCTTAACCTAACACAATTAAAACAAAGGACAGCTACCTTTCCCATGGTAAATTTTCGCAATAGTAGAATTTAGTAGCCTATGCATGATAGTAAAAAAAAACATATATAGTTGGTTGTCTCTTCTGTTGTCAACCTTAGAAGAAATGTAGACCTACCAGCACTGTTGGGCTGGTTTGTCATGTGAGTGTGAAGAGTAGAGTTTTGTCTTTCTAAATATCTAAAAGTCGCTCAATTACAACCAGACAACAACCTGTTCAGAACTGACAAGCCACATTTAGAGAGCACCATGTGGTTTCACAGAAAGAACATCTCTGGGGCATGCACAGCACCCTCTGGTGGGAAAAAAGCTTAACCGCATTTCATTTCAGGACCCTTTTATTGTTTTATTTATCTTTCAATTCCATTTGGCAAACAAACTCATTTTGTAGGCTGTCATTCATCTGGGTTACACATGTTTTTATACCATTTTCACACATGGGGTAGCAAATACCATGTTATTGATTTCCAAAAAGCACAATAACAATAACAACGTACAGTAGAGAGCAGTGACACAATACTGAAATGAGTGCCATATAATATTAATAAAAAATATAAAATAAAATAACAAAAGGGTGGCTAGGTGAAAACTCGACAAAGGCCTAAATGGGGACTTTCTGCTGCTCCAATCGCTTCAAAACCAACGCCATTCAGGTTCTCTTCTTCTTTAACATATGGGGAGATGTGAAGGGTAACCACGAAAACGCCAATCGGTTTTTAAGAGTCAAGAAATGACTGGCATGACCAGAATGTGGATTCACCAAGGTCATCATCTTTGCCAAGATATAATTCTGTTTTGGCATATAAAAAATAGTCAGGAATAAACTGAAATATGAATGTTGCATTAGCCAGGTTGAGTTGTACAATGTGTATGAAAGACCTTTTGCTTTGGATGGATTTGGGCATTTTTACAGTCTCTTCCCTGACTTTGTGCTGGTGTTAGCTCTTCCAGAACTGATTCAAATCTATAGAGAGGCTATGGCCACTAATGGTTACTTTCCCATGTCGTATGACACAAACCTTTCAGCTTGGGGACTCATTTTTGTTCTTATTTTGATGAGAATCCTTCTGTTCCTGTTGCAGCTCCTATCCATGACAAAAGAAATACAAATGCCCATGTAATGTGTTTTCAATACACTTCCACATGCAATGCCAGAGATAAAGTGAACTAATGTTGTTCTGGTAACTTTTGGATTGCCAAGGCCATTTCAAAAGATGTACACCATTCCCTGTGTCAGAATCACATTTTATAAGATGTGGGTTAATGGGTAAGTAAACATGAGGGTGGACAAGGAAACATGAGGGCAACAGTTAACATCCATCTCTTACTCAACAGTAACTCGGAGGAAGATTTTGATCAGATTTCTGATCAGTACATGCAACTGCAAAACAAATGGAATGCTGGATTTGTGAGTTGTTTTGACAAGAGTCTAAGGAATGAGATATCTACCAAATGTGCCAAGTGGTTTCTGGAGGAATTTCAGGTGTATACTCTAACTAGCGCCATAACCACAAATGTGTCGGAGCGAATGAATACCCTGCTTAAGGAGACAGCAAACTGGAAGGCGATGCCTATAGAAGTCATTGTCCATTCCTTTAATTTTCCTCAAAAATATTACTAAATGGAAATATTGAGAGGACGATTTGACAGTGGAAACTACTACATGAGAACTGAATATTCTTGTCTTTAACTGGATCTACCAATACAGAGTCCCTGCACGACTAAATCCTGTTACATCCCATTGAGGTTGAGAGAATGGAAGGAGAATGGAACTGTAAAAACAAACAGAGATATGTAACATCGGCACATGGACTTGCAGAAATTATTCTAAAAGAATCAAACGAAAAGTTTCATCATTACAGGGCTAAGAGGAATAAACTACATTGGCACAGCCTTGCCTGAGGAGAAGTACCTGTACCTGTACCTGTAGTAGTTCAAATCATTTTCTCATTCTTTAGGCCTTATTTCATGTTAGCAAATTTTAGCTACCAGAGCCAATTGATGCTAGCCATGCTTTGGAAGAGCCAGGCCATGAAACTGTTGAAATGTATTTTTCAAAACCACGGCTGTCCAGAACCCCTATCAAAAGTTAGGTAATTGTGGCCACATGGAATACAATTATAGTCTATCCTCCATTTCGGACTGTTCGGTTTGGAAACATTGCAATTGACATTATAGCCCTTGCTCGGAAGTAACTGGATAACAGATGCCAATATTGATGGGTTTCTGTTATTTAGAATGACGTCACTCAAAACAATGTAGACATGTGCCTCATTTCAATACGTATGAAGAAAACCATTGAATTGACAAACAATGTTGCTTTGTGCGTAGGTGAAAGAGAAAGGAAAATGGCTCATGCTCATGATTTGTGTGATTGTGTTTACTAAGAGGAAACTAGGATTTTCTCCCAAAAGTCAGGTTCAAGGCTTTGTTGGTGAGCACATTGAAACACCAGTCGACTGGTCTGAATGGACAAATTATGCACCTGATGACATGACTTGAAGTGACTACGTGCCTTTTTTCCACCCTTTTGCGTTTTTACATTTAACACGATCAACATTTTTTGAATATAAAAAGCAGTCTAAGGTTAAACTGCAGTATTAGGTTGCAGTGCTCTGTTTTATATGGTTTTTGGAAGTATTCCAGTTTACGAGAGATGCTATTCAACCACCACCACCACCTCAGCAAGGCTTTAATTACAATTACAGCACCAACGATCAAACCCGTGAAAGTCAAAACCAGCCTCCTTAGATGAATGACAAGCTAGAAAGAGTTTGTTAAACTAAATTAAACTGAGAGATTAATTGAAAATGAAATTGAAAGATCATTTGGCAAACAGCTAAATAAATTAATGAATTGAAAAGTTAATTTATGAATTCTAGACTGAATTTGGACCCTTGTAATGCTCCATACCAGTAAATATCTTTTCTCTCTTTGACAAAATCACCCGCACCTCCTCCAATCCTTGGAGATTAACATAGGAATGATTTTTAAAAATTGTTATAGTGCGACGACATGTCCAAATTCCTTAAACATCTCAGATAACGGCTTTTCAATGCAGTCTGTGCGATTCAGGCCAAATTGCATAATGGCCTGGAGGGAGCAAAGTAGGCTGCATCTAAGACACATTACATTCTTTAAACTCCATGGATTTGAATGCAGGGAGTTCTGCTTAGTATGTCTGACCCCACTTTAACTTTACCACAATTTTCAGGTTTTTCTGTTCATGCCATTATGTATGTATTATACAGCCTAAAATATTATATTTATCTTCAATATTCGCTAAAATGTGTTCGAAAGCTTTCAGTTAGCATTATTCCACAATATATACTATAAATTATAATCTAAAACAATAAAAGCGTTTTTAGAGCGTTTGATTTTGAATTTACATCCAAACTTTTATTTTGACTTTCTTCGGGAACTTTCGGGCCCCGGAAGTAACTTCTTATTGTTGCCAGCTTCATGTTGGTTGGATGAAACTGAGCTCTAGTACTTTTACTAAATGAACGGCTGTACAGCGCTAAATTTGCATGAAGTTAACGAATATTACTGGAATGAGCTACGGCTGTTCTATAAAGCACATCCGTGTTTTGTTTAGTTGTCAGTTTTTTTTGCCTCAGTAATGGAATAGATGGTTGTGGAAAATGTAAGCCCTAGCTATAAGCCATTTTAATCACGAAACACTTTTAACTAATATCTTCGTTAAATTGGTCAACTAAACGCGTAAGTAATATGCCTTTTAGATTTTTGGCGGTATTGAGCCATTCAAACTCCATTTCTATGGAAAAACCGCATTTTTTCGCCCAAGCAGATCTGACTGGTGTATCTCTGTAATTACCCTATAGTGTTAACAAATTCTGTTATTTTTTATAGTGAATTTCTGCGACAATACAGTGGTATTTTGACAGTGGTAGACAGAACAGACGCACAAATGTAGATGGGGATGACAAGATAAAATTTATTACCAGGGAGAATACAAGTTCTACAAAAGGAAAGTGTGCTTTTCCGAGTTAATGCTTTTCTTTGACCATGTAATGGACCGAATCAAAGGTTAAACCATAATACAAGGAAATCCTCTTCTATTTCCTTGTGCAACCTACACTCATCAGTGGACAGAGGAATCAATAATATTGTAGCGGGGATGGCTATGTGTGTTTATTTCCCCAACCAATGGGTGTTAGCCATTCCCGCGGGGGCTGCC
>JAOVYW010000034.1:5211589-5231544 GCA_025775045.1 Hiodon tergisus
CATAATTACATGAGAAAAACCAAACTCAGCAGTCTGATAAAGGATAAAGTATATTTTATGGCTTGCTATACCGATATAATCAATTAAACTGGATAAAATATCTGTGGTAACAATAGTACAATAGCACAACATTTACAAAGCGTGGAAATGTCTGTGGGTTATAAGAGGTTTATGTTTAGGAGAAAAAAATGGGTAATGAGGGACTGCCCGCGCTTATGTTCCAGGTTTTTCACAACTTTAACCTTACTCAGTTCTTCCATCATCAGAGTTTCCTGAAGCACCCATGTCACATGGTGGGGAGTTGTGCTTCACACCCTGCAGAGTATTCCCGTTTTCGTTCCTCCTCACCACCTAGAAATGATCTCAGTATAAATATTCGACCCATGTCCTATTTGCCAGTTTTAGGGCGATGGAAAATATTAAGAACCTACCTTGGAGTACGTTGGCTTTAGGGAGTGAGAGATCAAAATAATTGAAGTATCCCCATGAGCAAGTAGTATTTGTATCAGGCTCTTTATATGTGTAGCCTGTATGTGTAAATACATTGGTATTTCATAACATTTTCTGCCCAATAGACCTAATACTTTGCTCTGGAGAGCATATCTCCAAAATACTTTGATACTCTCATTATGTGCTTTAGCCAGGGCTTTTGTGATTGATTCATGAAACCGCAATTCCCCATGTCAGGTTATGAGTTTTTGGCAGAGTGGGATCAGCCCAGTGACTTCAGACTGAGCCATTTTTGATCAAGAAAATCCATGCGGTGAGAGAGAGTACAGCTCTGATGGTAGCGGGTAACTTGTTCTACCATGTGGGAAGGTGATGTCGGGGTCAGGGAGCAGTTGGTGTAAGGGATGTAAGGGGTACGGGGACGACCGAGGCAGACAGAGATGTGGCTGAGGTGGTGTACTAGAGCAGCACAGGCTAGAAGTGTGCGTTAGCAGAATCGGACTACTGAAACGCATGTATCCAAGCATCTGTTTGCCGGTGGACGCCATTAATTATTGCTGGATTACAACTTTTTAACAATAGTCCACGTGGGTCTATTGAAAAACAACATGCATCACTGGTGTTGGGCTACAGAAGTCTGTATATAGCTGTCTGTGTAGCTATCGTGAAAACGACCATATCTGCCTTGTGGCAGGCAAAGCAGGATGGTAGCTGCTGTTAACTGCAATAGCCATGCATGGTCTTTAAGCTGCTGGAGGCTAGGGAGGGGATGGGATAAACTAATATATTTGCTACCTCCATTGGGAATGAGCAGCCGAGTGGGCTGTGGGTGCTTATAGGATAATTATTGGTCTAGCGTCATCCTCAAAGCGCTGACAGGGACAGTTATCCTCCCTGAACTTTCACATTCGCTCCCATAAAAACCGCCTCGCTGATCATCACCCATAGGCAGGGCTTTGACAATGGAACCGGCGCTTCATTTTACATCTAAAGGGGCTTTGTTTGTTATTTACTGGGGGAGAGGTTTTAAAAGCACTGTAGGAATACAGATTAGACGAGTCGAGGCAGTGTTTGTACTGCGTTGTAAATGTGCCTGTTTTGAAAGCATATTTGGTACATGTAGTGTGAAATATCTGGTAGTGAGATATCTGGATATTTATTAAAGGCTTTAATAGTTACATAATCAAAATGATATATTAATGAATTCATTACATTTCTGTAACCACACAGGAAATTCAGGCTTACAACCAAAGACTGTAAATCAGCATGTATCCAATCCAGTCCACTCGCATGTCTTTGGACAGGTGGCAATACCTGGAGGAAACCCACACAAACACGGGAAGAACTCGCAAACTCCACACAGACTGTGACCCGAGCCATACTCAAACCCAGGACCCCAGGCCAAGCAATTAGCCACCATGCCACCCATGGTACATGTGTAGTGCTTGTTTATTTTTTTAGACATCTTTAAATACCAGTAAATCCCCAATTTTTATGAATCTGTGCATTTTAGCCGTTTTGCAGTACTGCAATGCATCATTTTGAAACGCCAGTATAATTTTAAATAGAATTACAAGATCACAGATAATGCTTCTTCCCCTGTGTCTGCCTCAAGCGCTGAGCATGAAAAGCTTTTCTTTTCAGCATCAATTCAATAGGAATTGCTTAGTAAAGAGGTATGTGGCTATAAGACGAAAGCAGGGCGGGGAGCTGTTTTAAGGGTTGCTGAGAATAGAACTTTGTAACTGTGCTACAACTTTCACATAAAGACACTTTCATCATCATGTTTTCATCATCATGTTTTGACCCTGTAATTGATAAAAGAGGGGAGGTTTATATTTCGTTGCCTTTTATAGTCTTGAGGGTTGTTAAACTGATGCAAATCTGTACAGTTTTATCTTGTGTGTTTTTAACAGGCCCCTAATGCAGGGTAATTTACAATAGCCAACATTTTGCCTGGTAACCATTTCTTTCAATGGATTTATAACTGCAATTTAACTGTCTTGCTAAGGGTTTAGGTTCCGTGTCTTACCCAGGATTCTACCCAACAGTCTATTTATCCCGTCTATTTTTAAAGAAATCTATTGATCACGCTCTGCGCCCCAGGTCAGCTGAAGCGCACCAAGTGTGCAGAAATCGACGTGGAGACTCCGGACTCCATCCTGGTGAACACCAACCTGCGGGCGCTGATCAACAAGCATACCCTCTCCGTCCTGCCACCAGAGTGCCAGCAGCGACTCCTCGGTCTCCTTCCGGAAGGGGACCGGCAGGTCAGTGCCCAAATCGTCTCATTTCCTGTAAAATTACACACAGGAAAGAGGATTTTGCCAGTGTAACCTGGTCTGCTTGCTGCTGACATTTAGATTGTGTGCGCAGGGAAGCTCTGAGACAACTGTAGCGAAGCTCAGACACACTGTTGTGAGGTCACGTTACCCATATTCATATTTTCTGATTCTGGCTATAAGGAGGAAATGGCAGAATGCCACTTAAAAAACTCTTTAGGAAGGCTCAGTTTGGGATTGAAACCACAATCTTCTGTGTTAGTCAGTGAGCCAGACACAAAGTCACATCTCAAGAGAACGGTTAAAGCATTTGATGTGTCAGGGTTTCAACAGAACTAATTTGCTGTAAATAAGGTTAACTGAATCCTTGGTCAGGTGTAGGCTCTTCCTTGGTTTAACTCACTCACTTTTCAAGACTTTCCAGTCTTTTAAAGAGCAGCACCCTTTTCCCGTGCTAACTGACAGAGTGCGCTTTTTTCAACTTCTCAGTCGTTGCCAGCAACCGAAAGATGAGGAGAGAGGATGACTGTGATCTGTGATCGGGTTTCAGGGTTACGTTATTTCCCCTCTCCTCCTAATGGTGTCATTGTGAAACCTCATCGTTACATTTATCCATTGTCTCTGGGTGATGTAGCACGTAGGGCCTGGAAACTGGGATTTTTTCATTAAGCAGAACTGATGGAATGATTTATTAAATTTTTGACAAACAAAAAACACATTTGCAAGTAATGAAATGACATACTACTAATTTGCATTACATTTACATTTGAATTATTTATTATTAAGCAGACGCTCTTATCCAGATTGACGAACGATAGTACAACCAGTACAAAGGGTCAACGAGTGCTCTGGCGCAGATGAATATCCGTCCCATCATGCCTTGCTGTGGCGACATGACAGTCCAGTCCTAGCTGCTGACTCAGATCTCACTGCGATGCTCGTAACTGTAGCAGTGAAGCGCTATTAATTCTGCTCACTCAGATCACATCAGACTCACTGGGTTGATCCAGTCCATATCCATTACATCTGTTTGAAGATGTCTGAATTCTGCAGAGAAGTCAGGACCTATGATCTCCTGACAAAAGGGACACAGATATGTATCTCAGTTCAAGAAGCCTCTTTTCTGAGGCGGCGAAGGCTTGATTTACTCCGCAGACGCTTTCGGATTTCAGATGCAGTTCGTTTAAGCAGTTTTACATTACATTACATTACATTTTAGTCATTTAGCATTTTCGGCTGCTTTGAATTGTCTCAAGTGCTTGTGATGCTCGGAGGAATGAAATTCATGTTTTGAAATGTGGTAAAGACTTGTGAAAGCTTTGAAATGTGGTAATCTTTGGCAATTACTAAACATTACATTAGATTACCCAACATTTCCAGCATAGATGAGCAGCAGATATTACCTTGTCAATCTGCTGTTTATTTTGGCTTGTGAGGTTCAGTACCACAGTTTACCCTCTCTTGACTGACCTGGCATTTTGTGATTTAATTTATTTTGACTTTCCTTCAAGTATGAAGGTCAGTGTAGACAAAATTAGTTTTTTTCATGGCAAAACAATATTTCTCAGATACGTTTAGAATTAGCCTTGTATAATAATACATCTGTATATCAAGCAAATATCTAAGATGTTAAAATAAAATAAAGGATTTTTGTAGAAGTTCACATATTGTACTGGAAAACTGTTTGAATTAATTCACTGACATCACGGTGGGACAAGCTATACCTGATATGCATGAATAAGAGTATAAACAACAAATTGAAGGTCTGCAATTTGTAATGGTCGAAAAATAGTTGATTACTTGTTAATAACTACACTTGATTAAATCCTAATTTTATCAGATTTAAAGAGATTATAAAATGATATATTCCTTCATGTTGACTAATAAAAACAAAACGTCCATGTCATTTTGAAAACAAGCTTGTCTCTGCTAGGCAACTGGGAAACTGCTTTTTGAACCATAGCAGATCATATTGTCCTACTCAATACCTAGTTTTGGGTCTAAGTGAGCTTACATGGTGAAGTAACTATGATCTCCTCTGTGGCATGTGTTTGCGTTCCTTCCTGTATTGTTGTGTAGTTGGTACAGCAGGAGGTTTTGCTTTGACGCAGAGAGAGAATTGCTCTAACGATTGAACTGTATCACAATAAGGACTGTGCTATTATACATTACAGGCTGGTGCACACCTGGTTGTGAAACACGACAAATGTCAGAATTTCAGATTAACAGCTCCTATCACGTTTTTTTTAAAAGGCACAGGGACTACTGTTTCAAGTAATTGCTGCTATTGCGTTTCTACAAAAAAAATGCCTGGAAAAAGGATATGTTCTGTGTAACTGACAAGTCCCCCCGCCTGTCCAATCTCAGGCCTGCTCAGATGGACAGCTGAAGCTGAGTAGCTCCGCCCTAAACAACGAGTTCTTCACTTCTGCAGCACAATCGTGGAAGGAAAGGCTGGCTGAAGGTCTGTACAGCCGAAAACCTTTTGCCCATTACCTTGCTCTATCTTTAAAAGATAAACGTGGTAATCCCCTTTTAGGATCTTCTGAACACCTCTGCTTTCTGCGGACATTTGTGGATTAAACAGGTCTCCTTTTAAGAGCTAGAGTCGCTTCCGAGCTGCACAGAGCACAGAAAGTTTTCAGATGCCACAAAGCTTTTGTTTTCATTGATCATACGAGGCGGATAAACGGGGGGGGGGGGGGGTGGAGGTTTGGGGTCAAAGTTATGCAGATGAAGCAGGTACTCTGAGATCTTTCAGAAATAGAAGAATAAATAAACAACAACAGAGAAGACAGCATTTCCAAACTATCAGTCAAAGACTAAACATGCTTGGAGAGGGTGATAGGACTTGTCAGAATCCAGGCTTTGCTTTTGTTATCTCCAGCTTTCCCCAGACTCAGATAAAAACCAGCTGGCTCTTTTAAATTGCCGCTGGTCATCCGTTCAAAGCTCTCATTCCACTGATAAACTGAAATGAAAGTCTGAATGTTGGAATTAGATTTTGTGGAAATCAGTTTGCACCTCAGTGGGCGTGAACTTGGTACAAGGCATCTTTGTATAAATCGGGTGACAGAGATTCCATCTCCTGCTGTTTGGGTGTAAAGGATCTGGTAATCTCTTTTGAGCACACTATTTTGATCCTCGCTCAGAGACGTATGTAAGAAACTCATTTATAAATTGGGATTTACACTTACAAATCAGTTTTATGTTTGTTTGGTTTTTCCTTTTGATGAAATCATTTTAATAGTCTTTCTTTTACAAAAGCCAAACTTTTAGTTATTTATTATGCAGCACCTCAATGTATTTGAAACGTACACATATTCTGACAGCATAAATTACAATTAATTGTAGTACTGGGCTGCTGCAGAGACTTGCTTGGCTCCTATCCTTGCAGTCAATTTAAGTGGTATTTTGTCTTCATATTGATTCTGTTCATGATGGTCCTTCAAAGGAAAATGAACATAGTCAAGTGGAAAATTGAAAAACTCTTAGTGAAGCCACACATATATATATATAAATAATTTTTTTTTATTTTATGTTAATACTGTGGTTATATAAATGGAAAAAATGCTGACACAAGGCCTCTTTTACATCCTGGTTCTCATTGCAAAGTCAATCTGGTAGAATCATTTTGTTGGCCCTTGACCGTAGCGGATTTAACATTCACAGTTTTTGACTATTCTTGAGCGGCCGCAGTGGTCCATGACAAGCTGGAGTATGGGAGTATGGTCTCCTAGTCAGTGAGTAAGCCTAGCCCACCGTTCAGCGTCTTTGTCTTTAAACAGCTGTGTTGTTCTCTACATGTTGCTGAGTATGCAGTAGTTCTTGTGAAGAGATTTTTAAAAAGCTTTGAATCCCTTGCAATGTCAACCAGAGCTTTTAGGATATTTATGGTTAATCATCATTCTAGGTCACAGTCTAGGTCTGAGGGAAACGCACTTGGTTACCATTTCACAAACGTGAATTTTTATGCAGTTCACTACAGCCAGGATGTAATAGAAACATTCACACTGTGATGCATAAAGCGACTGAAAGTTTTGGTCACTCATCCCAGGCGAGTTCACCCCTGAAATGCGGCTGAGAATCCGGCAGGAGATTGACAAGGAGAAGAAGGTGGAGCAGTGGAAGGAGCAGTTTTTTGAGAGCTATTACGGCCAAAAGTGAGTACAATACAAACCATTCCGGGTCAGATACCGGAGTTCCAGCTTCCAGGATTATCTCTGTTCGGTTTTAGTTTGTTGCCTCAGGCCGCCAAAATCCGTAACATCTTGTGGTGGATGATGATCAGATTGTGCTGCACACAAAGCGAAACCACATTCGCATGTGAGACAACAAAAGAAGGGATTTAAACACATGAAGCTGCTTTGGCAGTGTTCCAGCTTTCCAGACCATTTAGGTCCCTGAATTAGTCACCTTAAACGTTGTTTTAAAAAAAAATGGGTGGAGTAGCATGTATTAGGGATCTTTGGAGTGAAATAAAACTTAGATGAGTGGATGTTTCTCAGGTTATGTCATCCCACTGTGTCATAGGACAAGGAAAGTAGATATGTCAAGGATACCGTTTTCTGTTGATAACAGGATATCTGCCTCTGTCTGCTTTTTCATTGATATTCTGCAGCGGCTGGTATAAAGAGCTGTGATCAATAGCCGGGACGCAAACAATCTGTTTTATCCCAGCACTCATTTTATAATCGAACATGAAAATAATAGTTTTCTGTTTTGAGTCATTCACTTATCATGGGCTCCAACTCTCTGAAAGGCTGTGGCATTATTCATATTGAACACGACAGGCCATTTCCCTTGAACAATTGCTTTTTCCACTATAGTGATCTCTACACTGTAAGCTTGAATGTCATCTGAATACTTTCATGAGGCTGTAGTTACTCATGTTGCTCCAGCATTCAAGAAGCTGGGTGAGTTTAGATGAACCCACACCATGACATACTGCCTACATCCGAGGAGTGCGTTTGGAAGTCTAGGCGGGACATGAAGGTCCCGTTTCGTGGGCACACCCCAGCAGGTCATCTGGGCGTTTCTTTATTTCAACTGGTAGAAATCTCAAGTTGGTCCCGTTATTTTTTTTAAACCATCCTCCCCGGAGTTTCAGTTGCTGAGCAACCCCAGTGTTGTGAATTTAAGCATAAGAAAAGAGCCGTTTAGAGTGCTGTGACTGGGGTTCACTCTGGCTGTCGAGGTTAAGGGAAAAGCAGAAGTACAAGGACGTACAGGAAAGGTGTCAAAGAGATGCCTATTTGTATAATTACCAATCATTAAATGTTAGAACATTTTTACTATAACCCTTTTAAGATATAGAAAATCTGTAAATGTATATTTCAATCAGAACCTTTCACTAAGTTCTCCCTTGAGACACACAATTAGAATGAGTTATGCGTGCTGGGTAAATTGTTGTATAGTTATACAGCATTGTCCAAAATTGCACAAATAGAGCTTAAAAGCCAGTGCAAAAAAATGCTGTGTTGTACATTAAGTGATATGTGTAAACCTTCAACCCAGCTCATTAAAATGGCACGCTTAAATCATGATGCGATGTGACCTTCTTTTCTATTCTAAGAGAGTTCTGGAAAGAAAACATAACTCATATATATTTATATTTTTTTACATTTATGGACATTAATTTAATGTTGATCCTATTTTTTAAAGTTCAATACGTTCTGCTTATGATGATGACTTGAAGAGCCAAACAATTTACAATGATGATCCTGCCGCAGCTCGCAAGGAATTTGTCCTGCACGCCCCCCCCGAAAATGAGCTTTATTCCACACTGGGCCCTCTTCTCGTTCATTATTCATGTCACCCAGAGGTGTGAATGGAGCTGTGGTTTCCGGGAGAGTAATAAGCACGCAGGGGCTACTGCAGGTGACCCGGTCATGCTGCAGATCAGTGGAGGCAGAATCACGGGTGGCTGGAATCACGAGTGCGATACGATCAATAGTCGTAATTACAGGAACCGGGTGACGCTTTTTAGTACGGGATCAGTCATCGTATTCATACGTTAAAGCTTTTGACTCCTGAGTGAGAGGTGTACCTTTTTTTTATTGAATACTGCAAGGAAAACCTTTTTTGCAAAATGCTTTATACATATACTTTGTCTATCATAACATGGCTTTGATATCATCCTGAGAAAGCTGAGAATTATTCATTCATTTTACATCAGTTGTCATTTTTTGTTAAAGGCATGTTCACCTTTGCATCTTAATGCTCTGTCATATATTAAAATGATAAACTTTAATATATATAGGATAATATTGCCATAACATTGTCCAGTTTTTTAGTTTTGTACTTGTATACTTTTTGCCTCTTTTTCAGTTCTGGAATAAGCTTCGAAGACTCCAAAGAGCTGATGGATGTTGTGCCCGACCCGGACCCGGACAAGTCCCACTCAGCTCCGATTTGCACACTTCAAGGGGCCGCGACAGAGACTGACATAAAGGCCCAACGTGGAGGAAGCCCCACCTCCACCACAGCGAGTTTGAAATCTGAGCCTGCAGACAAAGTTGAAGAGGCCTCTGCAGAGCCAGAAGTTGTGCCAGATAAGGTAGAGAAACCCGCAAGCCCCAAACCGGAGGCTCCCCCTGCAGCAGCGGCAGAGGCAAAGGTGATGGCTGCCCCTGCTGGAATGGAGCAGGCTGCCAGTGAGGCTTTGACTGTGGAAGAACCAGCACAGGCTGAAGATGGGGCCAAGACACAGCCTTCCCCCCAGAAATCTCCACCACTCTCCCCAAACAGGAGTGTGGCACTGATAGAGAAGCCCCACAGTGAGAGTGAAGGGAAGGTGCCAGAGGCAGAGGCCATGGAGGTGACCCCGGAGCCCCTGAAGAGGAAGTCCTCCAGTGATGAGGAGGTGGTGCTGAGTCCAGAGAAAAGGCCTCGAGTCTCAGAACCGGCCCCTCTCCAAACACCCCCAGGCAGCTCACCGGAGATCAAGGAGCCGATTACAGCTCCAAGGGTAGGGGCTAGAGATGATTGGTGTTACTACTGTATTCTGGTGTATTAAGATTAAACATTAAATTAATGTTTATTAAATGAAATTAGCACTTTAATTGTGGGACAATTTTTGCATTTTGACATTGCATATCTATTCTGTTGTGATCAAATGATAACATACTTTTATACTTGAAATAAGTTTTTATTGCAGGTGGCTCTACCAAATATTAATGTGTTGAATACTTATGCAGGCAACTTATTTCAGTTTTTGAATTGTCATACCCATATAACCCATCATAAAATGTAAAATTTTAGAGTTCCGATGTACCATTTGTCATTCAGTAATATGAGAGAATTGGTCAGGAGGCTGAATACTTTTGCAAGGCACTGAATGCGTCATGCAGTCACTTCATGGCTGGGACCAAATGAAAACTTTGACAACATGCTAATCACATTTACATGCTACGTGATTGATTCCCCAACTATAATATATTTCTGTTACGGGTGTACGTTTGTTCTGTGTGTATGTGCAGATTCCAGTCTCTTGGATCGTATCAATCCCGGGAGCTGCAGGGCAGGTTTCTCCCGGATCCCTACTCCCACCTGCCACTACCAGCCCTGGCCGCCATGGGGCTCGTACTCTTGCCGACATCAAGGCTAAAGCCCAGCTGGCACGGGCCCAGCGTGCGGCTGCTGCTGCAGCTGCAGCTGCAGCAGCCGGGTCCTCCTCTGGGGGTGCTGTACCAGGCCCAGGGCCAGGGGGAGGGAGCGGGGACACTGGAGGCGGAGCCAAGGAAGAGTCCCAGACCAAGATCTCATCCTCTACAGTTGGTGGACCTCAAACACAATCACAACCAACTGCCCAGTCAGTAGCAGGCAGAAGTCAATTTGCTTCACCCGTCAAATCAAGCACTACTCAAGTCTCTGCAACCGCAATGACTCACTCCCATTCATTATTATCCTCAAGTCCTTCGGTTTCCCATTTACTCCCAGGTTCTTCCCAAGCCTCCAATTTGAGCAAAGATCTAACAAAGGAACCATTAGCAACCAATAATAAACAGATAAACTCATCCTCAGTGCAATTAAGCACTAGTTCTGCTTTAGTAAAAGTAGAGGCAGAAGTTGTTCAAAAGCAATCAAACCCCTCTATGTCCCTTGAATCCTTTCGGACAGAAATGACATCTTCGTATTCAGCAACATCCCAGACTCCTCTGCCAGCAAACAGCCAAAACACACCGGAGAGCCCACTAGCTGGAGCGTCGGCTGCAAAGACCTGTTCCCCAATGACTTCTAACAACCCGCTTGTGATCCAGCTCCATCAAGGAAAAGGAGTCCCTCTCGAGCAAATTCTCCCAAAGTCACTAAAAGAGGTGCAGTGCAAAATTGTACCCTCAGGTGATAAAGGGAAATTGCCTGCCACTGCAGGGGGTAGTTCTGCCATAGGCACTGAGGGCCAATTTACTGTTGCCATGGAAGCCTTTGATAAGCAGAGACAATCAGTTTCTAACCAGCCCATAGTGGCCCGACCTGGGACCAGGGAGCTCTCTCAGAATCAACGGGAAATGCTCAACAAGGCCACCCAGGAGCAGATCTTAAAGACCCTGATGCAGAGGGCACAGAGTCAACAATTTGTCTCAGGGTCAGAGCCTGCTCAACACGATCTCTGTCAGCTGGGTTGCTCCATGGACTGTCCCGGGGCACCTAGGTTCGCGATGGGTTTCCTGGGCCGGAAGAGGATGTCCAAGCCCGCCATGTCTGGTCATTACCTCCTCAATGTCTCAACTTACGGGAGAGGCTCCGAGGCCTGTAAACGGGCACTACCCGCCTCGTTGGCTAACCTGAAGAGGGAATATGTAGAGGTTGTAGGGATTTCTGAGGGCGGGGATGAGTCACAGAGAACACCTCATTATTCATCTGGAGCAGACTCCGAGCTTGGGGTCAAGTTGGAACAGCAGGGATCGGTGGATGGTCCACACAGTTCAGACACGGACAAAATCTTTGACTCTCACCAGCAGAGAAGAATAAAGTCAGAGTTTCCATTACTTGGACAATTACCCGACAGGGGGGAGACGTCACCCCAAATAAACAGCTGCACTGCTGCCCTAAGAGCCAAAGAGATGGACCAGGTTGCTCAGAAATTCACGGGGCATCCTGAGCATGGCAATAACGTGCAGGGTAACTCTATTTCAATACCACCAGAGCCATATCAATTGCAAATCCATGCTACCCCTATGGACCCCCCTCGCAGTCAGGCTTCTGCTTACCGCGGGCAAAAAGCACAGGAGGACCCAGAACCCTACAGCCACTCGCTGAACCGTAGCCCCGTGTCCGGCAGCGGGGGGAGCGTGATGTCCTTCTCGGTGACGGTCACCACCATACCTGCCAACCACGGCGACCACGAGGAGGCCGCCCCCGGGCAGGCCTTCACGGAGGACTCCGGCATCGATGGCCCCCCGTCCAACTGCTACTGTCGTCTGAAGGCCATGATCATGTGCAAGGGCTGTGGGGCCTTCTGTCACGACGACTGCATAGGCCCTTCTAAACTCTGCGTCTCATGCTTAGTGGTGCGCTAGGGTGCTCCCGGGCTTATTTCCTTTACTTTTTATTAGCAGATAGACGAGGAGTTGGTCCGAAATGTAACTGTTTGCAAAACAAAGCAATTCAGCACCTTGTAATAGAGTCACTTGTGTTTGTGAATTGTGACAAACTTTTGCACTTAGAGGAAAACATTTATTGCACAATATTTTGTTAGAAACGAAAGCAAAACAAAAAAAAAGAAAAAAGAAAACTATTTTTTTAGAAAAAAGGGTGCTGTTCTTTTATTGACAAACCCTTCTTTTGTTGTGAAACCTTTGTTAAACCTCTAACAATGTGCTATGGTGCCCCACCAGCCTCTTACAAGAGAGTGACCTTACTGTAAGAAAAGCAGCTCAGGGTCCTATTGCAACAAACTAAAAGCAGCATTTTAGTATGGGATGACGTGCTGCCTAATTCCTATCAATTTGCTGAATTGGAATACACACCAGCATTGAAATTCTGTGATTTCTACACTTGAAGGAGCGTAACGCTGAGCCATTAACCATATGGCCTTGTCTTCTGCCTCAACAGCCGAACCAATTAGAATCAACACTGCCATTTTGTTTGTGGTGCCGGGAGGCCCGGTAGGGGAACATCCTTGCCCTATATTCCTACTGCCTCATTGCAACGAAGGGCACAATGAGGCAGTGAGAAGGTTAAAGGTCCTAAAACACAACCAAACAACCCCCTGTACCCATGCCACAAGATAAATCTTTAGATTTATTAAATGTCTAGTGTTCTGATGCTCTCTTATTGTTGTAAAAACCATTTGAGCCCCATTCCCTATAACGGCATTCACTCTCAACTGGTCATAACTGCAATTGGAAAAGTTGATCTCCGCAATTAAAGTTGATATTTTCAAAATACGAACGAGACAAATGTAACACACTTATTTCTGTCGAGCAAGAGACCATACTAATTGGAAGAATTGTCTTACAACATCAGTAGTGGTTATATAGGTTACAAAGTCAGCAACCTTAATCCGGTTATTCAATGGAAAGATTGCATAGCACAATTTTAGCCCTTCATTTACATTGCAAGTATATTTTTTCTGGTCCCATCCAACATTTTAGAATTGCCTACACACTGCAAATAACAATGCTTAATTTGAACTTGCCTTCCACTCGTGTAAGTAAAAATGTATTATTATGGCTATTTTAAAATGTGAAATGACCCTTCAATAACGTTTAAGTAGTGACAAGAGTTTGTCCTTTGTTTTTGTTTCCAAGTTGGAGCGGTCTGCATAGCTTTGGGATGAGTTATTAGCATGTGTTACCTTTCATGTTTTTGCATTTTAGAACAAGGGAGCAAAATCAAGTAGACGTACAGACAGAATTAAGTGCTGTGTCTGAGAATGTATCTTCAGTAAATGACTTACTGTCATGACTTATGGCTCCATCAAAAACTCTTCTGCATCTTGTTGTCCATCTCTCTATTTGTGTAGTTCAGCTGCTGTTGGACCAAACCCATTTACTCATTTACGAAAACCTTTCTTCAGGCAGTAAAATATATATTTTTTTAAATCAAACATTTTGCTAACAACAGTCATGATGAATGAGGTCTCGACGTCATCTTCGTATCCTGATGGTAGCCTACTGTCCACTGCGGGTTTGCTCGTAATTCCCCGTTCGCTGCTATTTCAGTTCATTTCAATGTGTTTCTAGGAATTACCTGTTTTTGTCCTGTACTAAAACCGGATCGAGCTGGTCCGCATCCGGGCACAGAGTCAGCGCTGTTTGTTGCAGTAGGGCCCTTCATTTGATTGCAGACTATGGGGCAGAATCCACAGACGATCACATGGTTTAAGGAAATCGGTACTGTTAAATTACCTCTTTTGTGTGTGAGAGACCAGGCGGCCGGGTGAGAAAAGCGCCTGGGTTTTTTACATGTGTATTTCCATCTGCAGAAAGTTCACATTTTTCCTGCTGGACTGTTTCGTGTTAACCCGGTAATCACAGTGGCCATAACCGGCACTTTTTTAAGGGAAAATATATCTTCATTTAAGTTGTTTTTAAACAAAACACTTTCAGAACAGTGGCTTATTTGTAGTCTTTTTTAACCATGAACATGGAACAGCCAGGAGAAATAGCATATGAGGTTCCCTGTCGTCTCGTTTGCCGTGCTTTGTAAAGTCTTGTCTCTTTGTGTGCTCATTTTGAGATAGAAATCAAGCTACTTATCTTTCCTTGATTTTCCCCCCATGTCCCCAAATCTATGTTTTATAGAGGTGAGATTTACATTTAGATCATTGACATTAATGTGTGTGGAAAAACAAAAACTATATGATTTCAAGTTATTGTGCAATAATTCTGAATTGGGAAGAATTTTGCCATATGAAATAATTAAATAAAGTTTGTTGCATACTGTCTATAGAAAAATACAGAGTATGCAACTGATGGTAAACACAGAGTATCAAGTATCTTAATGATTTTGTTAAATGTCTACTTAAAGTTTAAATGATGTTTAGTACATTTTACATGAATAGGTGTTATACCAAAGTCACCATATGGAAATATATGTTTAGATTTTGTTTTTAATGTTTGACAGTTAAACAAAACAAAGTAATATATTTTAAGTAATATATTTTAATATATAAACTCTATTTACACATAGTTGATATCATTTTAAAAACAAACAGGGTATTTACTGGAATTATATTATAACAATCCATATTTTGTTGTTTTCGACCTGACTGTGTAGAACGGTGTTTGTATAAAATCAATTTTTAAAACTCTTGTCAGATCCTGCAACGTGTTACTGCTTACACTAGTAATATTAAACATAATGAAATGTTCCTGAGTGGAAATCTTTGGAAGTATTTTCTTTAAAATCACTCTCAAACAATATATTACTAATTCATGGTTAATTTCCCGGTAGTAGGAGATTCAAATGGAATGGAATTTCTCGAGATTTTCTGCAAATTAACCTCATAAAAGCTAAATTAAGATACACCCAGAAGTTGAAATATTGCCAGGACCTTTCCAGATATTTTTTTTTACCTTTCAAAAAATAGTATTCCACTAATTTTTTAATTCAGGCATTTCAAATGGCCTTTTTATGTCAGTCTTAAATCCTTGTTTAATTGCAGTCTTCAATATTTAAGAGAGTCTCTACAACTGCATTTATTTGTAACATTTAAAAAAGTGATAGCATTAGATGCGTGCAAATGGAGAAAACTAAAATGAATTGAAAGCGCTACGGATTTGGCATTTATTCTCTTTTCGTACTTTGATAAAATTTCATTAGACCGTCAATCCATGCATGTCTGATCTCCCTCAACTTTTGATCTTAGCCATCAGTTTATATGACTTCATAGACTCTGATTGAGGTTTTCAGCCATAAAGCAATTACTTGAAAGGTTATAACTTGGAAAAGCTGCAGGATTTTGTCTCATTAATGAGACTTTATTACTCGATTGACATTGGCATACGGAACGTGAATGATAGCCAGTGATTATATTTTAGGAATTCATTTGAAGTATGTTGATTAAATGCTGGCGAAGGTGAATGGGGAAATATACATTGCACTTTCCGTTTCCTTTAAAAACTGTAATCCCTCGCAGATCCTCTGAATGTACAGAACACTGAAGTGGCTTGTCACTTATTGTGAAATATGTATGTTTCATAAGAGTCTAATTCACTCTTGTGTAGTTATAGTTCTTTTATGATGCTATGTTGTCATTTTATTTTATCCATGCAGACAGTTTGCTGTTGTGTTTTGCTTATAACTTTGGGGTCACTGCTTGAAGAATGTGAAGGCAACGTGGGGCACAATGTCTGTTTCGCAGGATGTCTGCTCAGCCAAACGCCGTATTGGAACATGAAGCACTAATGGAAATCCTTATGTAAATTGTGTGTTGGTCCTGCTGCAGCATCAATATAGAATGTCTCCCCTGCTATGGTGTGAGAAAATGTCTCTTTGAAACATAAAATACTTCGTACAGTAATCAGCAGTATGATAAATATGTTAATTTCATCATCCAAGATATAATAAATGATCAACATAATATTTCAATAGTTCAGTGCCTTCTGATTTCCCCAGGAAAGGTGTAGGACTTTGTAAATGTGAAGCATCCTCGTGCTGGTTTACATTTTTTTGGGGTTGGGGGGCGAGGAACGGTTCCTTGTTTCGGTCCTCTGTTGACGCAGGGCGCAGCAGGCCACTCCCACTGGGTCGGGGGCAACCAGGGGGCCACGCCTGGAGAACGGTCAAGCTGTCTCAGCGCCCAGTCTCAGAGATGACCCTGAAACGGAGCGGTAAGGTCCCTCTACTCTGCCTGCCTCACTGCAGTCTTTAATGTGCTGTTGTTTCACCTGTTCCCACCTGACTTTTCACTTTGTGTGCAGCGTAGAATGTATCTGCCTTTGTCAAAAATGTCTGGTGGTTCAGGGTCACAAAACCCACTGCATTAATGTAAACCGCTGAGACTTAAATGAACCAGGTTCGACAGCCTCTGACGTGTTCTAAATTACTGCACTACGGGGAGATGAGTGTAGAATGACCTCAGACCAGACCCAGTTGGAATGCCGTTAGCTGTGTCATTCTAAACGCTTTTCGACAGGGAATTAGAGTAAACATAGAGGAAAGCAATCAAGTCCGTTTATCACCATCCCAGCAGCCTGGAGCAACTGGAGAAGGTTTTTTTTTCCCCCAATAAGCATAAAGAGCATGCTCTCACTCACACTGTCCCTTAAATGAGTCGACTTGACTGAATTAACAGGCGAAAAACATGACGTGGCAGTCACTATCACTCACCAATGATTCACAAGGCCTGAGATGAGCAAATCCCCCGTGTGTTATGTCAGTAACCGTGTGCGTTGAGCTAGGTAAAGTAAAAACCAAATCACAGCCACTGTGACTGGACCAGAGAATCAGGACCACCATATTTATTCGTGACCTTGATTAAATACAGACAAAAACATGACATAAATTATTCATTTTTCTCAATACAATTAAAAAATGTTAAATGTTAATGTAATCGTAATGGGACTCCACAGAGCAAAGTCATTTTCAGAAATGATTAATTTTATTGTCGAAAACATTATGTAGATTTGTTTTTATAATCCTATTGGGTAGTGACATTTTCACCAAAAAGTTCATTTTTAGAATACGTCAACAGAAAGAAGCAACAAAATGTATTTTTCCACATGCAAAATCACCTCCTCTGAGCTGAACCTGGGGTCCCTCTGTGACCTCTGGCTAAACTCAATTTGTGTGACCATGTTACTGTGAGATTGATGCAGATTGATCACTGCTCAAGATTTTTATTATATTTCCCTTTATCCCCTTTCCCTTTAATCTTTGATCTGTTTTTAAACCAACAAGTTTAAAAGTCACAGGACTTCATGTAGGCTTAACTGAGTCAAGGCCAAAAACAAAAAAGAAGAATGAGTTTCATTCTTATACAGACACACTAAATTCTGCATTGGCAGTCAATTTAATCTCCTATCACACAATAGTTTCTCATGGTTTTGACGACCGTGAGGAATTTATGGAACTCTATATAATTTTAAGCATGTTTCAGAGAAGACAAATCATCTCGCGGATTTCTGAAATCGATCTTTCACACACTCTGAAGTGCGTTACTCTGCTCAGGATGACAAACACCGAAGCCAAGCCCATCAGGGTGTGGAGAATTCCTCCTCACCTATGTCTCTTACACGTGACACCACTAAAAATTCAATTTGACACGTGTGGCTGACAGGTTGGATGAAGATCAGCTGAAACTGATGCGAAAGACAGAAAACCTTTAAGATTGAAAACACAAAAATTAAAGAGTCTGTCTGTACTGTGTCCCTTTAGCTTGAAAAAAAACCAAGAGGAAATTAATTATACAGGCTACCATATGGTTCACGACAGTGCTGAAAGAGACCATACATGATTAAATTTTAATGTTTTGACATCCAAATGTTTCTGAATGAGCTTTTTCTGAAACCTGGAGTGTGACAAAGAGCACACAGTAATTATTCTAATAGCTTACTCGACTGTAACATCTGAAACAAAAGTGTGATTTTTTTTTTATTCAAATGCATGTTGGAAAGAGGATATCCGGACATTTACGTTTATCTGGAAATATGAAGTGAATTATTTAAAGGAAATAAAAGTCTTGAAAATCTGAAGTACACACATGAATCAGTTCAGTAGAGTGATAGGTTTCCTGCATCAAACCTGTCTAATGGTCCAAAATATTTATTCTCTGCTTTTCCTGGCCTTGATTACAAGGGAGTGCGTGTAATAAAGAATGTATCACATTGTGTGAATGTGTGAATTATCACAATGGATTGCTTTGAGTTAATAAAAAAAGAAAAATGGATAAACTTAGTTAATAAAAGTCCTCACCAACTACTATTACCTTTTATTATTGTGGTAATAAGGGTTGTATTATGTGTTCTACCTATAGACATAGTTCTTACCTTGGTATGAAAAAAGTCACTTACCGACTTATATCAGCCTATATCAGCAGATTAAAAAAAATATATATATTAACTCAGAATTTAGAATTTAGAATAGAGGTTGCCAATATTTAATATGGCATAGCATGGACAAATTTAAAGGGTCTAAAGAAACTAGTTTATTCTCTCTCTTTCTCTCTCCAGTGAGGCTACAATAACTCAGGGGTCTCTCTGCTGATGGAGGAACCCTAAACACATTGGTCAGGAGCCCAGGCCAACGCTGCCACACGCTGGTTGGAACCCTGGAGTACATGCCTCCACAGGACTCACCCAGAGGCAACACTGAAGGCAGCTAAGGGGAGGCTAGGGTAAAGGACATGGTGGTGGCCTTCAATGTCATGAATGAAGAGATTCATCACCAGGCCTGGTCCATTTCGACATTTTGAGATGTGTCCAATAACAGCCAGCGTGAGGTCACAGTGGACAGAATCACACAACAGCGGCAGGAACGGCACTGATGGACCGGACAGGTGGTAAAGCTTGTCTGCTCTGTTGGGGAGGACAGGTTTGTATCGAGATGTGTCCAATTACAGCCGGCGTGAGGTCACAGTGGACAGAATCACACAACAGCGGCAGGTGGTAAAGCTTTATATTCATATGTCTTACAAATAGTTTTTGGATAATTATTTATATTTTTTATGAATTTAATGAAAATTGAGAAAATGGGAGAGGACCCAGAAACAAACCTGGTTTCTTCTACTGAGATGAGAGAAAGAGTGAGAGGTTAGAGCATACGAGAGAAATGATTTGCCTTTATGAAATCACCGCACTCTGTGGCCTCGTGTGTGTAATATATTTAGCTGTTCCCCTGGGATAGAGTGATCCCATTAGTGTTTTGTATCTAGTGTTTTTGTTTTAAACGTATTTTGTTCATTTTGCAGCCACGGCTAGGGCCATCCCATTGTATGTTCTCGTTGAATCGGTTCATAAACTGTAGTCAACCTATAATCAGCCACTTCTAGTTAATAAAGTTCAATTAAGCAATTACGGTTTAATACAATTTCCAATTAAGAGATTTAAGTGCGACCAGACGGTTGTTTCCATATTGATTGCTGCAATCCAGCAGCTCAGGCCTAATGATTCTTTAAAATGAGTTTTTGGCCCAATCAGAGGCAGGAGTCTCTGATGAGAAAAAACGGCCTATCAGAGGGGGGAGCATTCAGTGGACAAGCGCTGGCTATTGACCAACCACAAGTATTGATTCTGAATTAAATGAAACCAATTTAAACTCAATAGCCGCTCAGTC
>JAOVYW010000034.1:5237542-5247628 GCA_025775045.1 Hiodon tergisus
CACACGGCCCATTCAGTTATCCACCGAGTCCTCTCGCACTGCCCTTTCAGTTATCTACCGGGTCCTCTCACACTGCCCTTTCAGTTATCCACCGAGTCCTCCATCACGGCACATTCAGTTATCCACCGAGTCCTCTCACACTGCCCTTTCAGTTATCCACCGAGTCCTCCATCACGGCACATTCAGTTATCCACCGAGTCCTCCATCACGGCCCATTCAGTTATCCACCGAGTCCTCTCACACTGCCCTTTCAGTTATCCACCGAGTCCTCCATCACGACATGGCCTATTCTGGGTACCACATGGTGTTTTTCTCTATGGAACGTTCCCCATTTGAGTGACAGGTCCTAATACTCACCAGAATTTTTTCCCGCTGATATTCTATAAAGGGCTTTATTCTTTCACCGAATGTATTGGTGTGTTTGTTACCAAAGACGTTTTTTAATTTGGGCCATAAAATTGGGCACTAAGTAATGCAGTTATAATTGTGTAATGACATTGTAATTAAGGGAGAATAGCCTTTTAGAATACCCACAGGAAGAAATTATAAGTTTAAAAGGCCATTCGTGTAAATGTAGCTTCTTAAATGACAACACAATTCAATTCCTTCCAATGTATGGAATTTGAAGGTCTGGTTCCCAAAACCAGCATCATAGATATAAAAGAGCTTCTGCTATTTTTCTGCAGTAACCCGTAAATACAGTGACATGTACTTTCAATGTGCCTGGAGCCCACATGTGAACATGTGCCCCTATACCCTGAGGTCTTCCAGTGTGTAGCATTTGCGTAGCATGCTATGGACCTTTGTTAGGTGGACAGAAGGTGGACGTCGCTAACTGTCAGCACTAACATTTTCCATTTCCAAATGATCCTTCAGAGGACCTGCTTGTCCCCTCCCGGTGTATTAACCCACATGCAAAGAGACGTTGCACTTCCTTTTTGAGGAACCGGAGAATACCATGAACTTTTCATGGGAAATTGTTCAACAGAGAAATAATTTATTAGTGGAACCCTTTTCACTGGATATCAGTAGCCATGGAGTAAAAGCAAGACGGTAGGACATTTTTGGTGGGAAAATGCTGTCAGAGTGATGGAGTGCATTGCTCTTTCCCCTGGCAGGTCTGTGTGGAGAAACTGATGCCTTTGAGTTCCTTTTCCAATGCCTTTCACCAGCCAACCTATAATAAGCAACCCATGTACAAGAAAGCAATCTACGAGGTGCTCCAGGTAAGCTGTGTCCACGTCTGCACAATTTTAGCTCCTGTTAATGACCAACTAACCAACAGATAGATCTGAAATTCATAAAGCAAGAATGGGCCCTTGATTGTGGCAGTTTATTTTTTTTAATCGATTGTATTCCACATATCGTGCAGGATTAAAAATGCAGTGTCTGGAAGCACCAGGATAGTGTTATCTTTAAATGCATTTAAAGAAATGGTATCTGAGGATGTTCCCATCATGAAAAAGGTAGGTATTGGACAGTGCTACAGCATGTGTCTTATTAAGTGAAGACGGTACTGTTGGTGAGCATGTTATTGCGGAGTAATCGTCCTTACCCAGTGCCCCCTGGTTCCCTCTGCTGGCTTTACTACTCACGGTTGAATTCACTATTGTACCGAAACCCCTCCACAGGTGGCCAGTTCCCGAGCAGGCAAGTTATTCCCTGCATGTCCAGACGGCGACGAGACTGACACCTCCAAATCGGTTGACCTGCAGAACAAGCAGATGATCGAGTGGGCCATGAGGGGGTTCCAGCCCACCGGCCCTAAGGGCCTGGAGCCGCCCGAAGGTGCGTGGTAGCCCCGGCTCTTAAACCGCTCTGCCGTCCTGCATTGGAGGTGCTGCTGGCTTGCTTTGTGTTGGTTCTGCCTCTGTTTTCTGGCAAATTATTATGTATCAGATAAAACACAGTTCTGGTGATGAGTCGGGCTTATTTCGGTGCCGCTCCAGTTCATTTAATTTGTGACCATTTCAATGACCAATACAATAACAGGGCTAGCTGAAGCAGGGGCTTCTCTGGGTAATATGCAAATTTCAGTAAGAACAACAGGATTTTGTTTCTCAAACTTTGCTCTTGTTCTCATCCAGTGTCTGTTCCACTTAACAAGGATATTTTGTGGCTTGAGTCATTGTCTTCTGAGGCGTAGGATGCTTTCGGAAATTTAGGGAATTCAGCTTTAAAGTAAAACTTCAAATTAAAACAGTCTGCTAACTTTAAATAATTGAATTTGAATGGAATTAGGAAGTATTCAACGTTGTAGGGTTGTGCAGGCTAATTTATTTCACCTTGCTGTAAATATTTAGTAATTCATGTCACAGTTAAATAATACATTAAATAGTTAAAATTCTGACCGACTGGACAGAGCGCTATGATGAGCTGAAACGATGGTGACCGGGGAGAGCACAGAGTTGTGTTATGTTATGGTGGGACAATTTACGATTCCAAATTCGGCCGATAAATACAAAAATATATATTCTAATATATAATAATAAACCAAAATTCACATCTGGAATAAATTCATATTTCTGGTGAGAGCTAGGCAAGTATATCCTATATAAAAAAGTCCTAAATAAGATTTTAAAGGGGCCAATCAGTACCTATGCCAGTTCAGGACTAAGCAAATATGGAGATTGTAAACTGTGGCAGTTGCTTTGTAACGCACACACAGTGCGAGCTAAACAGGCCAACGTGAGGTAAGGACCTTTCTCGGAAGGCTCGGACTTGTGCCTTGCATTGTGACATTAACTGCCCGCTCCTCTCGTTTGCCGGCAATCGTGCTGTGATTGTTGTGTCTCTCTGTCTCTCCCCCTTAGAGGAGCGTAATCCTTACAAAGAAGTTTACCCTGAGATGTGGGTGGAGCCTGAAGCAGCGGCGTACACGCCCCCTCCGCCTGCCAAAAAGCCCAGAAAAAGCACAGCAGAGAAGCCCAAGATCAAGGAGATTATCGACGAGGGGACTCGAGGTATGGGCTGTGGCTCACTGCCAGCTGGCTCTCGCCCAAGGTCCCTGTGTGGCCAGGGAGTGTGGACCAAGGTCTTTCCTAGTGAAAACTGTTATCCTCAGTATTATTATTGGCGTTTTAATATTACTTGTCCACATTTACAGAAATAAAAGCTATGTACTTAATGTGTAATGTGCTCTCTTCCTTTTTTATAATTCAGTGGAAAAATAAATCAAAGCCTGTGATAGTAAGCCGCCCGATTGTGTTTCTTTTCAGAGAGACTTGTGTATGAAGTGAGACAAAAATGCAGAAACATAGAAGGTAGGTGGTGAATCTGTATCCCGTCAGTGTCCCTGGAACGTTTGTCTAGTTCTTTCCTTCACCTCTTACCATTCAGTAGTGATTGTGTGATTGTTAAGTGAGTGCGGTCATCAGTATCTGCCTGGGGCCGTCCCCTGAAAAATGACCACCTCCCGGTCTTTCTATATAGCGTAGTGGTCTAATTATAGATTGAGGTTCATTTTTTGTTCTGTAGAAAAGGGTAATACTTTTGAAAAGTAGTTGTACTCACCAAGCACACGCAACAGTACAATGCCCTTGAGAGCTTACCACATTAGGAGAAGATACTTATCTTACTAAGTTTATGCTTCAGGTGAAACCTTTCTGAAAGGGTTCAGCAGTAGTCTCCCTCTCACAGGTCTTTCAGTTTTTGTTATCACTATGTGCTCTGTGCTTGCCCAGTACAACCACACTCTTTCCCTGAGTTCCATCATCCCGCTGAACTGTGCATGTTATAACAGCCAAGATAGGCAATTATATTTGAAAGTAAATATACACCTGTATGCATTGTGCGCCCTGATGGGCCCGAGACGCTCTTAAACATACTGGTTTCCCTGGTGATATCTAGTATATACAGGGGAACTCCAATATTCGTCATTAATCTGTTCCCGAGGGGAGGATGAATATTAAAAACGAATATCAAACAAATTTTTCCCATAGGAATTAACTAAAAATGGTTTAATCCGTTCCCAGAATTTTTCCTATCTATTCTTTAACAAAAAATTTTTTAACTGGAAAATACGCCTACATAAATGCATAAATAAAATTAATAAAAATAAATTTACTGTACGTACATACCTTTTGGATGAAAAAAATTATGCTTTTCAGTTATCCACACTAATAAAAGCTTTTCCATATTATCAAACAGTGGCGATCTTTTAGAAGCAAGAATTGTCACACCTTTTGCGACTTCAGCTGATTTAATAGCATCTTTTATTTTTAGTATGCTAGCTATAAAATTAAATAAAATCTCGGCATATAAAATTATTTTGCTAAACGTCTGAGACGTGTACCACTTTCAAACTTGGCTATAATTTTCTTTTTAAATTCAATGATGGTTCTCACCGCTTTTCTTTTTTCTTTTTTATCATCACTGCACTTTTTACGACCCATGGTCACTTACAGTACTGTATTTATTAAAAAATTAACTGTAAAAATGACTAAATATTAAAAAGAAATAAAGTGTTTAACAAGATGCGTCGCTCGAGACTGGGCCAACTGACGATCAGCTAACTCGCCGGCCATGTCAGAGGTGGGACGAAAATTGACTTTTCGAAAGAATATCAAACAAAAATTTCAATGAAAAAATAGGACGAATTTCAAAAAAGATGAATATTTGCGTGGACGAATATTGGAGTTCCACTGTACAATGTAGCTGGCTATTTTAAAGCTGTATGCTAAAGGAAGGAACACAGCAGAATTACTATTTTTGCTACAGGGACGCTTATTGATGTAGAGCTGACCGTTGCTAATGTGTTGTTTCCCTCCACAGATATTTGCATTTCCTGTGGAAGTCTAATTGTTTCCCTGGAACACCCCCTTTTCACAGGGGGAATGTGCCAAAGCTGCAAGGTAAGAGGATCGACACAGAGGCCCAGCACAGGACTGTTGACAGTTAGGGCACATTAATGCGGATGTGAAGGTCCCATGTGGAGCGCAGTTGCATACTTGACTTTGGCTTTAGTTTCTTGGCTTCTTGGTCATAACCACTGCTTGTCAGGCCAGATTAGAAGTCACATTCATCTAATAATGCTTTGTAGAACTGGGACACCTGAAAAATCCAATATGTACCTTTTATTCGAGCCCACATTGGACTTGTTCCTCTCAGTTCCCCAGATGTTCCTATCAGTTCACCAGATCTTCCTCTCATTTCACGAGACGTTCCTCTTAGTTCCCCAGACGTTCATCTGTTCCCCAGACGTTACTCTCTGTTCCCCAGAGCTTCCTCTCTGTTCCCCAGACGTTACTCTCTGTTCCCCAGAGCTTCCTCTTAGTTCCCCAGACGTTCCTCTCTGTTCCCCAGAGGTTCCTCTCAGTTCACCAGGCATTTTAAATAATAGAGCCAAAAACTCAGTTAACTGGCCTATCAGTCTTAAGGTATAGAAAGCTATATTAAACATAATATTAAACATATTAGGTTTTGGTCTGTATTCTGCCTCTTACACATGCAATGAGGTGTAAGAGAACGAGTTTCATTAACATCTCCTACACTTGTTGCAGAACTGTTTCCTGGAATGCGCATATCAGTATGACGATGACGGTTACCAGTCCTACTGCACTATCTGCTGTGGGGGTCGCGAGGTGCTAATGTGTGGAAACAACAATTGTTGTCGGTGAGATCTTCAGTGCACTTCAATAGGCACTTTGGGTTGTTCTTGATAATTTATCAATAGTTTTCCCTGCCATTATCATTCGTATTCATAACACACTCCTACAGAGTTATCTGGGAGTTATTTCTGGTGGACATATCAAGCTTGCACTTAGTATGCGACCGTTTCGTCGATGACGTACGAAAAGTGTGATAGGTCCAGCGAAATAAAACTCCTTGGCTCTGTTTAGTCTGGAAAACAAAAAAAGACATTGCCGTGACAACCGTGAAGCTAAATGAGACGTTCCTGGCAGGTGCTTCTGTGTAGAGTGTGTTGACCTTCTGGTGGGACCAGGCGCCGCCCAGGCTGCCATCAAAGAGGACCCGTGGAACTGCTACATGTGTGGCCACAAGAATCTCTACGGTCTGCTGAAGCGCCGGGACGACTGGCCCTGCCGCCTGCAGCACTTCTTTGCCAACAACCACGACCAGGACTTTGTGAGCATCACTGCTTGTGGCCCTTAAGCGAACCCCAGGGTAGGGCAGGCCCTCGTTTTGACTCTTGCCTGTTTTTCCTCTCCGTGATCCAGGACCCACCAAAGCTTTACCCGCCGGTCGCTGCCGAAAAGAGGAAACCCATTCGCGTCCTGTCGCTGTTTGATGGCATTGCGACAGGTGAGGTGAAGGACGTTGTTCTTAGTGGGACAAAGCATGAAGTGTACGTGTTCACGATTAACTGCAGCAGTAAAGACGGCCGCCTGTTACTGTCTCTTCAAAAACAAAGGGTCCATTCACTCCCAGAACGTGTCCGTTAGAGAAACAACGGACTCCAGTGATGGCATGTTGAGTCCTACTGTTGGTGACCCCTGACCTTTCTGCAGGACTTCTGGTGCTAAAGGACCTGGGGATTCAGGTGGAGCGCTACATCGCCTCAGAGGTGTGCGAGGACTCCATCACTGTGGGCATTGTGCGGCACCAGGGCCGCATCATGTACGTCGGTGACGTGCGGAACGTCACTCACAAACACGTGAGTCTCCGCCCGGCCGGGCGGGAGGGCAGACGTCTCCCGCGCCTCTACTTCCCCTAGCTGCTCTCGTAACATAATCTTTGTTTTTCAGTGTTGATTAGGCTCCGTCACACGTTTTCTCTGCTACTTAAATATTGTCACTCAGTAATGTTTGAGGGGCTTTGAGTCTCAAACACCTGTGTGACTTGCTGTGGGTAAAATGTAAGGCATTTTCTTAAAACAGGAAAATCTGTTCTTTTCATCCAATAATTAAGCTATCCAAATTTTCATATATTAAAATCGTATACATGTAATATTCAATCCTCGAAGATATTTTTTATGCCAGAAAAGTTTTCTATTACCACAGTTGGTGGGCCCCCCTTGTTTTTTTAAAGATTCCTGTCTTTAAATAAGGGACCTAAAATACAAAGGGGGAAGGTTTCCGTATTCACTTGTTCATTGTGGTAGCTGACAGGAGTCATTACCAGGATGATACATGCTTTGACTCTGGGGACTGAAGACGTCTGGCAGAGTAGTCAATAAAGCAGGAAAGAAATTCTCTCTCACTTCACAGATTCAGGAGTGGGGGCCCTTTGACCTGGTCATCGGAGGGAGTCCATGCAATGACCTCTCCATCGTCAATCCTGCAAGGAAGGGTCTTTACGGTACAAGAGTCTTAACATTTAACAACCGCTGCTGTTGATGAGAAATTCCACAGCCTGTCCCTGTTTGTGACTTTATTGCCCCGTAGGACGCATAAATACAAAAAGGAAAAATAATGGGTATATAATCTTAAATATACAGATTAAACGGGATCGGTGCAATGAATATATACAGGTCTTTCTTTTTTATGGGTCAGTGATGATGCACAGTACATGCGGACATCACAGCTGGGCACATAAGGTTCTGGACAAGGGTTATAATTGGGTTACACTGTCAAAGGAAAGCGGTCTCCATTTGATTGTGTGTGTGTACGAGTGTTTGGACGGGGTTTCTCTGTTTAAAATACAAGGGGCCTGATTTACTAAGAATACCAATGAGACCGGCTATTTTGCCTTTGAAAAATACGTGTGCAATTTATTTACATTTTCTTTCTTATAAAAATTATATAAATGATGACGCCCACAAACAATCATTTTATAAGCAGTAGTTCCTTTTAAAAACGTATTTTTAGTGTGGTAATGTGATTTCACCATGGCTGGTTATTAACCGAGCCCCCGGGCACCAACTCAGTGATTAAGTGCAAGCAAAAGCGGAAATCTGAACCCAAAGAGGAAATGTAGCTAGAAGAAACGCAGTATGGGATTTGTGGCAAAGTGAATGCAGTTGGAACAGATTGCATTGCCTGTGACGATGCATTGCCCGTTACGATGCATTGCCTCTGAATGATTCTTACCTCGGACATTTGAAAAAGACATAAACGAGTGGAAAGTATCCTTCCACTGGAAGTCTGATGATTAATCCAATGTTTTCTTCTCGCTACAATGATAGCTACCGTGACTTTGAGTTTGTTGCTGTTAGCATTAGATTATAGTGTACTCCACCCAGGTATCAAAATATACACACAATTTAGTTTACTGCAATTATTTTCAGCCACGGTAAATCACATTAGACCTTCTAAACTATTGTGTTTGCATTATTTCCACCGGAATTCCCATATTTGCATGTTATTGTCGTGAACCTGCAAATATAAACAATTCCCCCATCTTCCTTACTTAAGACTCGCAAATCTCACTGCTCCAGGTTAGTAGATACACACAGATTAATCATAGGGCTTTTTAAAGTATGTGCAGACTTTTAGTAAATCAAGCCCAAGTTGTTTGTCTCATTGCTCATGGCACTAAATTAGACGACTGGTTTCCCCATCCTTTAGCATGGAGCTGCTTTGAAAGGGATGCATTGTGAATGGGAGGAGCCGACATGATTTCACCTGTCTCTCATTCCTTTCCCCAGAGGGGACAGGGCGCCTGTTCTTCGAGTTTTACCGGCTGCTCCATGAGGCCCGTCCCAAAGAGGGAGATGCCCGCCCCTTTTTTTGGCTTTTCGAGAATGTGGTGGCCATGGGCGTCAGCGACAAGAGGGACATCTCTCGCTTTCTGGAGGTAGTCTTAACCGCCCCACCCCCCAGGGTACTCTCCTCGTCTCAGGGGAGTCAGCACAGACAGCTCGGTGAATGAGGGATAGAGGCGCCCACAAGATCGGTTTCTGTGTGGGGGTGATCCAGGGTGTATCAGCGCTAAAAATGGAAGTATATTTCACTCTTTCTGAGAGCAGAAAATTGATCGTGGATTATGCCTGACACCCTGTGGCAGTTCCGTGTATTACAGTCACCTCGATTTATGGTGTATGTTTTTTTAAATAGCATATGAAATTCTTTAATGAAGAGGAATAAATATTTTCAGTAATAAAAACACATTGTCGTAATTGTGTTTGAGAGTTATGGTTTTGCTTTATAAGATTCAAGAACTTCAAGAAATTTCAATGTCAGAACAGCATATCACTTCTTTTATGAAACATAACTATATTCAAAGTTTAATTGTATAACCATTATTTAAGACCAGCTTTGATTGTACTCAGTAGGAAGCAGAATTTACCATGAATCAGGGGTGGTGTCAGCCATAATCCACACTACCAAAGTAACTCATTAAATCCCTAAAGCTAAATTAAACGAAAACATTTGCTAAATGAAAACACATTAAGAGCCCTAAGTTCTTCAAATTAATTATTTGACGCCATTTGACAAATTGCAGAGCTTTAAAATTCTGCGACTGGAAAAGACCTACAACGCTATGTTTTTGCTTTAGAACTCGATGATTTGTCAGGCAAGGAGCATTTAATTCCTCCACCCTGAAGAACTCAACACTGTGTCAGTCATTCTTTCCTTCCGTTCTGTTAGGCAATTCCCCATAATATCTTTTGGAAAGGAAATGTTAAACATTAGAAAGGTCTTTTCTAATTTGCTTATTATATTTGACGGCTAAGTGTCCTTTTTTTGGCCTTTAAATGGGCCAAAAAATGATCTTGGTATGATCCTGGGATCATTGTTGCTGAATAACTTATATTGTATTAACATTGCGATGTGTCAGAGGGGTTATATCTGTTATATCTGTTTAGTATCATTAACAATGTTATGTAATCACATCCTTTACACTAGTGGATGGAGAGCGTTTGACTTTTCCCTGCATGATAGCTTTCAGTCTCACGTGGATCTGACCTTTGCCCCCTGCAGTGTAACCCGGTGATGATCGATGCCAAGGAGGTGTCGGCCGCTCACCGTGCCCGCTACTTCTGGGGTAACCTCCCCGGTATGAACAGGTTGGTGAGAGAACGGTGAGAGAAGACTGCCGGGCCCTGCAGGGCCCCCGTCTCCCTCCGCGCTCCCTGTCTGTAAGCCACAGAGCAGGGCTACTTCTTCACTCCCTGTCTGTAAGCCACAGAGCAGGGCTACTTCTGCACTCCCTGTCTGTAAGCCACAGAGCAGGGCTACTTCT
>JAOVYW010000034.1:5250101-5270066 GCA_025775045.1 Hiodon tergisus
CCCCCCCCCCCCCCCCCACGATGCACAGCAGAGGGAGGCGTGTACGGGACGTAGACGTTAAGAAGCTCCGGGCCGACCCTCTCTGTCTCCCCTCTCTCCACGGCAGGGTTTTCGGCTTCCCTGTCCACTACACAGACGTCTCCAACATGAGCCGGCTGGCCAGGCAGAGGCTCTTGGGAAGGTCGTGGAGCGTGCCGGTCATCCGCCACCTGTTTGCTCCACTCAAAGAGTACTTTGCCTGTGTTTAGATTGGCCCTCACCGAGGTGACGGAGAACTGATATTTAACGAGAAGCAAACGAAACGAAACCAATTTACTCTCCTTGATTATTCAGATACTTTTTGAGTAGGTGTTTTACATTATTTCTTGAATTTTAAATGTCATTCTTTTATCCTATTTAATTTTCTATGTCATTTTAATTTTTAGCAATGTTATCTGGTCAATTTTTTAAAAATTGATTTATGTGTGCAAGCTGTACTTGAGGCCAGGCTTTCTTTCTACAGCACTGAGGAAAAGAGATCATTTGGAACGAACTATAGCTGAAAAGCAATGATCTTTCTTAAGATGCATATATATATACTGCATGTCATTATGAGCATATATATGTGTGTGTTAACTGAGCAATCGTTTCAGCACGGTGGTGACGGATCGGAGCGCAGGCCAGGGTGGGGGAAGGGCGTACAGTAACCTTCACGGTAACACTCACACTTCCAGCTACTGAGCCTGCTCTGAGAGCTAGGGGAAGCCTCGCTTTCCCACACTGTCAGGGCGGTTCTGTCTTAAGAAATCCTTGGATTAACGAAACTCAACACACCAGTCCACATACCTCTTGTTTACAGCTCACATACTAAATTAAAAGGTACTACTGTACAATGGTGACTATGTTATGGTGCTTTTAAGATGATGAAAAACATCTCTCTCATGTGGCCTTACGATAAGGACGGACAGGGACACGGGCAACAATAGCCAGCACTGTTGCTTTCGGGCTTTCTTTGTCTTTTGTATTTCTTTTTTGTCATTTTCAGCTTGACGCCGTGACTTCCACGAAAAAAGAAGGAATGCAATACTGTAAAGTGGCAACTAGAGGTGCTGGTAAACGGCGCGGTAAACGGAGAGAGGGTGAGAGTAGGCAAGACCAACCGTTAACGCCACAACTGCATTTTTTAAAATACCACAGCTTTTGTACAAGAACTTACTGGTGCTTTTTCCAACCCTCTGGCCTTGTTATTCTCAGGCCCATTGCCTGTGGCAGCACAAACACGCAAAATTTTAGCCAGCCAAGTGGGCAGCGATGTTTTTTGTCATCCAGAAACCTTGAGATCACAGACTGTGGCGAACTACTTTTCTAGTCTCGCCCAAGACAATGTCATTTTACTGTACAACTGTGTGAGCGTGGGGATGGAGGGGGGGAGGCGGGCGTTTTTAAAGCCAGGTATACACCAGCCCTTCTGTCCTCACCCCCACAATCTATATATTCAGTCAGGTGCAAATCTTGTGACAATATGGTGCGGCTTCACATAGCTCTTCTGCCTTTTTATAGCCGTTTTGACGTGTGTTCTCTCTTTCGTTGTCATTTCCCCCCTCACCCTCCCTGTTCCTGTGTGTTATTTTGTTATCTTGTTTTGCTTTTTGATGTGAACTGTAAGACCCTTGTCGTACTTGATCATGCTAGGGCTGTGCCAATACATGTGAAAGAAAAGGAAGGGAGGTTTGATATTTTTATAGTGCGATCGATGGAATTTAATAGATTCGTTCAACTACTCCTAGCCTGAAAAGGGGGGTCTGTGTATGGGCTTGACACATCACAGCACGCCTGGTTCTCCTATTACTTCTCAGTAAGTTTTCCTCTGTTCGTAGTACAGCGTCGCTATGAAAAAGCCAATGTGTCAGACCGATTCCAGTGAACAGGAGAAAGGAGAACTGTTCTGTATTATCCACTGGGTGTCAGTGTGCGCAGTCATCCTGTCGAGCCTCCCGGTGACCGGCGGCTGCCAGTGCTGCTCACCAACGCTGCCTCAGCCTCAGGGGAACATGCAGGAATATCATTTCCTTCTACTGCAAGCTCCTCCCACAGCAACCCCGGGAAGCTATTGGTCCACTGTGCCCACACCCCCGTTTTTAGTCTGGTCCACTGTATTATCAGGTTTCTTGAGGCTGAGGGCACTTGTTATGAGGTGCTCGCACTGACATTGCAGATGCAGTGTTCAGAAAAAAATCATAATAATAAAGGAAATTAGTTGATTTGAGTCATCATCACCTCTCCATTTAGTGTAACTCAACGCTGAACTACTTAACTCCTTACAAAAGCGAATGTGACAAAGGATCCTAGCCACAGGTAAATGGATTTATACTGTAGTAGCCACCATTGCACTGGATTTATAAGATACCTTGATGACAGCTTTTGATATTAACCAGTCGATCCTTTCTCCTTCAGTCCAACTCCAGTAGGTTTATTATAATAATTGCCTAGATTTTATTGTACATAGACAAGTTTGCCTGTTGCTGTTTTTTGTTTGTCCTGTCTTTTTAAATTACCTTATGGGATGTACAAATATGATTATTTGGTAATATATATCATTAAATTAGTAAAGCTCAGACGAGAGGGGGAAAAAACGGAGAGGTGAGAAATTTGTATGAAAATAAGCTATGAAGCAGTGGGGCTGAGAGTGGGAGGGGGGACTTCAGGCCTACCTTTTGTATTTATGAAATGTTTTTATGTCTGATTGAAAAGTGGCTCGTGATGAATTTGTGATCCTAACGATAACTTGTCGACAGCTTTAAGAAGGAAAATCTCAGCTTTACCGCACAGCCCTACATGCGGTGGTTTGTTTGTTTCTTCGCATTTCTTTTATAAAAAAAAACTAAAAAGAGGGACTGTAGGTGTTTCATAAGGTGCTAAACAATTTTATCTAAAAAAAAAAATAAGAAAATATATTGTTAGGAAGAAAAATCAATTTGTCTTGACAATGACTGTTTTTAAGTTCTCGTAGTAATGAAAAAGCACTATTATTTTACTCTTATATGAATATATTAACAAAGGCATTTTAACTTTGTACTTGAAAAAAAAAATTGAAAAAAATTGGACAGATTCATGTGTTTTAGCCTAGACATTTGCTGTAGTCGGTGCTTATCTGTGGGAAAAATCATGTATTCATATTGGAAATTAGAAATACATTTGGTAAGAACTTACTGTTACATATGTACTTGCTTGATTCCCTGGCAGTTATGCTTCTGTACCCTACATTCCATGCAGCAAGACCCTCCGTGTTTCTTTCTGATGTTTGTTTTAGTTTCATTGGACTGTAATTTTTACTGTCGCTTTGATATTTATTGACAACAATAATGTACATTTCACGGACTTAACAGGTCAATTCTCTATATATCGCTCAGTGATGCTATTGTACTTCTGTGTGACTATTTTTCGTGACATAGCTGTTGATGGATTATACTATTCTAAAGGTCAGTGCGTACACCCGATGTAGCGGTCAAGGTCGCTCCACCTTCATCCCATTATTTTCAGTGCTCAGAAAGAGGAAGACTCCTTTCTTATGTACTTGTGCTGGAGAACACTTGAATAAATGTACTGTTTTTGTGCAAAAACAATTGCCTTTGTCGTTCTTCATCTACTTTCCTTTGGAAGAATGTAACTTTGCCCAAAATTTGTTCTTGTTGATGCTTTATGCAGTTTATTATCTACACATAATCTAAATTTTGTGTTCGTTTTTAAATTTTCTTTAGAGTGCTGTCGTCAGTACGTATATTTTTCAGAATAGATGGGCCAGAATCAGGATAGAAGTTTGTGATCGTGGCTTCATCACTGGTTCTCTGATTAATCATTGGTGTGTACAGGGCTCTGCCAAGTTAACATAACATTGATCACTATGCAGCCTCAATGCAGCCTTGGATCTGATGCTTGTTCACCACATCACAGCGTTTCCAACGTATTCTTGCAGTTTAGGATGCAGTAAGGTTTCAGAGACTTTTGTTCCCAAGCAGTAGGGACACAAAGGCCTGCAAATATGTTACATCAGTGTACGGGTTGCTCAAAGAGTCTGCCATCGATGGATGCCCTCCCTGGGTGGAGTAGCCGTTAACCATCCCAGATAGCGTATTAGGGAAAGCCCTGGTGAGAGGAGGGATGGGTGAACTGAATGACTAAAGGTAGCGTCTAGGGAACGGAGAAAAGTTGGCCACCTCTCTCTCTCTTACTCAAGCTCTTCCTCCTCTCTGGCAAGGCAGAGAAGGAGAATTGTAGAACTCAGAACTGTTCTGAGTTCTGCCATTCAGTCTCTTGCTAGCTCCACTCATCTTAGATTCTCCCTGTCCATGCTCTATACTCAGACAATAGGGTTGTGCGGATTGTAGGTTGCCTAGTTGTTCAGCTAGGCAGAGCTCTTTTGGTGATGACGTTCCAGAGACTTCTCTAACTCTCTCTCCCTTGGGCCAGGATCTCGGTTTCCTTAAGCTGCCTTTGAGCACTCTCATGGTAGAAACAACCCACCCCCTTAATCCTTAGTGTAGAGCTCGGTGTAATGACAAGTAGAACAGGTGATGGGGGGCCTCGGTGGCACGGGTGAGACAAACCTTTTAGACTCCTGTGATTTTGGAGGCTACAGTCCTTTTTGAAGAAGATCACGGGGACGATCAGTCTATAGTACCTGCTTATCAAGAAACCTGCTCTGGTCATAAGCACATCTCCTTTCACACTGGGCAGTTAGTCTAGACGGCTTTGAGTAGAGGCTCCCCCCTGGGTTCGGGAAGGCGCAGATCGATCTGTTTGCCTCCCAGGAGGCAACACACTTCTCTCTCTGGTTCTCCATAAAAAGGACAGAAGTTTGCCTAAGAAGGTTACATGCCATTTCTTGGGCATGTTCCAGGGTGCATTGTCCCACACGGGTGCACCTCATGGATAAACTTTATGGTTTAACTGCGCTTTACGTTGCTAAACTACAGTGCTAAAAATGGCTCCTGGAGCTGATCACTCTGGAGCGATTGTTGAGCATGTGCACAGTATGAGTGATGAGACTTACAGATTGGGTAAAGTTACCCTTCAGTGATGCTTCATATTTTTTATTTGAAAGGGAACATCGGGTTCCCTTAAATAGAAATATTAACCATCAGTCTTTGCGTTTGCTGCAGTGGCTCAGAACTAAAAATGGACAGAGGTGTGACATGACACCAAGGGCTCTCGCGAGATTTGGCACCACTGCTCAGAATTATGTGTTTTTAAAGAGAATGATGGTTAATATCTATATTTCAGGGGACCGCAGTTACGATAGCGATGAAATGTTTTTATAGTTTCAAAATGCTGGAAGAGGGCAGGTTGCAATATTATCACATAATGTGATAAATAAGTTTACCCAGTCCATTTAATATTAATTCAAGATCAAGGTCATGTCAGTGTGAAATTACAAAATTCAGTTTAATCCCCCATGTCCGTTTTTTTATATGTAGAGTGATCCTGTAAAGATAGCATCTATTTAAATTTCACAGCTTTTCACCTTAGAGACTGTTTTGCTTGTCTACTGTACATGATACATTTATGTCACCGTCCATTTACTCTTTTCAATGTTTGTGTGGAAACAAGTTGTCTCACAATTACTCATATAAGCATTGACGGAGTTGATTTGAGAATGGCGGTTCTGCTGTGCAGGGAAGCCCTGGTTAAGTAAATGATTAAATCTCGGTGTTGACTGTGATGAATAATGGTAAAGAGAAAAGTTTGTTTTGTCACAAACAAACTAATGAATATGTTCGGTACTTTCAGTGATTGTAAACTTCAGTGTTCTGTGGCCAGTGGAAAAGTAGTCCTTGCATAGATTTATGTGTTTGGAATGGATACTATGTTAGTCGTTAAGGCTTGAACTGTATTAAACATGAATGTGACCAGTTGGAGAGTAAGCCAAAACGATAATTATATACCATAGCTAATTATCCTTTCAGTTACAAAAAATGTTATTTGGATCACACACATTCATCTGGATTACTATCTTTGATGCAGTAGGCACACGTTTTTTTTCACACGTGCTCATATTTCAAATTTCTTGTCTAAACGTAGGTAATACTGGGCATTTTATGATTTCTAAATATATTTATTTTTTGCCTTTCCGTGGTGTCCATCATCTGTTTGTGTGTGCGTGTGAACACACACGAGACCAACCGTATCAAAGGGGTCATGTAATTAAAAATGTATTGCGGTAGACATTATTAGAGCAAAACAGTCACTAATTTCCCTTAAATAACCTTAAGGAAAAGAATCTCTTTTTCAGTTTGACCATGCAAACACATTCCTACCTAATTCCCACAAGAATCTAACAATGGTACCAACCCGCTTGAATAGACATGCCTTAACGTAAAGCCTATTGGCTAGGAGGGCAGTGGACTTTAAACAGGCTATTCGTGATTGGTGCTTCTCTCTCTCGCCCGGTCGGGATGTTGTGAGAAGGACTCGCAGCCGGTCTTTGCCAAGTGTAGCATCTGCAGTTCATAGAAGTGCTAGCTGTCATCAGCTTGCACAGAGTGTGGGTGTTTTTAAAACGTGGCAAAAAGAAGCTATTGGAAATAAAATAAATAAGGTATGTACACGTCTCACGGAATGGGGCTTTGGTATTTTGCAGCCACATCGCCGTTTTTTTAAAGAAACAGTGCCTTTCTAACGTTATTAATTTAAACCATGTCAATGGATAGGTGACACAGCAATGCTTTATCTGGGAACTGCCTATAGGGTTCTCATTTTGCGGCGTCTTTGTTGATTATGCATGGGGAAAAAATTGCCTCTGCTTCACATTTATGGATCCCTAGAAATTCCCACTATTCATTTATTGATGCGCTTTTAGGTTAGCATAACCGATTAAACCAAATTGGGATTACTCGTTTTAACGAATATAGCATTTTCTATTTCTGTAGTAAATATATGTATTATTTGTAAAGGCAATTTCATCATAGGTAATATTTGATTGTGTTAGCGCATGTCACCAGAATTAGGGCTTGGTTTCTCCTTTGTGTTGGATAGGCATGATAAGGCTCCAGTGCCTTGAAACTAGATTCCAGCTTCCTCGCAATATGTTAATTTGATGTCAAACGATGCCACGTTTTAATACAGTTAATTTAATTAATTTAGAATATATGTATTGTTGGACGTGCGTTTGTTGTTACGACAACGAATCTTATCTAGTAAGTAAGGGAAGCCAAATTTTTATTTTTGCCATTTGGGAAAACGATTAAGTTTTGTTGTTTATGTCGTGTGGGACACCCTGTGAGAATTTCTGGGAGAATTATCCTGAATACGTGAACGAAGCTCTTTACCTTCCCTCTCAGATAGCTTCTTGCATACGGTAATTGAATGAAACTCTAAAATACAAACACTGCTTTGTAAGATACCCGTCATCGCCGGTTACATACATCTCCAAATATTTGCACAGAGCCTTTCTGAACTAACGTTATAGTGTTAAAATATATGAATTCATCATATGAATTAAGGCTCGAGCTAATTAAATAGTTATGGGTGTGTCTGAGTAGTCAGTTGTTAGTATTTAATTTAAAATTGGGGTCAGTTTTATCACCGAGGTTTAGTGTGATTCTTTTACGATTTTGTTGTTATTTTCCGTTATTGTCAAAACAGAATGCTTTTTCTCTAATTTGACCTATTTTCTTTCCTCAAACACAAAGGCCAGTTGTTACATTTGTAAATTATACAAAAACGTTTTTTCTTTGGTCTGATTTCCTAGTAGAAATGTGTAGTGTTTGGCTAACCAACATTAATATGGACACAAGTGAAGGGTCTGTTGCTTCATGACACTGAACGAATGGCCGATTTATTGTTCACATCAATTTTTTTTCTTTTTACTTGAGGTTGGTAATTCAGTCAAGTTTCTGGCGGCAGCTGTCTGGTCCTATCACAGTCCATTTAAATCACGCATGAGCAGCCATCTTCACCCTTCACAATGCTGGCTTATCCTGCGGACCCCCCTTTCTCCCGTAATCAGAATGTGCGAAAGCTAGAGGAAGAAAAGCACGTATTCACCGCTTCCACACACACACGCGCGCGCACGCGCGCATCCACGCATGTGCCCCTGTGACGTGCCAGCTGCGAGGCAGCAGCAGAGGTACTACTTTTTGCACAGCCCAGTAGTGAGGGTTTTCTTTCTCAGAGCGGTCACACCCTAATTTAAGATCTCGACCACTCCCATGCGGTGCCCAGCGGGAATCCTTGATTGTTTAGCTTGGGCTGCTGAAGCCAAAAACTTATATGGTTATGCATTGTTTTTCTTGTTTCTAGTTAGCTATTTAATTGGAGCTACAGTTTCATTGTAATAGTATAGATAGCATACACTGTAAAGGCATCTATAAAACCACTAATCTGAACTGGTCTGTTTTGTCTTGGGTCTGTGTAGCGCTGGTGGTACTAGGCGTGTCTCCTGCAGTCCTGGGTGGCTTTTCGATGCCGATTTCAAATTAATATACAAGCCGTTGTTCAATTAAACACATATATTTGGATAATTGTAGTCTATTTTAATATGTATTTGTCTGCAAGTCATTTAAAAATAAACTGAATTAGTGATCTTTGCAGTAGTGATTTTTATTAACTAATAAAATTTTTCTGTGGGACACATTTTCCTCGGTGTAAACCTGGCTTCTCTCTGATTGTGCATGGTATGAATCAGGAATTAATGAACATCCTTTTTTTTTATTATAATGAACTCTCCTGTGCTTAATTCCAGTTTAGTTAAATGTGGAGATGGCACCATGTTCTTAATGTTAACATATCTTATAGGTAATAGAATAGCATAACGTTTTTGAGAGTTTAGAAATGCTTCTGTCGTTTCTTATTTAGTTTACTTCTTGGGTATGTGTTACATTAGCTATCCCTCCACATCACAGTAATGGATCATACATAGGTACATACATGTTGTTACATTTAGCTTTAGTTAATGTTAACGCTGCTGCGAGAAAATAGCTTACTTAATTACCTTTTTTATTTTAATTACCTAAAACTTTTAAAAATATAACATTAGGTAATACATTACATCTATGTAATGAATACTTGAAAACAACCCAGAGCTATTTGTCGAATTAAGTTAGTAGTTTATGTAGCTAGCTAGCTAACTACTAAGGTTAGGTAACTACTTTACTTGTGGGAGTCAGGAAAATCTGCCTCACCTGAAAATGAACACTCTTAACAAGAACAAACAGTATAGGCAATATTGGATAAGGTAGCAAATTCTCCTCATTGACTCCTCATTGTCAAGCCCAGAAAGCTGTTTGCTACAATGCCAGCCTATTTTACTATTGTAAAAAATTGGCAGGCTATTATTAAGTTTTGTTTTTTTTAAGTTTACAAAATTACCAAAAAGGTAAGTTGGCAGGGACTTTGATTGACGCGTTTCGAGACATATCTAGTATTGTAATTTTTCGGTCGATATCCTTAAGGAACTTCGATACCCAACCCTAGTCAGGTGGCTATGGGAGCTTTTGTCACATGGTTTGGGAGTACTGCCGGTGAATGGCTGGAGCCGGTGTGAGGGTCTTGGCCCTTGGAGAGCGAGAGGTAGCCCTTGGCTCAGCCCCTTCTGCCGAGTGGCAGCAGCTACACTGTGTCTACTGCGTGGTGACTGAGGATGTGGGGATGTGGACACGCCTGCTCCTATGTGATCAAATCTGCATAGTCACTTAGTGTTTCTCTGTGAAATCAACGCATCTGAAATAGGAATGTAATGTAAAGAGTGTTCCGGGCCATTGTCAGGCCATTACTGTCAGGCTTATTTCAGGATAAACTCATTACACATATTCGACAAACTGCATATGCAGCTTGTGTGAATTTTTACACTTACAAATGAGAAAACATGTAAATGCAAGTATAGATGCAAATTGGGAAATAATATATTAGGTTTTTGAGTTACCTTTTAAAAATTTTCATATATTGTGTATGGAATTGTTCTGCCTCACACAATTCTTAGAACTGTAGACTACAGTTAATCAATCCTCTTCTTTTTAGGTTTATATGTGAACGTGAAAACTAGGATTAGGAACTACGATTATTGGAAAATGTTTCCATGACACTGGTATATATAGTGTATGTGCTTAGGATTGCATGCTACAGTGAACAGAGAAGACGGTTTGAGTGCTGACCACAGGCAAGGGTTTGGAACAGACAGAGTGGAAAATAGCAGTTTGATCCCTTAAATATATGCTTTTGCAGCAGGGCATTAGGAGTGGATAAACCGGGCCTATTCTGGGTCATAGTACTTCATCAGTGTTATTTATTACCCTGTGTGCTGTGAATTGGCAGAGACTAGCAGACAATCTCATTCATTCTTTGTGTCGAATCGCCGATTATTTTAAAGTTTTTTCCCCTGTTGGAATCAGCCGTTGTGCTAATACATCACTCCGGTCTCCCGGTCACAATCTGCAAATGACATTATCTGGATTCAAACCTGCGATTTCTCGCCCGTTAAGCTTGGTCTGCGCTCAGGCTGTGTCTCGACTCATGGTTAATGAGCGTCTCCTGTCGGCTTCCCAGGCGCCTGCAGGTTAGCAGGTTAGCAGGTTAGCAGTTCCACCCCTCAAAACAGTGCGGAACCTCTTGTGCTGGCTGCCTAGCACAATCGGCTATTTAAAAACTGAGGGGGGCGGGCAAAAAATACAACAAGCAATGTCGGTTCCAAATGATTTTAAAAGAAATAATGAAATTACAATGTAGGAGCATGCTGCCTCTATGAAACCGCATTGTGGTGTGCAGACGTGTGGTGAGGTCTCACAGGAGGCAGTGGCTGTCTATGTCATGAGCGATGTAGTTTGGCATCCCATTAAACAATAAGAGCTCTGTCTGAGAGGGACATAAGCTTGTGTTACTTTCCATCCACAAGAGCAGGACAAACCCTTGCTTTCCTGAATCAGCATTGTTTCAGGAAAACTTCATCATGGGTAACTTCCACATGTGGGCGCTCAGAATATAGACATTGATTGAAGAACCATAAGTTGGTTGCATTATGATACCATGGGGACTGAGGTATGTGCTGCACATCTCTTTACTATATAAATCCATTGTTATGTAGATTGTTATGTAGGTCAGGGCAGGGCACACCCCAACTGAGAGCGAATCCGTTTGTGGATAACCTTTGCTATGCATCAGGATGTGAATTAGAAGGCAACCCTAATGTACAAGAGGCCAGAAATGTTATTATCGTTTAATATTATATTATCATTTCAGAAATTGCTTGTCATTACCATGGTTGACTGAAGTAGAAATGTGAACCGTCTGTAGGTTATTTCTCTTTAAGAACCCAGAATGCTGAGCGTTTGTGGCAAATCTCGCGAGAGCTCGTCTTGCGTCGTATGTTTGTGATCTTATAAAAATATGGCCACGACGGCCTTCAAGTACGAAATATGAACCATCACTAATGGGTGAATATTCCCAAGCTGTCGTGAGGAAAGCTGTAAGGCGTCAACATGATGGAAGCTAGTACAAAGCACGCACAAATATATATTTTTAATATTAGCGTTAAACAATTGACAGAACAGACTGGATAGAGTCCTCCATTACAAAATGATTAGGTTACGTAAATGTAAAGACTTCTGATTTTGTACATGAAACATTTTTGTGTTACTCACATTCGTTCAGAATGTGTAGAAATTAGAGGGACGTTTCATTTACACATTTTGATTAAAGGGCAAAAGACTTATGTGCGTTGTTTATGAATGTTCTTTCATTGCTAAAAAAAAGCATGGTTCTGCTCAGCAGCTACCATTACTTGGCTTGCTGGGATCGACCCTGGCTAGAGTGGGTTCAGGCCCAGTGGGGGGCTGAATAGGGCCCTGTACACATACAGCACTTCTTCATAGAAATCTTCAGTTCCTCCCCATGATTTTGATGGCCAGGTTCTGTGCCAAAGCCGAAATGACGGGTATTGTGACTGCAGATGCTGGTGTGTGGCTCTGTTTTGGCCTGAATGAATTCACCACTCGTGAACGACAATGCTGCGCAGTCTGCCACAGTGAGTGTGCACACACGGAGAACTGCAGACAGCAGCTCACAGACCTGGACTACACTATAGTTTCAGCATTGGATGGATGCCAATAGTGAAACCAAAATCCGGTCTGTGCGTAAAAATACCCCACCGGCCAAAAAGACACCAGGACGTGTTTCCTGATGCTATTTTGTACATCTTTCAGCTTAAGGTAAATGTTTTTGGTGCATTTTTACACGTTCTCCTGCAGTGGTGGGCGCGCCCTTTTCTGTCTCCTTTTCAGCGCAGCTCACTGCATTTGGAAACAGCACTCACCAAACGTTCTAAACGCAGTGACGTGAATAGATATGTGACGTGACCCAGGGTTGGTTGTGCAACCCTGGGAGTCATTTCATGTCATTTAAACTGCCGCAGGTTGCTAAGTAGCAGCGCTTTCCGTGCGACACTCAGTTTAATGGAGGACTGGGGCCTGCGTTAGCACAGGGCAGCTTTTTTACAGAAATGTCAAAAGTCTGAAACAACATATGATGTGCTATAATAATGATGTGATAGTGTTGTAATTACATTGTTTTGGGTTGACCTTTCAGTTAGAAAAATAGATAATAGATATTATTTGGACGATGAATAAGCGTTTGAGTATAATTTATTCGTGATCATTGGAAACAAGTGGTAAAAGCTATTATTATTTGCACATCTGGATTCGGCATTTGGGATAATCTCCAAGTCCCGTCCCGCAGGGGATAGTGGCCTAGATTACAAGGAGAATTCCGATACCCTCAGAATCCTAACGGTGGATTAATCACGGAGTGTAGACGCCCGTCTCCTATGGGAATGGGATTGGTGTGGTTCCTTGGAAATTCCCCTTTCCTGTCTGGTCTATGGGGAAGCAGGCAGCGGTTTGGGAGAGTTAAGCTGTAGGGTCCATCGCCTCTCGATGCAGAAAAGGAGACTGTAAATATTATCACGTAGTCTCTCCCCACAGCACGCGGTTTTTAAGTCATGGATAATTCGCATTGCGACTGTAGTTTCCGAGCAGTGCCAAGCATTTTCCAAACCAGTCCAACAGTCTCAGACAAAAGCCAATTAGTCACACGGACAATGATTAAATGGGGAGAGTTTTCAAGATCAAGTAATCCTCTGCTCTGTATTGGTATGCATTACTCTCAGACCAACCAATAAAATGCAGAGCTTTCTGTAACCTTGGTGACGGCGAATGTACTCTCCCTCATCGCCGCCAAAGGGCAGGTTAAACGCCTTTAAATCACAAAGTGCCATCAGAAATATTTGAGGGAAAAAACAACCTTGTATTGAGTCTTTGAATTCTTATTAATAAGCGGAATTGAATTTTTTTAGCAAAAAGCATTTTCATCATCCACTAAACGATGAGGGAGATTTGTGTTGCGCAACAAGCATCTATTTCTTCTTATGTGACCACATTGTAATAACCTGTGTAATGACTGGTTTACTGATGTGTAAACCTATCACAGATCCCCTGGTGGTGTTAGGGGGCACCTGGGGCAAAGAACATAATATTTGCTGTGTGTTTCCCATCATATCCTCATCTCAATTTCCAGACCCATAAAAACCCATGGTAGGATAGTATACCAAGGCTAATTTATGCAGAAATGTGTAACAAAAAACTAAGGGCTCTGTCATTCTTTACTCTTTATTTAAATATATATTTATAAGGATGTTGCGTATGCAAGTCATGCGTATGCATTTTATACAATTTATACAATCTTCTCTGTTGTAACTTTTAAAAGCCTTTAAATAATTGATTTCTCATAAGTAATTTAGAATGCATTCTAAAAGCAGTCTGAGCGAACACCTAACTTTTAGGTCTCTACCCTTGAGCGTCTGATGGGACCCACTGGTTTAAAGGTCTCGTGCGTCCTCTCCGCAGGACAATGGCGGCCAACTCTGCGACCGTGCGGATCCTGATCAAGGGCGGCAAGGTGGTGAACGACGACTTCACTCACGAGGCGGACGTGTACATCGAGAACGGGATCATCCAGCAGGTGGGTCGGGAGCTGATGATCCCCGGCGGGGCAAAGGTCATCGACGCCACAGGAAAGCTGGTCATCCCCGGGGGCGTGGACACCAGCGTGCACCTGCAGCAGAGCTTCATGAACGCCACCACCGTGGACGATTTCTACAGCGGCACCAAGGTACCGTCCCAGTCCGCACGCGCACACACAGGGGCTGCCGTCCCACGCCGGGATGCCTGGGCTGGCACAGCCGGCTGCCCAATCCCTCAGTAACCCAGCAGGGCGAAGTCAGCCTTTACATCCCGTGCCTTTTGCTATTAACAACCAGTATATTGATTGAACTGAGATTTCATGCCTGATGTAGAATGCCGTTTTAAGTGTTGTGGGAAAGTTTGTATATTAATGTTATCGCTACCGTAGTTTTAGCGTCTCCGTAAGGTGTGTCAGTTTCCGTGTTGGTGCATGTTCGTTCTCTGCTGAGCCTCTCTCTGTGGTTGTTTATTTACAATCAGCCTTTTTTTCTGAGCACAGTCAGGTTTGGTGGAGCCGCAGAGATCAGTGGGTTGGAGGGTCTTAGATGAAGCCAGGGAACCCCTGTTTAAGGCCTACCATAGATTACGTTCACTTTCTCCCTCTGGCCAAATGTAAAAACCTATAACTATATAAAAATATTGTCTGACTGTAGCTGGAAATTTCAGCAGAATGTCTACGTCAGACCTACAGTTGGCTCAATGAAACAGGACTCAGGCACGCGGACCCCGCTGTTTTGTTAACAGGCGTATGTGTGGAATCCGAACACAGCTGTCGAGGGGCACAGTTCACACTGTCTCCCCGCCCTGGCTTCTGCGATGGAAAGAGTGAGACGGCACACTAACGTGACGCGCTCCCTGAATCCAAGACCGATGCCGCTTTGAATTATGCATTCCTTTCCGAGCCGCATACCGCTGCCGAAAGAATGCGGCGTCTCCGGCTCAAGCTTCCGGCAGCTTCCGTGAGAAGAGCAGGCATTATATATCAATCCTGGCGATTTGGCCGTGGGCCGTGTCACATACACATGTGCTGCCGGTTAAACCCGGTACGATATGTAGTCTTCCTTTGGGAAAATGTCAGGAAGCTTCTTTTGCGAGTAGTATTTTGTCATATTGTTTTCCACACTTTTAAATTGACTCTTTTATTTGGTTGTGAATTTTACTGATATAAGTAAATTGCAGTATTAGATCACTGTATAATACTGCAGCAACTTATATGATCTCTCCTAAGATAGCAATTTGGGCGACGTTTATATTGGCATTTGGAATGAAGCCTGGAAATGAATGATTCTCCACTATAGCATTGCATCGAAAGTGAGAGTCGATGTATTATTCTGACCACGTCTATGATTCCTGCCGTCTGAAATCTGGGTCGGTGACATGAAAGTCAAAATTTTTATTTTTGAATATAGAAAACGGCACGGTAAAACTCCAATGATGATTAATGATTAATAATTGACCCAACAGGAAAATGTTTAGCTAATTGCTCAAAATAGCTCTTTTTGGATTGTATTTAGGAAAACTGCCTTTTTGGTCGTAACTATACAGTGGGGATTTTTATACTGTAATATGAACAAACTAATCAGGCTTCCTACAGAAAGTCGATGAACAGCGCATCACAAGGCTGCATCTTTACAGAATCATCTTATGGAGCAGTTGGTATTTTATATCCGTGGGTGGTTTCGTTAGCAGGGTCCATTTTGTTGCCAAATCGCTCTGTGCTTTGATCATTCTCCGCTGCACTGGAGGACTGGAGTTTAAAAAGTAGAATAATCTGTTGAGTGATCTTGTGGAGCAGGAAATATGTGGTGTATTCATAGGGATCGCATCATGGAAATCTATTCTCAGCTGCATTGGCCTCGTGGCTTGGCAGGAAAAACATTAAACAAAAAACAAGAAAAATCTTATATTCAACAGCGTTTTTAAAGTAGGATGGAGGAGAACCCGCCGCACCCAATGATTTTTTATGTGCAGATCCAAGCTTCTGTCTTGGCTGCAACATTTACTCTTCCAAAGACCCTTTCTCTCTGATGGCTGGAGACAGGAGAGGGGGCAGTTTCCAGCCACCCTAAAGCCCCTCTGATTGAGAGATTAAACCCTCCGGAACGGCGGAGGCGACAATGGGGGACGTGGGAGCCGGGCAGAGAAACGCGGAGATCCCGAAAGGGGGGGGGGGGGGATGGTCTCGGAACACAAAGGGAAATCGATCCTTCCCCAGCTTCTCAGCCAGATGGGAGCAGGGCAGAAAGCTGCCATCTGCCGCACCCCCCACCTCCTGCCAAACCACAGAAACCTCTCACCACTGCAGTGGCTCCGCTACCCCACCCAACCCCACCCAACCTCCCTTGTCTGTGTGAACCCGGAACTGTGAGGGATTACGGGCTGTGGTTCTGGCCTCAGACTGTAACCGTCAAAGTTCCTTCGCTTATTTTTACAGTGAAAATAAGGATTTGACAATGGCATAATAAGACAATGGTTTGAACCAGACGCTAAAATGAATATCCACCATTAAAAATGAAATGGAAAATGAATGAAAATCATTCAAATGAATGTGTCTCTGTTTTGGGGTATTTTTGTATTTTGAATAGATAACATTTAGAAAAAATCAAGTATTATCTACTGCTACTACTATTCTTTGGACTAGCTATGACACGGAGCCACATATTAAATTGGGTGACTACAGCTATGTGATCCGCAGAGGTGAGTATTTTACATTCTGTAAAACGCTTCTCGAGTCAACAGAGTACAACAGAAGGAGGGCGTGTTGAGGTAACATCTCCCTGATGGCACTGCAAAAACCTGTGACGTCACACTTACTAAGCTCTTATGATCTGCTCATGCCATCGTTCATAAAACAGGCTTCCTAAGACCGTCCTGGAGAGACGGCTGGCTAACATGCGGCGTCTCGCTGCGGCAGAAGTCGCAAACTGGGACTGTGGAGGATGAGAGAACAAACACCCCAGACGCAGGAGCCGTCACTGCGTATTTAAGTGGTCCCAGGGTCCCACGCCCCTGCAGGAGTATCTCGGATGCCCTGTGTGGGACAGAAGTTGAGCCCAGTCCTTTTGTGCCCCGCCCTTGTTACCCCGCCTCCCTCCCAGTGAAGTGGTCCTTGATGAATGTGTAGAGAGGGTAAATCCGATCGCCATGTGCACCTGCCGCTGCGAGACAGATGACCTCGTCCACTTCCCTAATGGTTCTCAGAAGCACGCGTGTCTTTTCCATGAAGTGATTTGTTTAGCATTGATTTTAGATTTTCTAAGCGAGAGAAGCACCTAACCCAATAAAGGGGGACAATAGATGACATCATCCTTTTTGATACAGATGTATTCATGGAAATTTTGGAGATCTCAAAAAAGTATATAACTAAATTCATTATGTGTTTTTTTGTCCCAAACTAAAATAAAAAGGTTATTTAAAATCTTGGAACCGGGGCCAAGGATTTGCTGGATTTGATGTACGTTTGTGCCGAACACCAGTAACGGTAACAACCAAGACACTTAAAACACATCAGAATTTAATCTATAGTAAATACATATGTAAATATACATCTGCCTAACAATGTAGTGGGAGTATAGTTGTGATATCGGTCTGACAGCTGTGTGAAGTTGGGACTTAGAACCCCAGGTGGTTTCTACTGTAAAGTCTTAGATTTATATATGTATGCGTGTCGATATAAAGTACACAGTGTGAGTGGTGATATATGCAGAACATACGAAATGCAACATTCACAATCCTCTGACAGGGAGACTTTGAGTAGTGACTTTGAACAGACTATAGGGAATAAGAGGGTCCACGTTTATGGACCCCAGTGACCTTTGGGGCAAGAGTCACGATCCTTCTGCACTCAGCTGCTCCAATACTTTATAGAAGAGCAGGGTTTTGTCTTAGTGACAATGGAGGAGTTATCTCAGTCTTGGCTGTGCGTTGCTGCTATAAACACAAGCAACATTGTCTCTCTCGCTCTCCTCTCTCTGGCAGGCACAGAATCTATGGCAGATGATTGTCTGTTTCCATGGTAATGTGGTGAGGCAGGGATGGCCTGTTTTCTCTTGGCTATTGTGTTGGGGAACAATGATTTATAAATGCAGGCCTCTGGTTGATGCTGCCCTGCTCTCCACAGTTAGCTTCCCCCCGATCTTTGGACCAATTTAGAACCTTGCGTTTCGTCCTGGGATTGTTCACTGTATTTCTATTATTGGGTCTTCTTCACTCACCAGATTATTCTACTTTAATTTCAGAATGCATTGCACTTCACCATGGAGATGTGCCTCTGTTAGGCTGAATCTTGCTCTTATCTTGCAAATGTGTAATGAAGTGTGAAGTCGTGTTTACTGTCATGACTTGTAGCCAAATAACCTTGCAGCTCCAGTTCTCATCTGTAAGTTCCCGAGGACGAATTGCGTTGCATTCACTTTGTACTAGAGCAGAGTAAACCTGGGGATTAGTGTGTTTCTCTCTGTTTGATTCCTGTTACAAGACTGCAGCGTAGACATCCAAAGCATCCGATACGGGATGCGGTTCTGTTATGTCTGTGATGTTGTCCTGCCGCGGTGAACAGGCGCCTTATCGTCTCCCTAAAAAAAAAACGTTCGCAGATCACAGGGGTTCGAGGAGGAGAAGCGGCTTGCGCACGTAGTTGTGTCTGGACACTGCTCATCTGACCGCTCCTGTATGCATGCTTTTCCCCGAGAGCTCAGATCTAAAACGTTGCCATCTTTCATGCTTCAGCCTTCTTAAATAGCCCTGTTAGGCTTATTGTGGTTGTTCAATTGAAAATGTGTATCACATTTCGGAGGCAGGGCAAAAGCCAAGCTCTGTATTCTTTATAGTTTTCTTTATTAAAATGGCACATAATCACATTTTCCCAAAATCCTTTGCACTGTACCTGACTTCGGTTGAAAAATGTTCTGATGCACATTTTTCAGTGGCTCTGAGGGAAATGATATGCTAGGGACTATTGTAGTAACTTGTTTGAATTGAAAGGTCTTGTGGTGATTTAAACATAAAGTGAATTAAAAGGGAAAAAAAACACTTAGTAAGTATACTCCATTTTGGAACTTCATATGGGTAGGATTAATTGTAAGCATGGCAGTACATTTAAGAATGTTTATTTTATTGTAAATTCTGCCCTCATTCTACATGTTACTTAGTAGCTGCTATTGTTGGGTATATAGGTGTAGTTTAATGCATACTTACAAATAAACTTCAATAAAATAAGACTAGCAACAACTGGAAACAATATCGATGAACCCAAAGTGAGAATAAAAATAAAAAGGATTCTCTTTGGGGTGATATGTATTTTGTGACGTGTTTTTCATCATGATTTTACCATGTACTACTGTTAATGTGTAATATTGTGTAATGATACAATACTTATGGGGTTATTCGCATATAAATTATATGAGTGAGAGTGAGGAATACCCTGCGCTAAGGTGCTTTGTTTGAAAAAGACAATAACCCCTTTTGAACCAAAATTATGCATAAATTGTGCACATTTCTCTTAATAGTTGCAAGTCATCATTTAAATGTATTTTTCATATTTTTTAACTAATATTTTTTTTGTGTTATTTGTAATTGGTGATATCAGGAGGGCCTGCGGCCTACAGTACTGCGGTAAATCTGGCTGTTGAGCCACACCCCAAACAGCTGCGTCTGTGTGGCTCATTAAGCTGTCTGCATTATAGACCTGTGGGTTGTCTGTGACCTCGCCTGCTGTGTGGTAGTGTGCAGGGAGAGTAACGCTCTCACTCCAGTCAGGACCAGGAAGCTGTCTGCATTATAGACCTGTGGGTTGTCTGTGACCTCGCCTGTTGTGTGGTAGTGTGCTGGGAGAGTAACGCTCTCACTCCAGTCAGGACCAGGAAGCTGTCTGCATTATAGACTTGTGGGTTGTCTGTGACCTCGCCTGCTGTGTGGTAGTGTGCTGGGAGAGTAACGCTCTCACTCCAGTCAGGACCAGGAAGCTGTCTGCATTATAGAC
>JAOVYW010000034.1:5273193-5297377 GCA_025775045.1 Hiodon tergisus
TGCAGAGCCATCTTTCCTGCAGAAGTCCGTGTTCGTATAATATACAGACTGCAGAGCCATCTTTCCTGCAGAAGTCCGTCTTTGTATAATATACAGACTGCAGAGCCATCTTTCCTGCAGAAGTCTGTCTTCGTATGATAAACAGACTGCAGAGTCATCTTTCCTGCAGAAGTCCGTCTGTGCATGCTGTCTGCTATGCTTTGTAAAGACCCCCTGGAGGTGCAGTGAAGACTCCGGGTGTTAATCGTGTTGTGGCACTAAGCAGGGTTTCACCCCTCCGTCTCATGTGTAATAAGGGTCCGCTGATGACATTTTTCCCCAGCCTAGAAAGTGGATTATTGTGGATTTAAGCCAAGAGCCACGGCGTGCTTAGTGCCGTCCCAGACCCACACAGTCCTCTTTTTTAATACCGAGTTCTCAACCTGATCCTTGTCGCGAGCACTGGCATTTTTACCTCTCCCCTATCTGAAATCTGAAAAGCCTGGAACAGTTTGTTACAGCGGAATAAGATATCTCAATTCACTTTGAACTTTAGTCATATCCTTGTGATCATTTGTTTAAACGTTGCATATTCTTGCTGGGCCAGTCTGTAGTTAATCAAGCTCCCTCTGTTGGCAGGATTAGGAAAATAAAGTTGATAATCAGTTGGAATACGTGAAAAGTTTTACAAATTTCTGTCAATGAACCATATAGGTTGATATCCCAGCAGTGCTACTATCAATTTCCTGCTCAGGGTCTGAGCAATAAACCACCGGTGAGTGCCAGTCACGTTGCAGGATTATAGTGTTGATTCTGTGGTTGTATCTCACAGTATGTGAATTCAGTCGCGCAGCCAGTCTGTCAACGGTGTTGCTTCCAAGTCTGTTGGCCTAAGGTTGTATCTGATTGTATTAGATTGTATCAGGGAAATGTCACTCATAAGTGCCAAAACAAGGTTTTCTGTCAGGTGCATGATATGACCGCCTGAATGTACATCATTAAATTCCATACAGGTCTGATGTCCAGGCTGTCCCGGTTAGGTGCACGCTTTTGGGCCCTGTATAATTGTGCTTTTGTCTCTGGTTTCTTTTGAGCAGTAGAGGATCCGGAGCCCATATAACATGATCGACCTCTTAGCTTGTAATTCAGCTCAACGCCAAAGGGCCGTTAACTGCGGTTACTGTGGTGCACGGTACCTTCTTCGTTTCCGTTTTCCTTCTCCCATGGCAACCATTGTAAAAAAAAAAAAAACTCCCAACACATTCACACACATTTACGGACATGGAAGTTTAAAAGACATGCTTTATTACAAGGCAATGGGGTAAGTGTTCTGGTTTGTGGGGGAAATCCCCCATCATGGGTACTCAATCACCCAGTTCATGATTTATGATTTATGATTGCTCATGTCATTTTGAAAAGCCAATGTAGACAGCCATTTGATAAAATGAATTATTCTCAATGGGTTAACTCAAGGCTTGCTACACTAGGAAACGTTGACAGGCACTACTGTATTTTTACATTTACAAATTATTATTAAGCCTGTAATAAATGTCAAGTTTAAAAAAAGGCACATTGTATTTTAACAATGGAAGAAGATTTAACACGAGTCCTATGTCTGTAACTGCGGGAGTACCAGGCTTCTCTGTAAAATTCTGAACGGGCCTTTCTTTGTGTTTGTGTTTCCCAGGGAGCTAAGGAGGCTCTGGACTTGGGCATCGTTGGACCAGAGGGCATCGAGATCAGCAGACCGGAGGAGGTAGGAGTCCCCCCCCCCCCTCTCTCTTTCTCTCTCAACAAATACAGCTGTTCTACACGCACTTCTTTATTATCTCCTTATCAGAGTTAGAAGTTGGTGAGTGGACTGTAAAGCAGATTACACGTCCCTGATCGCCCGAAGATATTTTGTTGTTTAACTTTGCCGCTCTACTGCTTTCCACTTTCAGTCAACAAAATTTTTAAAAATGCAAGATGTATCTTATTGAATACACCAACCTAATGATGTCGATGCACCTGTTTACAGGTTTTAATCTAGTGTTTTGTACTGCTTGGTATGTGTGTCATACAAGTGAACTCTGAACTTTTCACTCCTGATTGAAGTACATGGTTATCCTCTAACGTTCACACTCGTAAGAGTAAGAGGTTATTCGCTCTTATCCTCTTTCGTCAGATTAGTTAATATTCTAGCTAGCTAACAATACAAACACTAAAAAATAAATGTATGGTCTGCGCTGCATAATCACTTTCAGGTGAAAATTATTCATTTAAAAATCTTTTTTTAGTGTAGTTTTCCTTAAGGTTAAAAAGAATACATAAATTGTGAGAACGTGTCAGTTTTTCTCAATCGCCCAATCTGTTTTGCCATCACACTGAGATGAGAATAACAAAACCAGTTTTCCTGCTTAGCATTCTCTGCCAGCTGTCAGCTCCTGTCTCATCAAAGCATAACTCCACAGTATCATTTTATTGGCCGAAAGGCTTTTTGATGAAGCTGTAGAAGTCGGTCAGGCTGAGCAATTGTCTGCAGCTCCTTGAGATTTCCGTGAGTGAGCTGAGATGAGACAGATGAGCGCAGCCCCTGTGAGCTCGCAGGAGGTAAAGATCTCATTGAAACATGTGGCAGTCTGGGGCCTTCACTCACCCCTGTGATCTTCACTGTCGGCCAACAGCTGGAGGCGGAGGCCACGCACCGAGCCATCACCATCGCCAACAGAGTGAGTACCAGCCCTGTCTGCGTCAGGAGAGGGCCTGTCCGCGTGCTTCTGCGTGTGGCGGAGAGCCGCACAGTGTTGTGTGTTTGTGTTCTGTTGTCGCCGTGCATCTTCCTGAGGGTTCCGTTGTTTGCTCTTGCGCATCCTGTCTCACGGTCCTCTCCTCGGGGCTGTATTGACTTGCTCTGCTGTATCACTGGATACTGTCAGAGGCGCCTGCGTATGTGAGGTCACTCTGTTCATCAGGATGAACAGTCTTCTGATGCAGAAGCTTAGCAATGATTCGTCATAGAAACAAGCAAGCAACAATTGCAGTCAGCAGGCCATTGAACAGATGTTACCAACTGTATTGTTTGTTTTTATTCTGTGGCTAGAAAAAAGACTGAATTTGAAAGGCAGCGCTGAAGCTTAAAGGAAAATATCCGTTGTTAAATGCACAGATTTTCCATTATTTGCAATAGACCAGCTCTAGCTATTCAGCTGAAGGTTTTCTTGTCAACTGCCTCTGAATCTAGATTGATTATATTTGTACAGCATCTGCCTCTGATTTCTGTTGGTGTTGATCATACAAAGGTCTAACCCACAATGTTCTCCCACCTATTGGTGATTGCATATGTGATCAGGATTATCTCCTATAACGCAGGCCCACTGCCCCATCTACCTGGTCAATGTGTCCAGCATGGCAGCGGGGGACGTTGTGGCCACAGCCAAGATGCAGGGTAAGCGAGAGCCACGTGTGTTTCGTTCCGTCTCTGTCCTGCCGCTCGGCCACAGTGTGGCGCCTGAAAGCCCTACCTGTCCCTGTGCACAGGCAAAGTGGTTCACGGCGAGACGACCACGGCCCACGCGGTGCTGAACGGCATGCACTACTACCACCAAGACTGGGCGCACGCCGCCGCCTACGTCACCGTGCCGCCCCTGCGCCTGGACCCCAACACGCCCAACTATTTGATGAGCCTCCTGGGAAAGTACGTTTCCCGTCTTGGCCGCTCACATGTACATCCTCCCATGGAGTCCCATGAGTGTAAATCTGACTGGTGTCGGAACATCGCTTGCCAAAAAGTTATTATCTCGACGCATGTGACTATGTGCAAGCCGTTTCCGTAAAGCCTTTTATAAGTATTAACCTCCTTTAGCCACCCCCTTACAGTGGTTGTGTTTGGATTTTTGAAAGAGGTGGAGGGCAGATAGTCGACGGCCCCACCTGAGAACCTGCTGCCTTTGACCTAGGCCAATGACGGCGAAGCGGCTTCAACTGCATCAGGACCAGCTGCGGCCCGTGCAGCTCCCTGCTCCACACAGGTGGAGATGCAAAGCTGACTTTGAGCATTCACATGGAGAAAAATCAAACAAAATTCTATCGTGGATTTAAAGCCACCTCCAGGGACAACCCGATGATAAAACACGCCATTTCAGAATTTAAGCAGCTAATTCCTCAATATAGCTAATGAGGAAGACACTAAATGGAGCCTGCTTGGCTTTAAGCTGGTGTTCATCGATAGCAGACTCAAAAAGATGATGCATTACATTGCATTGCGTTGCCTTAGACTGCCCCACCCCGCCCTTAGCGAGAATTATCTGACCCACTGATCCATCAGCTGACCTCAGAAGCCAGTCATTGGCTTAGTCGGCTACATCTAAAAGTATATCTTTGTACACACACCTTAGGGGATTAAAGGTCAAAAAGGGAGCCTGTGCTGAGGATACTGTTCCACTTATCTCTGTGTTGCTCATGTTCTAGTGACACTCTCAACGTGGTGGCCTCTGACCACCGGCCCTTCACCACCAAGCAGAAGGCCATGGGCAAGGAGGACTTCACCAAGATCCCCCACGGCGTGCCTGGGGTGCAGGACCGCATGAGCGTCATCTGGGAGAGGGGCGTGGTAGGTGGCCGCCCCAGCGTCTCTGCTCAGTCACGCCCTCACTGTTCTTTAGTCTGACGCCACACTACTGTCTTCCCACACTGACAGGTCGGGGGCAAGATGGACGAGAACCAGTTTGTGGCAGTGACAAGCTCGAACGCAGCCAAGATCTACAACCTGTACCCCAGGAAGGGCAGGATAATCCCCGGGGCAGATGCTGATGTGGTGGTTTGGGACCCAGATGCAACCAGGTATTTGACCCCCATGAGATAAGCGCAAGAGTCAAAGCAAGAGCTACACTGTGGCACAGCACTGGTCCAAAGCCTTGGTCCAAAGCCTTCTATTTAAGTGCATTTCAGAGGAGCAAATTCGACTAGCTGCATCAGCCAAACAGTTCAGCTTTGTAGGAAGTTGAAACAATAATACAGCATATCAAATAATGCAGTACAAGTACAAGTATTATTATTAGCAGCTCACCACAGAAATGTTACTGAAATGGCCAAATGATCTTAAAATGGAAGGCATCGTCTCCTGGTTACAAAAGCAATTACTGCATGATGAATAAAGGTCACTCTCTCTTCTCAATTATCCTGTTAATGATTGCTCATGCTAGCTGCTAGCTGTGCGACTAAAGCTTTTGCCCATCAGACCTGAGCTTTCGGCAACAGTGTAAAGGGAAGTCAAATAAGGATGATATTGAACCATTCTCTGGTTGTCACTCTGTTGGACAACCCCTCTTGAGTCTGTATTGGCTCCATATTCTCTTATGTGGAGCTTATACTCGACGGAATTTTGTCCAAGTAAACTGCTTTCCTCTTGAAGGATTTATTAATATTACAGTTTTTTTCAATAGTGATCTGAACACTTTATTTGATAGCCCTTAAAAAAAACAATCCTTTTTTATGACGATGTTTTGAACCTGGACGTTTGGTACATATTGTAGCAACTTTTTATCCTTTTGAAGCCCTTTTAAAAGGCGGCCACCTTCAGCCAAAACCCCAGTGATGGGCTTACGACCCGTCACTCTCTGTCTGTGCTGTGCCTGAGTGAATGACCCGAGCCATACCCCATGTGTGCCCCGCCCACCCGTGCAGGACCATCTCCGTGAGCACCCAGCTGCAGGGAGGTGACTTTAATCTCTATGAGAACCTGCGATGTCACGGAGTTCCGCTCGTCACCATTAGCCGCGGCAGGGTGGTGTGTGAGAACGGCGTCTTTATGTGCGCCGAGGGCTCTGGAAAATTCTACCCTCTCAGGACTTTCCCGGACTTCCTCTACAAGAAGATGGTCCAGAGAGAGAAGGTGCAAACCTGATATTCATTTAGCCAGCAAGTAGAAGTAGCTTATCAATGCCAGGCAAAAACACTTCTAATAGGAATCAATAATTGTATAATAATGTAGAGTATGATTCAGATATACAGCAAAATTACATCGTTTGTGTTATCTCAGAGGCCAGATTATCAATGCTAACTTATTCTTGGAATCGATTTGATGAATGCTGTTGTTTCTTTTGTTGTTAGGCCCAGGGTTGTTAAGCGGAAGTCTGTGTGTATACGTAATGTCTGTGGTGTGTGTCTGACCGCACAGTGCCAGGCTCTGAAGGGTGTTGAGCGTGCCCCCTACACCGGCGATGTGGCCATGGTGCACAACTATGGGAAGAAGGAATCTGGACCCCCGGATGGTGACAGCGCTACACGGCCCTGCACCCGACACGGGGGAATGAGGGACCTGCACGAGTCCAGCTTCAGCCTGTCTGGTAAACTTACAGAACATGTGCGACCCATTCTTTTTGATCCCTGCGCTGCCAAAATAACCAGTGAAGGTTGTTTTTTTTCCATACGTGAACTTTAATGTAAAATGTAGCCTGTGTTGAAATGGACAGGGTTAGTTGGTAGCATTTTGGGAACCAACTGGTGTGGTCTTTGGGTTCTAGTATTGGGGTTCTCAATCCTGGTTCTGGAAGACCCTTGTTTATGCAGTTCTATAATTCCAGCCAAGTACTCAATCCCCTGGATAAACTAATTATGTCCTTATTTTATCTAATTTAGCAATCTTTATACTGAATATTGATAGTTATTTGAAGAGATAGTGGTCCTCCAGGGCCAGGTATAAAAACCCCTTCTTTGGCAAATACCCAAAGATCTATTACAAAAATGTAGGCTCCATAAGTTGTCTGTAAATTAATTATGTAATTAAATCATGAAATATGGTAGTTACTGGACAGGAATGAAGAATAAAAACTACTCCCTGGTTTTCCATGAGGATGAGACCAAGCTGAATCAAAGTCAGTCCATGGCCCCATATTTCAGGATTTTGGGTGCCTACTTAAATGCTAATAGTTTATTTTGTATTTTGCTTTGTAATTTAGTCCAGTTAATACTTTGTATTCTGTGATTCATTTTTTTAAATTTTACTTTTGCAGGTACCCAGCTAGATGATCATATTCCAAAGAGGTCTTCAGCCAGGATTCTGGCTCCCCCTGGTGGTAGATCCAGTGGCATTTGGTAACCATGGAAACTGTTACCCCAGGACCAAACACAGCAGCAGCGTTTCAGAACAATGCTACTGGGCTACAACACAGATAAATCTGTCTTCGGTAAATTTATGACCAACCAAGAAAACTGCACTGATTTTGATACAGCAGATTCTGTATGAAACATTTTACCTAGGAAAATAAATTAAACAAAAAAGAGCACCATTTTCTGATTGGAGTTGAGTGTTGTTATAAGGCACATAGGGCTGACCCAAATTGTGTATCTATTTGAATGATTGACTGGTTTAACTGTATGTAGGAGAGCAATGATAAACCTTGCTTATAATTTTAGTAGGTTTTACAATGGGAAAATTCTACTCACAAATATGGTCATTGATCCTTTTTTAGTGGATGCCCAAAAAAAGAGAAAATTTTGCTGCGTATTTCTGAATGATGAAACCAGTACAGTTTTTGTTGGGTTGCTAAATCAGCGTTGACTGGGTTTATTAACCAATACTAGGAGCAGACAAAATACATAGTGCTATAGATGTAGAATAGTCATGATGCTATGTGCTTTATGTTATGGTGTCTTCTCGGATACTTATGAAAAAGTGAAGCCTCCAAGTTATATTTATGTAAGCTGTAAAGAGTGTCAGATAAGGAACCTTCCTCAGATAACCTCCCTCAAACCCTTTGATGTAAGTGTTGAGCAGCAGCACAGAGCTGCTTGTTCCTATACTTAAATATAATTGAACGAGCCCTTAAGTTATGTTGAGTACCACTTAACCATTGTACAACTTGTGATTTATTTGTAACACTTACGGTTTATACAGATGTTAGCATACATACTGTTTGAGTTCCTTTTTTAATGAAGCTGAAGTGTGGTAATGAAATTCAGCTGCTTCGAAACATTTGCGCGTTTTGTTTAATGAAAATGTGGGGTCACTTAGCACTACAATTAGATGTTGCTGTTTAATTAACCTTTAAGACAAGATCACCAATTAGGAGTGTTCTATTAATTTTGTTACCTCAGAATTCAAGCCAAATTAACAAAAGTAAGGGAATTGTTAATGACTAAATTGAAATGTGTAAGTTAGATATAAAAGTACACTTCATAATAATAACGTAAATCCAGATATTTTGTATTTTCTGTGATACGGCTGTTAGGGGAGGTCTCCCTAAAGTCCTTAAACAGCACAGTATTCATTGGTGACGATTAAAGTAAGTAAATGTATTTCCAGTTGGGTTACTATTCATGTTTACAGACGCGTGCTGATGAACTGACTCTGCTTGTCCCATTCCCTTAAATGTGAATTTTTTCGGAAATGATTTGACTTCAGATTCATTTCCACTGTTTTTTAAATGCAATACAGTGTTACACCAAGAGGACTTAAGTGGGACTTCACAACCCCTGTCTACATCACAGAATATTACCATGGAACCGCCTTGCACAAGTCTAGAGTTTGCCTACTTTCGGTTGCTTTAATACAAGCGACAAATCCATATTAATTTGCGTCGGTATGTTCATGTAGAATCAGTTCTGTCTTTATTTGCATTTTGAAATGTTTACCTTAGCTCAGATGTGCTAGTTATGTGGACTTAGTAACTAAAACTGTTGCTAAAACATGCACTGTTTAAAATGTTACCTAAACTGGTCCAGCTCACAGAGAAAAGGTTTTATTAATTGATTAATTAAGTTTTGCCGTTCAGCCATCATGCATATCAAATGTTTTGAAGGGAGCATGAAAGCAGAAGATTCCCTATGGATTTTGATTCACAAAGACAACATTTTGCACCCATTCTATCGACTACTGATTTTGGCCTTCAAGTCAAAAGCTGTTAAACATTGGAAAGGCCATTGTTGAAAGTATGGATCAGGAGGCATGGTGATGTGGACCGTTTTCACGTGCGGATATTTATTCTGGTAATCTATAAACCCATGACCTTAAGCAGTAAGATTCGTCCTACATCTTATACTGCAGGTGGCTCATAGAAGATTTTCGAGGATACCCAATTTCCCCTAAAACTACCAGAGGCCTCTTCGACCCCTGCACTTTTGAGCTTTATACAATAAGCGATTTATTCCAAGGGGAATAACCAGGTACATTTTTAATACTTTTAGGTAACATGAACGTTTTACCATTTTAATAGCATGCACTTCACGATTTCTGACGGTACTTGTACAACATCATAGTTAAGCGTTTTTTAACCTGCACCCACCCTGTTAATAAACTACTCATGGACACTAAGTCTCAATTGTTCTGTTTTGGGTGCAGTCTTATATCTAGTGCTGTATTGGGGTCTGATTTCAGTATGCGGATCACTGCCTAAATCTGTGCTTAACATCACTTGATGACATGTATGACATTTTAATAAGAAAATCACGATACCTCACTCAGCTGTCAGCATGTTAAAAGTTTAAGTGGATCATTACAGTACATTTTGTTTGTGCTTTACAATGTTGCCCAACTCAACATGACCGTGCACTGTATTATCAGAAGAAAACAAATAGAACCGCACACCTGCATGAATAGGATGACAATGAAAAGGGCTATCAGTGATAAAGGTACTAGTGCAAGAAAAGGAACAAAAATGTCTTGATAACTTGTTGCTAACCAAGTTTAGAGTTTTACGGCATACTCGTCCAGCTGCTGCAGTTTGGAGTAAACAAGATTGCAAGCCACTTACAACAATACGTATACACTTCACCTGAAACAAGGCTGTTGACAAATTAAATAGATTATTCATTATTTTCAGTATATATCCGTTTTATCGGCTGCTTTTTATTTGAAGATTATTACTTTTTTTAAAATCATTTGTCTTTATGTGTACCAATAAAGCTGTATATGAAGAAAAATGTTGTAGAAATGTCACTGTTTCGGGTAGAAGGCGTGTTTCTTCTACCTGTCCAGGAGCTGATTGAGCTGCACGGTTTCACTAGAAAAACACTCAACAGTTTTTATACTTATTTTTTACCTTTCTTGGGTCCGTTTCAGCCTGACACACATGTATGATATTTAAGCATTGTTTATGGTTTGTTTAAAAAATATATATATTTTTTTTTTAATCTGAAGTTCAAAAACTATCCTTTTCTTCCATTGTCATAATAGCAGCTAACAAGAGTGCATGAGCAAAAATGGTTTCAATTGGTGCTATAAGTTTTTCTTTCTTTTTTCCCCACGATTAGTACATTTTTAAAACGTATTTTTGGAGTTTCTGTAAAACGGTACTTTGTGAAAAGGTTTGTGATTGTATCTGTAGAGACTTGTGTTGAAAGGTGAACTTTAAGTAATGGTTTGTTTCTTATCACATGAATGATTGCAAAATAAATCACAATATTCTCAAACGTGCTCTCTCTACTGTTTGTGCATCCCCTTCGACTTTGGTGGGTCGTTAAATTGTGTCCCAGCAGTTATTGTAAACACCTTTAAGGGTTTGGTGGTTACTTAAGTGTGCACTCCCTAATCAAAATTCACAGCTTCCCCATTCACAGGACACATTTACAGTAAGAGAGGATGTTCCTTAAACCAATCCTGTGAAAGCTGTATCTTCAAGGTTTATTTGACCTAACGAAACATTATGTCACTTACTTAAGTACACAGTTCAGATACAGAAATATAAGATTACTGGCTGACATTTACACAAAATTGATTTATTTTGAAATACCAAGCTAAAACTATTAACTATACGTGTCTTGAAAAAGTATTCAGACCCCTGACCAATTATCTCATGTTACTGTTTGATATTTTATTTTTAAACACTGAAACTCAAAATCAATAATTGTAAGGTGAATTTTTAAAAAAATGTTAAATATTATATATAAACTGAAATGTGTTGTATACTTAACTTAAAATCGATTAAATCTATTTCAGCGGGTTGTCAAAGTTTTGTTTCGGCACCAGTTTTACTTCACAACTTGGGCAGCTGTTACATAAATTTTTCATACAGATCAATCAGTGTCAATTAACAGATAAAACCGGTAGGCTATTTAAAGATGACATTCTTCTGTACTTTAATAGCAGAAGCATCAGACGGTGATGCTCATCGCGACCCAGCATGGCGATTCGCGTTACAACAGCTTCGGTGGATTGCACATTTCTCGTCGCTAGGTCACCCGCAAAGTGCGCACGCGCATTTCCCTGGAAGCGCATTGTCGGAGCTGGTTGGATAAGGAGCGGTGTAGGTGGCCTGTTACTAGTGTTTTGCCTAAGCTAGCAACGGAAGCGCCGAGTATCAGACTACGAAGGACTATATCTAACTATAGAGGAAAGGGGAGTCTCCAAGACACAGTGAGTAAATATATCATGAAAGACAACATGTCATCCGATTATTTCTGTGTCATTTTCGCTTAGGCAGATGACTGTCCCTGGCTAATAGCTATGTAGCCCGGACTGGTATTCAGATACAAATACTTAGTTTAAGTGGCGGCAGTTGGTCGTCAGTTTACCATTCAATGAAATTATCGGCCACGGTTTGTCTGTGTGAGATTTCATAAGAGGCCTGCAGAGGGGGTCGATTTGGCCAAAAAGCAGCGTCGTTGTTAAGGAACATTACCTTTCTATGCGCTGTACGCAGTTGAATTGTTTTCTGCGCTTCTACAGACGGCAGGTATAATATCAAGGTTAGATGGGTTATTACTTCATGAGTAGAATGTTTGCATTAATGCACTGAACAGATTCGTTCCTACCCTTATGCGGTTTGAGTACGAAGTTGGATCAATGCAAATAAAATAAACTTAGAATCAGTTACCATCTACTCCGGATGCCAAATCGGTTATTGAATTGCGCTGTATCTATAAATTGTATTTGATATTTAAAAACCTTTCTGTGGCGTATTACTTGGTTCCTGTGCTTGAATATTTGATACTTTTATATTGACGCATATTATAGCAAAGTAAATGTGTAAGAAACTGTTACTGGACAGAAGCCTTAGGGGATTAAATTCTGTCTGATGGCTGAATAAACTGTCTTGTAAGTGCGCACCCAGACAGCCAAGCTACTGGTTTAATTTATTATGTTGTTTTGCTGTCATCTACGAAATTGAGACAACCCATCGATATATTTACAAAGTCGACAAATGATTGGGGAGGGCTGGATTGTTGGAATGGTACCAAGTGAACTGGCTCAAGCAATAAAATATAATTTATTAGGTAATTTCTGCGAACATATCTTTTCTTCCTTTCTTTCTACAATATTTATTTAGATACATGCAGTACAGTCGCACTAATGGATAAATGAATTTCATCTACTTGAGCTTCATGCGTTGTAAAAATCGTCTCATTTATTTGTATCGGTGTGCAGTGCGCGTCTACGACCTTTTTGAGATTGACATTTTTTTTTTCCTTTGAAATTGATTTAAAATAGCCAGTTAAAAAAAAAATTGTATCGCACTTATATAATCTTATCTATAAACAGTTTCTCTTTTACGCAACCTCTATGTTCTAATTTTAAAACTAAATGTAACGGTAAAAGATATTCCCTACCGGTATTCTGGTAATAAATGTAAGAATCAGAGGTAATTTTCGCTGAGTCAGTAGACTTCATGCTTACTTCGGCGGCATGGGACCTACCTATGAAACCCTGCAACATGTTTGGGATACAGGGTAGTTTTATTTTTGGTTTTCTGCCCGTCATCAAACAGCATATAGATTATTATATTGTTTGTTTATTTGTATTATTTGAATTTAAAAAAAAAAATATTTAATAACTTTATATTTAATGACTACTTTTTACATTTAAATTGACGACATTAACATTTCGATTCTGTTTTGAATTCGGTTGTTCTTTCCACAGTGTCTAGAGTTTTAATCTCCAGAAATCACAAAGAAAATCTAATAATTTAAATTTGATTAAGCGTCAGAAATGTTATTGAAATAAAGGCGTTAACCTAATTATTGTGCACTCACGGGTACCCTTGATAGCTCTGTAACCGATTGGAAATACTTGTAACGCTACTCAATATGAAGTCGAGGTCCTTGTACTTTTCGGTTCCAAATGCCAATAAGTAAATGGCACAAAGGGGGGGAACATCAATTCTTCTTCTTTTATTGCTATGGATCCTTTTTTTGGGGTGCTGTTATTATTTTCAGAAGTTTTGTAAGTCTGTATCGTTTATAAAATTATTCTTACACAAGGAAGTAACCTGGATGCAACAGGTGCTATCCTACAATAGGAAATGTACACGTTAAAAAGTTATATAAACGCATGGTATAACCAAGGAAGTACCCTGTACCCTGCCATCCCACCCTATGTTTGCTGAGTTAGGCTCCGGACTCTGACTGAATTGTATAGGTAGTTTAATATTACATTTTATAAATGGTCTTTTATGTTCGTAATCCTGATTTGTTTATTTGTTGAGAGCTACGTTAATGTGTAAAAAATTTCAAACCAGAAGCGCAGTATAAAACTTTGTTTCAGTCTGGAATATGTTACATTTATTAATTTTTTTTTTTGCCTAATGAAAGGAAGCATTATTCATATGAACAAAGGAAAAATAACAAACAAGCTCTCCGTGTGCTGCTTTAGAGTCATAATGCAGTACTAAAAATTTCGTCATAAGATCTGTGTCGTACTGCTTCTGAAAACCTGCTTGTTTTTGATAAATATTCAGATTTTCGGGGGGGGGGGGGGGTTGTTCTTAGCTTTCCTTATTACTGGAAGAGAAATTAAGTGGTCTTTAAATGCCAAGGAATTTCCTCTGCTCAGCGCTATAAACCATGACTCTGTCACCCACATTTCCTCTGCATAGCTGATCGTGAGAAGCCTCTTTATCCTCTCACTGAAATAAACCCAAATAAGGCAAGAGTGATTATGACCGCAGAAGATGCCTAAGAAGGGGTTGTAAAATGGTTCGTTCATATAGCCATTGGTTGTGCCTTGGTTTTTTAAATTTTAAAGTTGAGAAATTAGCCTCGAAAGCAGAATTGCTGGGATTATTTCAATGTTCTGGTTGGTTATACCCCATTCTTTTGCCGGTTATGAGTTAGGCTCTTGTTTGCGACGTAACTGTGGTTTTCTCCCCTTTCTGAATACTAAAACCAAACCCAGTTGCACATGCTGCATCACCAAACTTAGACTCAAGACCTGTTGTCGACCCGAGACATAACTCACCAACTAATGCATTTACTTTGCAACAGTGTCTTTGGAACAGCATAAACTGTCCTCCCAGCTTTAACTGAATCAAATGGTGGCAGTCTCAGGTTTTCCTAGTGTGGACATTGTGTTTATACCAGGTGATTTGATTTAGAAGATTTAGAGGTTAGATTAGTAGACAGAGCTGAACATTTCAACTCTTCTCTTCAGTTATATTGCTCAGTCAGTCTGTTTAGATGAATATGGATTGTGCATGCATATATATGCTGAATCACGATTCCGATTAGATCAAGTGCAGGTTTGTAAGTCAAAGGCTTCCTTATATAGGGTTGAGATCTGCACCTCTTCACTCCAGCCAAGAGATCCACTGGGATAAACACAGTCACGCGTCACTTGGCTAGAGGGCTGTTGGTGTGTGCTGAGAACGAGAGAAGGGCTAAGGCTGTCCCTGTACGAGGGGCGCAGAGAAGATCGAGGCTCTATCTGAGAGAACAAACCCAGTGGAAGGAACGAGTCTGGGCCTGAGCTGCCATCTGATTAGACTTCTGACTGTCCTGCTGACACTGGGGTCTGCACATCTTATGCTACTCCATGCAACTGGGAATAGGGTTTATCAAATTCATATAAAAGCATGAGGTGTCTGCAACTCCAATCCACCCTCCCATTCCATGAAATTAACTGCGTGGTTGGTTAGTTGCATCACTTCTTCAAATTATGATATTTAAAGTAGGAAGGGAGGAACATGGTGAGTTGCTTTGTGAGCAATTCAGAGGTTGGGTGCGCAGGTCTAAGGATTTAAGTGGGTTTGAACAGTATCAGAACTTTGTCATGAATGTGGTACGGCTGTCGACGACCTAGCTGAGGGCCATTCCTGTCAGAGAAGGACAAGAAACTGTGATTGCGTTGGGCTACAGAATGCATACGTTGGACAAGTGATGAATCCCGTTTTCCTGCTGTTTCACTGTTAAAAGGAGGACCAGGATATGGAAAACAAACTGCATGAGTCCATGGATCCCTCCTGCCTGGTGTCACCTATGCAAGCTGGGGGTGGCCGTGTGGCAGTGTATTTTTTGTGGCACACGTTGGGTCCCTTGTCACGGATGGAGAAACTTTTGAATGCTGTAGAAATCTTAACATCAGGTGCATCCCCTGATGGCAGTAGTCTATCCATCTGTGAACGGCTTCTTGCAGCAGGATAATGCCCCATGCCACAAGGCTAGGATTGTCCAGGAATGCTTCTGGGATCATGACGGTGAATTCAGCTTACTGCATTGGTCTCCTCAGTCACCAGATCTCAAGCCAATCTGTCATTATTAGGATATGGAACAAGCAATTTGTGAAGACTTTGGGACGCAATAGAGTTGGGACACGGGCCAGCATCCCTGCGGCTCACTTTCGACACCTTGTTGAGTCCATGCCCTGATGAATTCAGGCTGCACTGAGGGCAAAAGCGGGACCGCTTTTTTTATCAGGTAGGTGTATCTAATCATGGATATTATTAGGGTAGTATTTTTCCCACGTTGCGAGCGGTAAAGCAATTGGATTAGCAGTTGGATTTGCTATTTGTGTATATAACACAGGTGTATTGTTAAGCGTTGCTTCCTTGAACAGTCAATTGAAGGTGTGTGGGGCACAGCATTAAAACAAACCATCAGCGCTCTGCTGTTTCGGTGTGATTTAGCCTAAATGTATCGTCTGCTTCTCCACCGATTGCTGAAAAAGAGCTGTTTTGACGACACTGCTGACAAGGTAGTATTGAAGTTGTTTGAGTTCACAAAAGCATCTAGGTCTAAATTATAACCTGGTATATTTTTTCTTCACACAGTCTATGACAACATCTAACCGCACACTAAAAAAAACTTAGTAACTGACAAACTTTTTCAACTAATTTTGTTTATGAATGAAACGTCATCAGTTCATGTAATATAGTAGCCTAGGCTAATTTTAAAGACGACTGGATGTTTATACTGTATATAAATGCCTTGTGTGTTTTTATTTATTTTTTAACACGTGAGGGATTTACACCTAAAACACTGTTTATTAAAAAACACACGCTGAAACCAAAGCACTTCAAACACCTGATCAGTGCTATTTATTTTTACAGTGTGCATTGCACTTCCTGCACAGAGACTTTGTTTTCCTGTTTTACGGAGAACCGCTCCAGGCAGAGCCTCTCATTGGGTTCGTCTCTCATATCGAAAATTAAGTCTCTCTTCTTAAGGGAAACAAACAGCTATGATTGTTTATGGAACCGCACCCTTACCTCACCTATATGTTAGCCAACCCTTTTAACAGTTGCATTTGTGCTGGCTAAGCCGTACGGCCAAAAATTGCCTCATGGGTTTGGCGTCACCTAAACTCACCAGGTACCTGCAGTACCTCTCACCTAAATTATTTATTCTTATGAGTCTCAGGGTTCTATATGGAAACCCACATGTGATTGTACAATGCTTGAATTTGCTTTTGAGATTACATGTGTAGTTCATGCAGTGTTGAGTGTGCATTTTGGTACATTACGCTCTTCTGTGGGGCTCGTTTTTGTTATGTAATGCTCTTGCGCTCCATTGACTTACAGAATGTGGTTGCAATGCAAAAAATCACTGAGTAAAGAAATCCCGCCTTGGGATTCATGCAAACATGTGGTTGGGCTGTCTGTAAACATTCTGACTGGCGAGCGTACGTTGATGTATGAAAGCATGCATCATCTCCCATATGATTGACTTAAACCCCATCTCTGCCGGCACCTCCTGCTTTCCTGTGTGAGTGCCCTCATTTAAACACTTTACAGTGGATTCATGGTTTTAATAGTTAGCCTTTAATGTGTGCAGTTGCAGATCAGTTTTGGGACTAAATATACATGATTTGGAATATACCTCACTGTCTCTTGTTCACCCACCTAGATGGCTCTTGTCTCGTGTCTGCCTGCTCAGATCAGTTTGGCAGCTGCCTAACACTGACTTTATTCTGTGACGAAAATAGATGAAATGATATAGGGCGTGGTCAGATATTTTATCTGGTGTAATAATTGACTCGTAATTATCTCAACTGTGATCTAGAATCAACATCTGGTGTCTGCATGTGTGGGTTTTCATGAAAAACTGCCAAAAATGGCTGACTAGAGGATTCGACAGGAGATACAGGAAGTATGTAAATGGACTTATAGATGTATCCTACGTTAGAAGGCTTGAAGAATGCATTTGATGGTACTTTTTTATACCGCCTTGTGTATGTTTGACAGTAAATTGCTTTTAAAAATACTAAGAAATTAGAAACTAAGTAACAAGTTTAATGTGTTTAAAATATTTGACGGGTGTAAGAATTGAATCATTCATATTAAACATTGCAACAGTCTGGTAGACTATTGCGATCATGGTAACATTTGTTAATGATGTGAGAGTGGGGAAAACTGGCATCAGTTTTCATGAAGGAAAGCTACTAATGTTTCTGAGACCAGTGTCTCTCGTCCTACAGGCTGGTACCAGTCCTGCCACTCCCTGCCCCGCCCCTGTATAGCGTGGAGTTTCCCCCTGTCAGTCGCCCAGCTGTCCTCTGATCCCTTTGAGTCAGCAGATACTGGTTACCCCGCAGAAGTGCTAGCTAGCTGATTCCAGCTGGATCCTGCATGCTGTTTCTGCCAAGGCCAGCCCATGCGTGAACAATCCTGCCTTTTTGTTGTGACACAATGCTGTAGGGGGCAGCGCATGACAGTCGCACACCGTCCGTACTGATCGTACTGATCATACCACCAAACCAGAACATCTACTGGGGTTGTTTATTAAAGGCTAGCTGAGCAGCCCACTGGCAGATGTGGGCAGACCTTTCGTCGTTTGAATTATTGGACTCTTCACCCTACAGTGCTACTGTCTAATAGTTCATGCCATTTCTCACTGTAGCTGCAGATGGTTCCCATCGTTGGGCTATTGAAATGTGCTTATGCGATTCAGAATCAGCTCAGGATGATCCAGTTTGGCAGGCAATGCTTTAGACAGGGCAAGTAAATCAGGCCTCCTTGAAACCATGCTGGAAAAGGTTGTTGTTATTAATGGGTGAGATTTCTCACAGAAATCTGACCGTTTTTGGATTTTTGTCTCATGTGTCTCAACAGTTGAGTTCTGACTTTTATAAGATATGAAAGATTAAACTAGTAGGTCATATAAGGACCTCAAAGAAGTGATAGTGTCTGGATACCGGATATAATTCACAGCAGGCCTATCAAGACTTATCATAGCAAATGAAGTTGTGCTCTTCAACCCAAATAATTAAATACCAGCTATTCTCATATCCTATAATTTGTTTTTTTAAATGCAATATCCTGATTTTGCCAGACTTTTTGATCGCATATCCTGGGCTTTGCTGGAATAACTGTTTTCCATTCTGTAGTTCAGAGCACCGCACTGTGGTAATTGTTTTGAAATAATTTTGTTCTCTAGACGGCAGGATGTGTGCCATGCTTACATTAAATCCCTGCAAAGTGTTTATGAGTGGTACTAAACTGAAATAAGTAGCTACCTATGGTAAGGCTAGCAGGGTTCAGGAGCAGTTTACACTTTTACAGTGGTTTGTTTTTGTTCACAAAATCCCAACTGTAATTCTTCCCTGACTTGAAGCCCGTCTTAGCCTTTTTGCCTTGACTGATGTGGAAGGATTAATGCACTCTAAGTCCACAGGAACTTGGAGCTGGTGTAGGCGCCGGGGCTGACTGTGGGTTGTTTTGACAGACCAAGAGCACAAGCTGTGATGCTGTAGGAGATCGGTTTAAACATGCTGACAAGTGAGGTGTGGGACGGGATTTCGGGGGCGGAGCCGCACCGGTAATGTGAACCGTCAGGACCGGCAATGTCTCGCTGACGCAGGTACCAACCCTGTCCGCTCTCTGAGCGCTCTCCCGCCGACTCTGTGTCAAAGACAGCAGGGCTACTACCCAGCATCGGTTTGCAAAACAGGATGAAAAGTTCTCGTTGGTTCACACAATGCTTTCCAGTAATGGTTCCGTAAAGATTTTCCGGCTCTAAAAAAGCTGTTGTAAATTACACTTCCCATCCATCACTGGGTGTGCAGTTGGCGGAGGGGGGGGGGGGGGGCGAGTTAATGTTTCCTGTTGAAAGCCACCAGAGCCGTATCGGCACAATGTTGACCATCGCCTCCCTTAACAGCAGATTCCCCATGCTATTTGACTGAATGTCGGGCCTCTAGCTTTGCTAGTTCCACTGTGTTCCATCTTAACTGTTTGATTCAGTCCTCTCACATTGTGATTGATGTTTAACTTACAATACTAATCATTTATCGTTATAATTTAACTTTGAACAACAGTAATTTATACATGATTCACTTTTTTAGTTACAAACACATCTCCATGTGTTTGATTCATACAAACTTTTTGTGGGACATCAAAGCTTTTCACCCATTATACCAGGGTTCGTTTGTCTTATTGCTACTCAGGGATAATGGAAAACTACAAAGGAGGATTGATTCAGGTTGAAAGTTTCGTGAAATGACTGATATGATTTTTCCTAAGCAGCAGAACAGGCTGGGGCTGTAGTGCTCTTAGGCTTAATAGCTTAAAAATAGTTTTTTTGGAGGAATTATGTCTGGGCCTTGAATAATTCAGCATCTACACTCATAAAAGTGAAAGTGGGAAGCAATGATGTCTGAGGCTGTTTGAGAACAGCCTGGCAAGTTCTGTTTTCTGAAATTAACTATCAAGATATGAGAGAGAGAGCTGTTGAGTGGGAGTAAATCGCTCTTTACGTTGTACTCTTTTATTAATTCATTAAGTCATGAATTAATTAAGTCATAAATTCAAATATTTACTGCAGTCTATTTTGTCAAACAAAAAATCTGGCCTCAGAGGCTGCTTCCTTTAGACGATGGGTTTTACCACATGCACGCGCATACGCTCTCGCACACACGCACCCGCACGCATGCAGTTACACACACGCACGCGCATACGCTCTCGCACACACGCACCCGCACGCATGCACTTACACACACGCACGCGCATACGCTCTCGCACACACGCACCCGCACGCATGCACTTACACACACGCACGCAGGCATCCATGCATGCATGCACACACACACACACATTAGGCATAGTTGTGTGGATTATGTTCAGAAATCAACCTTGATCTTGATTACTTCAGTTAAATGTCCATCGGTACAGATGCATAAGGTGTAAAAGCTAAGCTGTAAATCGCACTGGGTAAACGGTTCTGCTTTACAGATAAGGTGTGGCATATAAGCCATTGCAAACTGTGGGTTGGACTTCTTTTAAAAGTAATGCATACTTAATTCAAAGCCTTAGAGTAAGATTTTAGGATTTTTTTTTTGTCCAGCATTGTCATTATCGTAACTACACTTTTTCGAGGGGACAGTTTACGCTTGTAAATGGTAGCCTAACTCTGCCCTGTATATATAGACCAGAGGGTCTGGATATCTGGATATTTTAATTGTAGTAATATAAAGCATTTTAACTTTGTGTCATCATTAGAATGACCATTGATTCAGTTATGTTCGACGGTGCATTTAACCAGAAGTTACATGCATGCTCATATATTAAAAAATTTAAAAGCGTGGATAAAAATATATAAAATATCTATAGAATAAGGGTTAAAACTGTCAGTGACCGCCTTACAATGGCCTGCCATTACTTTGGCTTTGGGCCTCTATAGGTCTTCAAAATGATGAGAGAAGTTTTTATGGGGGGGGCCAAAGGCATCTGGTTAAGTACACTTAACATGCGCTGTGGTGGTTCGGCCCGCAGAAGGTGCGTGTAAGTGACAAAAAGGTCACCCGGCTTCACACTCATTAGTATGAAGTGAATAATGGGGTCAGAGGCGCACGCAATTTGGCCCTCAGAGCCCTCTGAGCACAACCTGATTTACAGACAATGGAAAAAAAGGCTTCATTTGTACCAGTAGGGTGCGCACTTTCCTATGGTTCTCATAACAATAATTACCTAATAAAGTGAGGTCCTGTTTAAAACCTCATCACACTGTTTAAAGAGAGGACGAATTTAAAGTTTCAATGTCCAAGGCTGCTCCTGGTTTCTCCCTGGTCTGAAATGATACACTGAAACGTTTAGGGTTACGATGATAATTTCTTCTTTTCTACGTTCAGCTCTCCCAGCGAGTAAACCTCGGAATTCAGGAGATTTCGTCTAACGTGGTCGTAAATAAGTTTTCAAATGATGTGAAAATCTTCATTTTTACAGTAGGCTATGTAACTCAGATAATCAGCATAGAGGGCAAGACGCATTGACTTGACATGATAGTCATGTCTTGTTACAGTGCCTATAGAATCACAGAGGACCATTTATTTCGCTTTACAAAGAGACTTTGTGTTCCACGGTCGGTCATCGTTCTCAGTCTTTGGATTGGCAGGCTTAAAGAGGCATGATTGTCCTCCCAGAGCGTAAACAGTTCATCTGAGAAATGAAATTACAATACTGTAGGTCCTTCCACACGGCAAGCCTTTAAGATGCTGTCTGTTTTAATGCCTTTGTATTGCATGTAAGCTAAATATGCTACGATTAACGTTGCCATGGGTGAAGTCATTAAAAAGACAAAATAACTGGCCATGGGTGCAGACGGACTTTAGCCTCAAAAGTTATGTCACGCTTTAAGGAAGTTGTTTGTTAAATGTGCTTGTTTTTGTTGCGTGGTGCATGTCGAAACTACGGTAATTCTACTAGCTGAAGGTTTCATCTTCAGAAGCATGTTGTTGGTGCATCCTTAGTACCTTTGTGTTATTGGTTAAATTTCAAGTTTATTTATTTATTATATATATAAAAATGTATAGAGGCTTCTCGGAATCAGCAGGGAGGATGGTATGAATTCTTCTGAAGCTGTTTTTATCTGATCACACTTTCAACTTTTGCTCTCTATTGGTTTTCTAGGGATCATCTTCATCTTTGCCTTCAGGAGACAAGCATTTAAGCAGACCACTCCAAGACCACCTGTTTAAAGGTAGGTTACACTGGAAAGGCACCCCTTTTTTTCTTTTAGTAATAAAGATAATTATTCAAATTTGATTTCGACAAAAGCTTTTTTATATGTTTTATATTTTGTTATATGAAGGTGTGAATAAGGCACTAATTTAACACTTTCAATAAATCTACAGAAATTCTGTACCGTGTTGTCCGAATTAGTTCTAAAATAAATAATAAAGCCAGTTGTTTCTGCCAGCACTCTAGTTTTGTGATGGACAGGTCTTTGTTTTCCTCCCTGTTATCTATCAATAGCTTTCCTTTTCGAATTGATGTCAGGCTGGGCAGTTTTTTCAGAAAAGTTGTTCATTAAAGACAACTTCTCATGCTTTTTGATTATCTTTGCCTTTATTCTTTTATCCACGTTACCCTGACGGATGTGACAAAGGCCTTCATTCTCTATCAAACCATGGTGGAGACTCTCGTTTTTTCCCTCTCTGTTAATAGCAGGTTGAATCCTGTATCTCCTACCTGATTTAACATGTAAAACATTTTCTAGTTTTTGCTTATGTATAAACATATTTGTTTATTATAATGTTGTATTAAGAAATAGTTTTTGTTTCCTGTATGGCTTTGTAAGGAGGTGAAATAAATAGCTTGGGAGAGGGAAGGCATGTTTGCGTTGGAGCTTCTAGCCTGATACTCGACTTGTGTTACAGCGTCTGTACCTGTCTGTACCTGCTCAGGACATTTGACACAATGCATGGGAAGTTATATAGCCAGCCACTAATCCCCGTACATCTCAAAGTGCATTGTCATCTGGATACAATACAAATCACAGCATGACTCCACCCCACTGGATACGATCTGTGACTATATGGATTTGGATCAACCGAGCAGCTTAATCATTAAAGTTCACATAGGGCTTCATCAGTAATGAGGAATTCACATCATCCCCCCCCCCCCCCCCCCCAGGGTGTCCCAGGGTGTGCAATTTGCGTTCGCTCACCTCCGAGAACACAGAGAGTGAAATTAAGCCAAACAGAGCAGGGAGGGTTATGTCGACCAACTTCAAAAGCCTGATTGATATTTAAACTGGATATCTCTGATCTGTTGGTTGTGAACTCTGATACCATGCCTTTGATCAACTTGGTCACAAATGTCATCACTCTTCTCACACTAATGTAAACTTTTCTTTAGGATATATCCAGTTGCATATTAACTTTATCTTGATTTAGTTAATAATTGGCTGGATTTGTTCAGTGGCCTAGTCAGTGCTCATTTAGATTTCTATAATATGCGGTCTTATGGGTGTGCATATGAAGAAATATTGTCATGAATGAAATCCAAATTTCCATTTCATAATGCCAAATTTTTTCACAATGCTACAATTTATTTAGTCTTTTAAAGGCTCTATTTTTGCCTGCGATGCAAGCGGTAACACAAATGGCCACGTTTTGTTTTTATTTTAGACGTCGTTTGAGGAACTACAGGAAATTTACTCGTGCTGAGCGATGTAAGGAAGCATTGTTGGGCGGGACATGTTAAAAAATCTATCAGCACAGTGCTAGTTTGGTCTTAGTTAGTCTAAATTTAGCGCCCGTGTCTGCGTGGAGCAAGATCCCCTCAGTACTAACGCTGGTGAAAATGGCTATTGCCATATTGATATTCCCCACACAGATCATGTAAATATCTTTATTCTGCCTCTCATATCCTCAACACTCAATCCAGGACATCATGTAATCGTAACCAATTAGCAGTTTTTTTTGTTTCAAAATCGCAAGCGCAAGAGCCAGCCTCGCAAGCGCAAGAGCCAGCCTCGCAAGCGCAAGAGCCAGCCTCGCAAGCGCAAGAGCCAGCCTCGCAAGCGCTAGCGCCAGCCTCGCAAGCGCTAGCGCCAGCCTCGCAAGCGCTAGCGCCAGCCTCGCAAGCTCAAGCTCAAGCTCGAGAGCCAGCCTCGCAAGCTCAAGCTCCAGCGCGAGAGCCAGCCTCGCAAGCTCAAGCTCCAGCGCGAGAGCCAGCCTCGCAAGCGCTAGCGCCAGCCTCGCAAGCTCAAGCTCAAGCGCGAGCTCAAGCGCTAGCGCCAGCCTCGCAAGCTCAAGCTCAAGCGCTAGCGCCAGCCTCGCAAGCTCAAGCTCAAGCGC
>JAOVYW010000034.1:5297477-5309229 GCA_025775045.1 Hiodon tergisus
GCAAGCTCAAGCGCCAGCCTCGCAAGCTCAAGCGCCAGCCTCTGACATCGCACTATGATCAACATAACAGGGCCCTGCTTAGCCGCTGAATTCTTGTTAAATCAAGATCACGCCGGGAGATTGTTAACAGAGATGGGGTGACTCGCGTGATCCCACTGCCTCCATCATCCTGCATCAGAGACTGGACATGCTGAGTATCGAGTGTCTTTGGTCATCCAAGCTCCCAGTTAGCCCTGAGAGATGTGTTTTGTGTCCAATGAATAATTAATGAAATAGGACACCAGCCAGAATGGTCAGAGAAGGGTCTATAGCGACACTGCTGTTAGGGTGTTACTCAGTGTTATTGCTTGTAGGAGGTCATGTTTTCCCACTTTGCTTTGTGACACGAATAAGTCGTCCCTCTGAGAATAGTCTGGGTGTAACATACACCACTATTCCCTGTGGTTAGGCGTTGGTAAAAATAAATCACTTATTTGTCCTCTCCGAAGTAAGCAGATGAAGAGGATTTGCTGCAATGAAATGTTATGATACACATTTTATAGTAACTGAATCTGTGCGGTTTCTCTTTTAGAACGTCACGCATAACAATAATTTGTATTTCAAGGGAAAAGTAACACTTTGTTTGCTGCTGTGCTCTTGTCCATGTGCCGAACAGGCTCTCCACACTCAGGACACTTTGATGTCTGATGTCTGAGGGGGAGGAGGAGAGTACAATACTGAAACCATTTCAGGTCTGGTAGTGTGAAGTGTGAATGGTGTTTTTCTGCTTTAAAGTGCCTAATTCCCGAGAAGGCCCTGAACGGCATGCTCTTCGGCCTTATTGACCATACACCTTGCCTGATTTCGAAGACGGGACAGGAGAGCCTGGGAGTCATCGAGACCCTCGTCCTTCACTGTGAGAGTACTGTGTTTGTGCCTCTGTGTCGGGACTCTGCTCGGTTGCTGGCCTTACACTAGCTCGTCTAGTAAAAACACTCCGAACGCGGCACTAGGATGTGCGGCTTGCACGTGAGCTGTACCTCTGCAGTCCTGCTCAGTTTAGAGCAGGTCTCCTATGGTGTCGCTGGGTGAAACCAACGGGAACTGCACTGCGCTGCGATAGCTACAAGATGATGCCCTGTTTTGCCGATTTGTTTGTTCTCACAAACGGCAGAATTAAAACTGGATTTGAATGGTAGTGACTCTAGTTCTTATTACTATAAGCCCCAGAGTGGCATTCACGCTCATGGGAATGGCAGGAGGCAGTCTGCCAATTCTTCCTCTGTCTCTTCTACGGAATTACGAGCCTCCCCTAGCCTGTGCTGATCACAGTTTAACCTACTTCGGTAAGTGTGTAGCAACCTGTGAACCCGCCGACAAAGCAATGTGCAGCTCAGCTCACCGTGATAAAGGCCAAAACATGGGCAGAGGTAACGAACAGCATGCTCATTTCTCGACTCCAGGCTGCCATAGGGCCAAAGCCGTCGTCTTTTAGTTATACTGTGGATAATACACATAAAGACATCAAAAGCAAAAAGTGCAATTATTATTTTTACATGGGGCGGTTATTTTTTTAAGTGATCAAGTTTTTCAGTGAGTTATGCAGACTTTTCCCTTCAATAGCTATGGAAAATTCAGTAATAATATTGGATAAGAACATCACCAACCCCACATCATTTTAAACTTAATACCTAATAATAGCAGCAATAATAATAATATTCGCTTGTAAGTACAGTAATGGCTGCCAAAGTGCGTCTAGAAAAAGTATTGACTTAGGTTTGGTGGGTGGTGAATACTTAAGTAAATATGAATCTTGTATAGAAAAACCCGCACAGTGTCTTCAGAAAGTATTGATTAGAAGATAAGCACAAAAAAACGAATTCGGCCTCCCACGATGGCCTACCGTAGATACTCCTGGTATTCGTCTTGTCTGCGGTAATGTCCCAAACAAGAAACCACTGTTCACCCAAAGCATTTATTGCTGCCTTATAGTGTGTATTGGAAGTGGTGCGTTTTTAATAAAGTAGACCATACAGTTATTCAATGGAGTACTCCAACAGTTCTTTCACCGTCATTTTGTTGTGAAGGCATCTCCTGTCACACTCTACAAGTCATTAAAATGCTCTGCTCATTCGTAGGACATGTTGGAAGGTTTATGGTTATATTTCCAGGTATCGTTCTCATTGTCCTCATTTTATTTTGCTGTTATTGGTGAATCAAAGTGGTGACAGTTTAGTCCAACAAATGTTACTGGTTTTATTTGCAGTTATTATTCCTGTTAAAGATATCCCTATAGATGCTATAGAAACAATTAAGATAGTCAGTTGGATTCATATTCATGGTTTGAAAAACAAAATGTCATTCAATAGTCAGCCATGGGGTTTTGTGTTTGGGACACTTCGGAGCAGGGTGTTTTTTTTTGTTTTTTTTGAAAGGCTTAATTCACATCAGCAGCTAGTGGGTTAGCAGCCAACATCCACCCGACATCCCTTTTGTGTCATGAAATCAGTCATAACAGAACTAGAGAAAAGGAGCTTCAGCCTATATGGTAAATATGCCGAGGTCTCTGATCTAATCATGTGTGTTACGCACATTCTCCATGTCTAGTGTTTGTTGTTTTGCGTCTTATGCAGCCCGAGGCATGAAGGAGGGGGGAGTATGGCACAGCAGAGAAGCCTTTGCCTCAGCCTTGGCCCTTTCAAAGGGTGCTGAGAGATTGCGAGGGATTCAATCTTCACACATTTTCCAGTGATGTTGCAGAAGAGACCCAACAAGCCTGGCTTTACCCAGAATCCTCCAGTCAGTTGGAAACAAGGGAGAGGTCATCTGGGTCCATTGCTGGAGCTCTGCAGTGGTGTGCAATGGTGAATTTTGTCAGAATCAGAGAGAGGCTGAGCAACTTTGACTGACTGTGTTGGGCGGGGAAGGGGAGGGGGCGATTTAGTGAAGTCAACCATTATTAAAGAATGGTCCGATATATTGACAAGTTGGAAGTCCTCTGGTGCTAAAGCATTAATCAGTTAGTCCAGTAAATCAGAGCTGCTGGTGGACGTGTTCGTGAGGCTCGACTGCCTCCCAGTCAGCGACGTCTGCTTTGACGAGCGGAAGGGCTAAAGCCCCCAGTGCGTGCTCTCCTGTCGCGCAGCGTCTAGGAAAAGTGGAGCCCTCAGGACTGTAATTGGAGTACCATGCCTGTGGTCCCTGTGAGGGGTGGAGCTCAGCTGTCCGTCCACTGGGTATCGGTTCAACCCTGAGGGGGCAGCTGGGCAGAGGGGAGAGGTCCCATGGTGTGGATACTACTCTCTAGCCAACACTCCCTGTGTCATGTCAATGAAACATGAGGGCAGGTCTCAGCACACTGACATTTCATCTTATTTTCCCTTCTCTTCAATGTCTTGTGCTGACCACATGTCTGTATTGTACCCTAATGTGGAAGTTTCCCCCATTTCAGTATTATTGTGTTATTGTTGTGTATAATTCCTGACAGTAGCATTGTTGGCTTTACCACAACAGATGATTATTAGTCTTTAAACTGACTAGATTAGAGCAAAAGCGATGTGAAGCCTGCTGAGTTTTTGAATGCTTTTATTTTATAAATAGCATGGTGAGGCAGGTATCTTGAAAAGTATGAAATGACTTTTACACGTATCTGAGATCTTTGATAATCACTGTTTGTTGGAGTGACATTAATTGCTTTTTTTTTTTAGTAATTGTGAATGGTCCTGAAATTGTCCTGAAGGACTCTTAATCCTGTTCAGTGGCGATGAACTCCACTTGCACACATTCTAATGAGAAGAAAGCCTTTAGAGGGAACAAAATACATTTGTCAGATAATTCGTGTGTTATTTGGTTTGACCTGAAAATGACTCAAAAACATTATTGTGCAAAGGAATAGCTTTCCTGCTTCACAATACTACACAGAATATCATAATCCACAGTAATCGCTGGTGGAAAACAGGTTTTCAGGACTTAATTTACAACATGAAAATATTACAGGATGGCTGATTAAACTTGGGCTGGGACCTATTCAAAAATGCTAATCAGATTTAATAGAATTGTATTTGATAGTCTTATTTCTTTATTTGTAAGTGCTTTATTCATCATATCATAAAAAAGAAAAGACTATTAAATGCAGTCAGACAAAGTGCGATTGGCGGGCTGCCGAGGTCTTGATTTGGTCCCAGCCTTAGTAAGAGAAGGAACGTCGTATACGAAGGTGACACATGCTTGAATGTTAATTTTACTTAGCTTTATAGCCATGTATTATAGATGCCTGTAAATGGCATGGAGCTTCTTCACTAAACATGCGTCTGCATTGACTCGCATAGCTTAAGCTTTCATTGTGTCAGGTATTCTATCCTCTTAACTCTAGTTTTGTGTGTTTAGTCACAAAGTATTGCTAAATGAGATTGACAGACTTTTAGCTTCTCCTTTTAAAAACCGAGTAGCTTTTAAATAGGCTAGTTACTTTTTAAATTAGCTAACTAGTTTGTTTTGATTAACAAATAACAGAATACACAAAATGTTATGACAGTGATTTCATTTGTGGATTATATCGTGGGAGCAGACAGTGTTGCTCTCTGTGTGTCGGTAATTAGACTGGCGTCTGTACCTGTGCCCATATGTTCTGTACTAACATTTACAGGTGATTTTATAGCATTTCATTTTTCATTAATATTCTTTAATATGAGTTTTTAAATGTTTTACTTTTATCTGATGGAGGATCATGTAATTATTACAATTCTTTTTTACGTAATGTGCTTGTCTGCAGTTCGTAATTTATTTGGGTTTAGTGTCAGCTAAGTCCTTACAATGTGACCTGCATAGGTATGTGCGCTGAATCAAATTCTAAAGGGCATGGGAGGGTTTTAACAGAATTTGTGAATGGAGAGGTCTGAAAGTTGCTGGACACGAGGTAGGCACAATGGAACCTGGGTCTTATCTCGGCTATGACAGTGCATTGGGCAAGCACAGAGGTGTGGTGTGCTGCTTGTTTGGAACAGTGGAACCGTTCCACTTAATTTGGGAGGATTAGCTCCTGATGATAGGGCCTAAAAGGAATTATTGTTTCTTCTCAACGTGCTGCCATGTTGTCGATGCGAGGCTTCCAAATGGGAGTGTTGGTAGCGTGCTAAATAATGCACAGTAAGCTACAGTGTTGAAGATTACAATCGTCTTTTTTAAGGATAAAATGCTTGGAAAAACGCGTGGATACATGTCAAAAATATAATAATTCCTATTGTCATAATGCTATTTTTCCCCAAAATATTTGCAATGAAATCATAATGTTCTGTTATATAATCTCCATGCATTAATGTTACACTAGATGGAAAGCAGATGTAGAAGGGGGGTAAGGGGAAAAGGACCATGTTTTAGTTGGTCTGTGGCCCCAGAAAATGGAATCGGCAGCCTGATTTTGCCACTCGTAGTGCTCCGATGTTACTGCTCTCCCGCAAACGGGTTTGGGTGTGCTGATCAAGCAGACATTTCAGCGACTTCCCCCATTGGTCAGCACGCGCAGAGGCTCCTCCCCCGGCTCTGGCTCATAGTGGAGCTACGCGAGTGTCGGCTCGCCCTGCTGGACTCTTGCTCCTGAGCCCAGGTATATTCCGAGGGACACGTTTCTCCCTGCAGAGAGCTGCTACCCCTGAGGTACAGCAGCATGACACCAGCGCCCATGCGATCGTTCCTCCTGTCCTCTTCTGGGAGTCTCAGCGACGGTCTCGGCAGCAGGATAGGCCCCTTCCGTAAGCATGTAGTCCGAGAGGAGCGCTTCTGCAGGTGAGCTGGGGCCAGAGGATACGCTGTAAACTGAGGTCAAATTTTCACAAAGTAAACTGAAAATCAAATTTTCAGGTAGTAAACTTTTCTTCATTCTGAGGATGAATGTACTCCTAATCCAGAGATTTTCAACCAAACAGGGACTATACAAGAGAATGCATGGGGGAAAGATATATATAATCTTGGATAAATGTGTTATTTTAATCTTGGTGATCAGCAGGTCTTAGTTGTGTTAAAGCATTTGGTTGAATCCATTCATTTTAATTTAAGACAAATTTGAGTTTGGCTGAATGTGAATGGGGTCTATGTAGCAGATTTTGGGTTAAATTTATATAATTATTATTATTTATGAACACTGGGGAAGTCACATGTACAATGTAAAGGTAAAAGAATAAAAATGTACATCATAACGTTTTTTGTCATGACGTGTGAAAAGCCTGAAGCTGGTCTGTCCAGAGTGTGGGTTGACAAGAGGTGTATACGACACTGCAGCTTCTGTTTGATAGGGAGATGGTCGATGCCAGATCATTTCAGTTTGGGGTGAAATTGAAATGATCCAGCATCGATCATCTCCCTATCAAACAGAAGCTGCAGCGTCGTATACACCTCCCCCCCACTCCACTCATCATTCAATCCCCGACACCAATGGAAAAAATTCATTTGTAGCTCCTGCTTTCACAGTTGACTTAATCGATCAGTTCTCTGTGTTATTTTCCACTTTTATATCCATTGCTTCTGTTCATGCCCTACAAAAGCAGCAGAACCTTATTGCCTTTTAAATCGCATGAAAAAGCAATATTTTATGTGATTTGTCACTACCAGGTTGATCTCAGGAAGAGGCTGAGCCCACGGCTTAGACATTCCTGTGATTTCTTCTCCATACTTCCCTGTTCCCCCCCCCATTTTCTAAAGCCGCCTGTTTTCATTCTGACGTCTTTGATTCGGTATTTAAACTCTGGCCTGTGGGTCTGACCATCTTCCTGCCAAGCTGCACATTAGAGTGCACCCACACCATCAAAACAAATGCCTCCCTGAATCTCGTGTTTCCAGCATTCCCCACTTGCCTTTAATGCAAAGCGCCTGCATTGTTGTCTCTTGAACGTAGCGGCCCTGTGACTGTGTTGGGGAGCAGCCCTGTTGCTTTCAGAGCAGGGAAAGCAGTCTCTCAAGCCTACCTACAGAAGCGGAGAACGTGCTACTGCAGTCATACGCAATCAGACGACGGTGATGCTGTTCTGCATCACTGCATCGCCCAGGCAACCACTCCTGATTTGCGTGGCCTCGCGTGGTTTGAAAGTTTTGCATTATTGCTGGGTTTAATGTCTGAGAAAAGCAGCGCAGCACTGCGTCGTCACTGGCTTGTGTGTGGCTCCATCTGGTGGTCAGGCATTGAAATTTAATGGTGAACCTGTTCATCTTAACACTTATTTAATGCGTCTATTTAAATTTCTCCACTTTTTACTTAATTTTTATAGCAGCGTGTGATCCAGGTGAAAAATACAGCCTTTACGGTGTGTAGTATGATGTCGTGCTGAAACAGTACTCCTGTTTTTCAGCTGGGGGATGGCGGTGAATGTGTACTCCACGTCCGTAACTATAGAGAACCTGAGCCGACATGACATGCTGGCATGGGTCAACGACTCCCTGCATCTCAGCTACACCAAGGTGGAGCAGCTGTGTTCAGGTTGGATCCTCCTGTGTACCTTCTGCGAAGTATTGTACTAAAGTTCTCATTCATTCCTACGATTTGTTGCCGTACGAGTGATCTGATATATTTAAGTTTTTCCAACAGGAATTTTTTGCTTTATCAACGCTATATCAGGGTACAACAAATCTGTGCCATTAATTTTAGATTAAAATGGAACGACTAAATCTGAACATCGTCTCTACTTGCATCATCAAACAAATTCCCCTGCAAAGTTATTTATTTAAAAATGTGCTTCTGATGACTTTCAACTAAGAACTGTGTGAAAATGAAAAAGCATCGCCTGTGTGACATGTTTAATCTCTGTCTTCGGTATTGGATAGTTTTTCAGCATAACGAGCAGACCCTGTTCAGCATCGCGTCTGCTGTTTGTTCACAGGGGCGGCTTATTGCCAGTTTATGGACATGCTGTTTCCTGGCAGTGTTCTTCTGAAAAAAGTCAAATTCCAGGCCAAGCTGGAGCATGAGTTCATTCACAACTTCAAAGTACTTCAGGGAGCCTTCAAGAAAATGAACGTGGACAAAGTGAGACTATTTTATTTACCAATGCTAGAGTCCTGTTGTATTCTTACTGTCTTACTGTGAAAGGGCAGATGTTAATGGCACCTTCAATGAAACAATGATTGACATCCTGACAAAATTCTACAACAAGTATTTATGTTTTGGTTAATGTAGCATCTCATTACCTATGTTAAGCCTTTGTACATGCGATTAAACTGTTGAGAAAAGTAGATAAGGGCAGTGCTCTTTTGTTTGTACATTGTTTGTGAATGGAATTTACATTGCGTTGGTTTTGACGGAGGGGGGCCACAGACAAAATGAACAGAATGATAGATAGTGGCTCTTCTTTTAATTTCACACATAATTTCATGATTTCACATTGCTTTCCTCTGTCAGATCATTCCTGTAGAACGGTTAGTGAAGGGCAAGTTCCAGGACAACTTTGAATTTGTGCAGTGGTTCAAGAAGTTATTTGATGCCAATTATGACGGAAAGGACTACGATCCGATGATGGCCAGACAGGGCCAAGATGTGACGCCTTCAGCCAATCCAGGTGAACCAATTTCCCACAACCCCAAGAAATCGTATGGCGCTCCAGGTAACATACTGGTTCAAATTCTGCTGTGTCTGTCTTTTTACCAGTTGGCAGCTGGTTTGCGAGTGACATGTAGAATATCCTAAATGTCATGATCTCTGGCCCAACATGTGGCCTTCACTATTAGTTTGTTCATTCTTCTCTGTATGAGGAGAGTTTCTGCCCTCCAAATGTGGAGTTTGGCCTGTAGAATCCCCAAACCTATTGTAACTAGAGAAAAAAACCATTGCTGTTATAAACTGAGGGCTATTCTGATGCCATGCAATTTACTACAGTAACAATATGCTCTCTTGTGTAACTTATAGGTTGTCTACATCTATACTATGTGTATATGTGGGAGGTAAAACAAACAAACAAAAAAAAATATATATATATATATTAGGAGAACAAGTATTTGCGTATTGTTTTCGGGGTTTTGGTTGTATTGGGTTAAAAACGATTTGTATTAATATAACACTGTGTGAAAATAAATTTATATATTCACTCTGTGGACAGTTTATTAGGTACACCGCCCGGTTTACAAAAATGGTTTGCTCCTACAAACAGTGTGTCACGTAGCTGTGGCTCAAGGCATTCAGTTACTGTTTGAGTGTTAGAATGGGCAAAACGATTGACCTAAGTGACTTTTTACAATTTCACTATTTGGTATGTCTATATGCCTTTAACATAGCCAATTGAAGGGTGAACCTGACTTCCTGATGATCAGTCATTGGCTTTCAAATAACCCTTAGAATGTTACCATCCAGTTCCACAGAGGACATCCCCAACGGCACCCAAAAACATGCCCATCCCCCAGAGGGCCCTCAACAACACCCCCTCCATTGGCATGAGAAAGAACCCACCCATTGCCCGGAATGGAGGCAGTGATACTGATGCCCAGATCATGGAGCTTACACAACAGGTAGGGAGTCCTGGGGAGGGAGAGACAACATTTCTGTTACTGGGAGTGTTAAGAAGAACTGGCCCTTGCACTTTTCACTGGAAATAAGAAATGACATTAAGACAGTGATTCAAGTCAGACTTCATGTCCATGTATCTTGTCTAAATCACTAAATAAACTTCCATCCTATAGTGTCATATAGCGGTATCTATTATATTATTAGCTCTAAGTGCAAACAGAAATTTTCACTATGGTATGGATTTTTAGTTGCTTTTCTGATAATATTGAGAGTAGAGATGCATTAATAACCTTACTATACGACTTACTATACGACTGCTGGTCCGGGGATATCTTTCCTTATTTACATCCTTCAACTAATCCTTCCCCTATGTGGTATATAAATTATGCCCCTAATGCGTTTTATTGTCTGTGAAGCTAATGGACCTCAAACTGACAGTGGACGGCTTGGAGAAGGAGAGGGACTTCTACTTCAGCAAACTACGAGATATTGAGCTCATCTGCCAGGAACACGAAAGTGAAAGTAGCCCTGTCCTTGCCAAGATTCTTGACATCCTCTATGCCACAGAGGTATCTGCCCTGCCCTGACATAAGGGTTGCTTAACATAGATAACCGTGGACAGACGTAATGGTAGCCATACAAACGCTTATGGTATAGATGTGTACACATCATTATCACATTAATTTATGTATGTATTGTGATGACTTTGTTGTGTCATGATGATTCTTTAAAGGAAAGCCACGAATAATAAAACAAATACAATGGGTCATTTAAGATTCCATAAACTGTGATATGTCTTGCTTAATTGGACACATTACGGGACCCTTATCTGCTTGTGTGAATCAACTTTTACGTTACCATGTATGGCTATATAATCAGATATCGTAAGTGGATATGTTGTTTTCTTATATTTCTGTAGAGAGTGTTTGAGTTAATAAAATGTTTTCTGACTCTGGATTAATTCTTTTGGCAAAAGGTGGATGTAGGTGGATTTTAAAAAATTATAATTTTGCAGCCAAAATAGTATCTTATAACCTATATATCCTAATACACTGTTAGAAAGTAAACTATTCTCATTCATAGTCTGCTTTCCTTCAACTTGTTACTGCTTAGACAGCTCGTGACCAGCTTCACTGTGCAGAAGTGAATGTTAGCATTAATGCACTTCAGGGGTTACAATATGACTGTCAGTCCATGGATTAACTGAGGGAAAAAATAGCCAAAACTGTTCTCCATGCATAACACTAAGCACCCACATAATATATTAAGTTGAATGCGGCCAATTTCTTTGTGTTTTGCAAAAATAAAAAATGGCCTTTAGGCAAATTGTTGGATTTCAGAATGAGTGTTGAATGTTGAAAATGCATTTAAAAACCTAATCTGGACATTTTAATAACTATATTCTTAACAAAATGACAAACACACAAGGCATAGATTATCTGGAACTGCATGTAGATTATACGTTTTCTTAGTTGATAATTGTGAGGGCATTATGTACAGCAAATCTTGTAGAAATCTAGCTATAGAGAATTCCCCAGCTATATTGACAGGGCTTCATATGCTTCAGAGTGTTTGAAAAGATGTTTCCCCTGTATTCCAGGATGGCTTTGCTGCACCCGACGATGAAGACATTGATGGACAGCCACATGAGGACCCGGATGAATACTAAAATCTCATCCAAACCCTCTTTCTATCCCCCTCTTTCTCTCTTTCTCTCTACATCTCTTTCACTCTTTCTCTACTCTTACCTTCATCTCTCAACTTTTCCCTGGCTGTCCACAGGCACTAAATATTGACTTCTGATGTTAAACTGCCTTTTCTTCTCCCATCCGTGCACACACTGTTGACTGTACCCAGAGCTTGAGTTTTCAGCATGGTGTATAAAATGTAGGATGAGCGAACCAATGCTGTGTAGGTGCTGTAAGGTTATGAACCAAGCTGTATATATTTTGATGACAGATTGTGGAACGTTCGTTTCGCCCGAACGCGGTTGCTCTCTTGCCTGCATTGTCTTGGCAGCATTCTGGAGTCCTAATCGGTAATTTTTTCGCATTAGACAACCTCAACACAACGATCCGCGTTTTTCACAAGCAGTCTGCTGCCCCAGCCACATCTCCTGACAGCACAGCTTCTCAACATCGGACTATGTTGAACAATAATAATTTAATAACGTCAACGATTTATTTTATTTTTAATGTTGCTTTGGTTGTAATCTATTGATAAATAACTGACTCAAACATATAGTGTCAGTGACACTAATTCTAATATGGAAGTTTAACATACTTGTATGTA
>JAOVYW010000034.1:5312479-5347089 GCA_025775045.1 Hiodon tergisus
ATATATATATATATATATAAAGATTACAAATTAAAGGTAATGCCTACAGTGAGAGGGTCTGGAGGGCATTTTCCTGGCATGGTTTGTGTCCAGTTTTCACCTTAGAGTGAAGGGTCACTGCAAATCATTACGAAGTTATTTGTGAGTGATCACTTTTATCCCATGGTGAAACATTATCATGATGGGAGTGGTCTCATCAAGTATGACAATGACCCCATCCACAGGGCTCGAGAATGGTTTGATGAGTGTGAAAATTATATGCTATGGCCTTTGCAGTCACCAGATCTCAACCCAATTTCCACCGTTATGTATACATACATATATTTTTCCACATATAAAAATCTCAGTCAGTCTCAGATTTTGTCAGATTCTCTGCGTTTGAATCTGAGACCAACTGATGGAATGCTTAATATCCAATCACCAGGCAACGATGTTTCCCCAATGTTTCCTCACGCTGAATATATTCTTCTCATGTAAATATTAGTAACTTAAAGAATGCAAAAGATGATGTCAAACAAACAAAAAAGATAATGAGGCTATCTGGGCGTCAAAAAAAAAAAAAACTTGTCAGTTGGCTTCAAAATCTTGGAAGTCGACATTGCTAAATCTGAAGCCATCTCAAATGAGATGAGATGAGTCCAGATCTTTTCAGATTGTCTGTTTGGCCCCAATTTAAGACCTCGTACGGCCCCTACCAGGTGGCCAGAAATTTGTTCTTGCCGGTTAGCAGCAGCATGAGAACCCTTGGCCTAGCTGGGCAGACTGACTCTGCTGGTGGTAGGCAGATGTGCGCAGATGTTTGAAGGCCAACGCTGGCAAACATCTGCAGTAGTGCACAGAGTTGGAGTTGGTGGTACGCAGGGGGATCGCCTCCGTGTACCTGATAGCATAGTCCTCCGTGATGGGACAATACTGAAAATGGGTCCAACGAGGACCATCCCAATCACATTGGTGCTCGGATGCCTAACTTCCTCGTCTGGGTCCCGGCTGTCATCAGGGCTGTTTATCCCTCTGATGTCTGCCCAAAACTCTTCTGGAGGCTTCACCTACAGTTGTTCATGTGTTTAAGTGTCCTACAAAGTAGCTTTGGGAGTAGCATGGCTTTAGTTATTTTTATTTTTAAGAATTATCTGCATATTTAAATGTACATTTATTTAACTTGTTAAGTGCTTCAGCAAGCTATTACACAACACAGTTTATTTTTATAAAATAAGCTATATTTCTGCACCGTACAGTATTGGTTGAAAGGCATAATATTTGTGTCACAATTGCTCGTTTGCCATTGTCAATTTAAAAGTAAGAATTGCCGTTTATACTTTTGTGGGATGGTAAACATATCTCTTGGTGTTCTTAAACATTTAAATAAGCCAACTGAGTTTTCAGGTACATCATGGAATATTCTCAACATATAAACTTTAAACTCTGCATTATAAAGTAAAACACAGGTATTGACTGATTTTCTAACATTGTATTCCATTGTCAAACAACTAGATCAAGCCATATAAAGGCCAGTATAAAGATCAAGGCCAGTCTTCTTCACTGGGTCCAATCTCAGTTAATTTGGCAATTCAGTTTACTGTAGTCCGCGAAATTTTCGTGAGTTCGTTATTATTTAAATTTATACTGGCCGCTGGTGGCGCTGTTCATATTATGAGATTAATACCAAGGATTTCGAAGCGAATGCGTTTATTCATGACGTCACGTTGAAACGGAGACGTGGCAAAGGACGTTTAAATCCTTAGACAGTCAGTTGAGGAGTTTTGTTGCCTTTGAAGCACGCTCGGCACTTGACTTGAGGGGCTGTAAAACCGAATACGCAGATAAACATAGCAGTTGTGTCCGGTGAATTAATATTGGAACGTGGAGTAATGGCGTCGGCTGCGAATAATGGTTCGGTCGGCAAATGGGAAGTGGTTAAGAAAAGCAAAAAACCGAATAGTACAGGAGGGAAGAATCAACCTGATAAAAAATGTGGAGGGAGGAAAGCCCTAAGCGAGTCCAACATGCCTAGAATTGACCCAGCTCGTAAGTTAATATTATGTTACCTCGCCATACAGTTCAGTTCTCCTATACTAAGCTTTTATAACCTATGTTTTCAGTCAGTGGCACTTCTCTAGCCAGTATCCAGCTGGCACACTACCTCCGTTTTTGTAGCAGCGATGTTACACTGTCGTAATAAGAATGCTGCCTAGCCTGAATGTATTGCTAGTTAGTAATTGATTACCTTGAAAGTAAGTCATATTTGTTGACTAATAAAATGTTCTGCAAGTTCTAACTGGTTAGTTAACTTGGCTGTCAGCGACAAGAATGACGAAACAGCATTGACAGAAAACATAGCCTAGCTACATTTTATTTAGCTACATTTCTTGGTGGTTTAGCCTATGAGTACTGAAATGTCATTATTTTGGTAACGGCATACACCGTGCATATGGTTACGCATACAAAATGTTATGTATTTTGTATGGGTCTATCGTGTGCTCTGTCGATTTGAATTGTGAGATATCGTAGCTAGCTAACTAGCATGTGTTGGCTGGTATGAACGGCCTCCATATTACATCCGCGGACAGAAGGCCAGCTGCTGTTGAATCTTGCAGTATGGTTAAGGCTTGTCCCGTTTGTGCTGTTTCCTCCAACATTAAACGTGATGATGATGATGATGATAATAATAATAATAATAATGTCACTTAAAGATGCACGGCTAGATCAAAGCATTTCTCTAACACGCGCGCTGACTTGCAATGCATACGTACGTCTACTCTCATATTAACGTTCTATAAAGTACAGTTCTCTCTACGACATTGACATGGTACTTCCCCTTGTTTAGATTTTCTACTGCGCTTTAATCTGCAACTTATTAGATAACAATATAATTCTACTTTTCTCAATTCTAATGCTATTCAAGTACCACATTTATTGTATTCAATTTCGTTCTTTAAACTATGTACACAACATATTATAATCAAGTTGTTAATTTTCTTTCTTTTATTTTAATGTAACCATTTCCTTATCTGCGTTTTATAACGATAAGGTGTGTTTGTTTTAATACCACCGAATAATCAGATATTCTAATCGCAGTTTCCCCTTGCCATAGCGCAATAATTTGTCAAAACAGCAATAGTATTCACTTATAAGTGAAGTAATAGGATAACCGTTTTTTCTGATGTGAATATTTTCGGTGAAAATGCTTTAAGAAGCTTTCCAATATAATGCAAACCTATTATAAGAACTACCGTTATCGTATAACGTCCCTATGCTAACAGTCTTTAAATACTTCTCATTTAGTTATCAAGAAATCCGTTTATGACGTTCATTTTCGACTCGTATAAGACCTTTAATGTCCGTAAATCAGCAGAAAACAAATATATAAAATGTCCTACTCATTACCCAGCAGTATGTGTCGTGTTCAATGCTAAATTTAGAACAAATCATTGCCATTATAGACGGGCTCTTCTGTATTTCCGTTTTCCCCTGTATCTTTAGTAGGGAACTTTATGATTTAGTATCCACTTAAATGTTTGTCCAGTCCCTAATACCTTCAACATTTTTGTGCCAACTTTTAGAAAACTTCCAGAGGATGTGCTATCAAGAGGCCTGACCACATGTTACCCAAAATTTTGCACGCAGAAACTTATTCCATATAATTCCGTTCATATTCCATGTAATGCATCAGCAAATATGGAAATCCCATAGATTTGGGGATACGATCTCAGCAATTGCAAAGCTGTGAATTACTAAATGGCTGTGAACAGATTTTTACACACTTTTCCAAGGTCAAAATTGGCCACCACAACACCTCATTATCTATTCCACACGATAAGGTAAAATTACCGTTTTGTCAAAAGTCAGCAGAAATGATAGAAATGAAGTAATTTACATTTTCCAAGATGGTGTATGATATATGCAAGCTTTTCATATTACTTTTCAGAAACTTGCAATTTGAATACTACTGTCACCAAAAATAACCACGTATGTCTCTTGGTACGCAGTGTATTAAATAACTGCACAACTTTGTGTTTACATTCATTTTTGTGTTAAAGTGAAAAGTTTGGGGATTCGATCAGACATTTTGGAAGGCAATCCCAGCAATTTGTTTTAATTTCTGGATAATTGAGTCTTGAGTAGTGTTGGGCCCTACAGACCTTACTTAATAAAAGTTCTATCAGGAATTGAAACTCATTCACAGTACTTATTGTAATTGCATTTGAGACCTGAAAATGATCCTACAAGTTACAAAATCAAACTAACTTCTGATTTCCATATGTATTTAAACACAAAATGTGTAGAAGTAGCTTTGGAATCGTGGTGATTGAACTTTCGTTCTATTTTAAAAGGTCTTTTACCGTAGTACTTTTCCCAATGTTTGTGTAATGCTTTATCATTTGTTAATGTTGAAATAACATTGCTTAATCTTGGGGGACTAGGGAGTAGAGCTTACTCTTGTGTTCTTGCATCTCTTCGTTACAAAATCGAGGGAAGGTGCCAAATGCAGATCATGCAGTGGGGGGCTCCTCATATTATTTATAGCACCTAAGGCTTTTTTTCCAAAAATTCGCCACAGCACCATTGAAGATGTCCGAAACAATCTATGAAGGCTTTGAGAAGATTGGGAAGAAGCAGAACAAAGAGCAAGTTCCCCCGGCTGCCGCGCCTGAGCAGCAGCAGAAACCCAATGCTGGAAAGCACCCTAAAAAGTCTCCAGTGAACGGTGCAGGACCCACACCTGTTCATTTTAAATCACTGGAGGATGCTGTGAAAGCGGTAAGTGAAATTCAAACCATCAAATTATGCATTTTACCAAAGCATGTCTATTTATTTATTTTCTGTAGTCTCCAACAGTTTCAGCCAATGTTAATGTTAGCTATGTAGATTATTTGTTGTGATGAAAATATTTGTTTTGATGTTCCGCAACAAACGGCTTTTAAAGAACCATCTGCTTGGTGTGCGTTTGACTAATAAACAGTTGCTGTTTGTTTAAATTGCATGCAGTGCACCTTAAAATAAGTTAGAGGCTTCCTGCTGTATAAGTAGAACTTAAATTGACATTTTTCATGTACACAATAACTAAAAGAAACAAATTAATAGGGAGTCCCTTTAAATTTTATTGATTCTACTAATACACATTCCTGTGATTTAGTTGCATTATGCCCCCTGTCTAAAATTAGCCGACAATTTCCTTTGCCTCATCTGACTCATTTTCATTACGTAATAAACATATTGGCAATGGGTTATCTGAATTTGCTGTAAATGAGGGGAATTCCTATCAAAGTTTCTCTCTCCTGAAGTTGATAATGGTTGACAAGGGGTAATAAATGTGTTAATCAAATTTTAATGGGTATTTTAAATACACACACACTTTTTTCCTCATGCATTTGCTTACAAAGTTTAACCAAACATGCAGTTTTGCATTGACAAAAAAAAATATCTTAAACATTTTAAGTCACGCCGTGCCAAGCACAATTTTCTAATAAGTATGTAGTGGAATGGTAAATTATCCCTTCAAGGTAAGAAGCTGATACTTAAGCACTGGTATAGTTTCCCCTTCATTCTTAGAAGCCTCTTGTTTTACTTTTGCATAGGCTCCAGAGGAGCACTATTAAATGCAAAAGGAGTGAGCCGATTGGTTGTCTGTTTCTCCTCCATAGCTTGATGTTTCAGAACTACAGCGGCAGCTGGAGAAGAGTCAGAACCTGTTCCCAGAGAACCCCTCTGTGTGGGTGAAGGACTTGGCTGGATATCTAAACTACAAACTTCAGGCTCCGGAAATGGACCCCACTCTAAGCAACCACTCGTATGGTCAGTCTTGCGTAACTAAGTTCATTCTCTTTGATGCACTTACTGCCTAAACCGATTTGCCCATGTGTTGGGCTTGTAGATATTGACAGGAGAAATAAGTGTTTTGAACAGTTTTGAAAACACTATCCAATTATTTTTAAAACAACCAGTGTGCATTAACATTTCACTCAATGTCCTTGAATTTCTGTGAGTGGGGAACATTATGACTATGAATCATAGTTAAGGGATATGTGTGTGAAAATGCTGAATATTTCAAATGCTGAAGAATAGTTATGGCCAGCATGAACAGCCAGAAATATGGGAAGCTTGTTAGGGTTACTGCAAATGGTACAAAATTATAAATTTGTGTGTGTGTATGGTAATTATAATTATTAAGTAATTATTTCTCTAAAGTTTGGCTGCCAGTGAGCTCCATTTCTAGCAATCTGCATATTTGTTTAGTTTGTAGATTGAAGTTTACAGTAACCTGGGAGGCTAATGACTAACTGGTTGAAGTTTTTTGGACAGATTACCCCTACTGCCTGGCCACCAAGGAACTAAAGAACATCATCAAGAATCTGTTTGGGAAGTGCAGCGATTCGCTCCAGGACTTCTTCGATCATTGTATTTACACCATGCTGCGGGAGCTTGAAAAACCCTCAGGTTCAGCTTGCATTCCTGTCATCTCTCTTTGAAAAGGCTTCTTCTTTTTAGAAGAATTGTGGCATGTTAAATGGATATGTACATTTTTGCTGATTTAGAAAAGAAAGAAAAAAAGTGTTTCTGGCAATGCTTTATTGAGCTTTATTGAGTTATTTCAATTTAAGTTTCTGATTTGCTCTGTGGTCATTTTTGAGCCCAATGGGAGCTTGTCATTTGGAGAGCAGGTAAAACTCTCGGTGTTGCTGCTGAACCAGGGCTTATAATGCGGTTGGCTGCACTCTCACTCAGCGCTACCAGCCTAAGGCTTGTTATCATGGCGATGCTTGTTGGTTTCCTTGCTGTCCTCACACAAACCCTTTGTGCTTCGGTAGGTGAACCGTTGCATGGCTACAGGATCTGCATTCAAGCCATAATGCTGGACAAACCGAAAATAGCCACATTAAACTTGGCCGATGTGAGTGGAACACTGTTTGTATGCTGAAGCTAGGAATCAACATGTGAATGTTGCAGTGCCTCTGTCCGATGTTTATGAAGTATTAAGGTCAATCCATTTACATTAAAACTGGGGTTATGTCATATGTAGCTCTCTGGTTTATTACATTTTTTTTACTAAAGACTTCACTTATTACTTGAAACCAATTCTTAATCAGGCTGCAACAATATTAAAAAATGCATGCATTGTGAATGTTCTTACTGTCTGAAGCATTTAGAGCTGCTGAGATCTCACCAGAACCGACCGGTGAAGTGCCTGACCATCATGTGGGCTCTGGGTCAGGCGGGATTCTCTGACCTCAGTCAGGGGCTCAGAGGTAAGTTGGTAGTGGACCAGGGAAGAGGTCTAGACGATTAAGCAAGAAAAGTTCATTTAATACTAAGATTCTAATACTTTTATGTTTTTACAGAAATCGTATTAAAATGTGTAACCCTAAGTTATTTGTGCATGATTTGAACAGAAAATGATCTAGCTAACTGGTAAATGGCTAGCTTCTTTAATTAAACTCTGCTACTTAAGTAAAATGTGATTAAAAGGTAACTGACGGTAATCAGGGTTAGGCTTCTGCGGTGTTGTTGTTAGGTCACCATATAATGATGTATAATACCAATTAAGCAGTTTGGCTGAATAAGCAAAATTTCTGAGCTTAGCTATAGATAGACGGTTAGCTATTGAGATATATGCTATTGTGCTATTAATACTTCTAGTCAGGTAACTAATAGTAGAAATAATATTGGTAGCTCAGTTTTAACCAAATGCATTGCATTTCGCACTAGTACTGACATTTAGAAAACAATACTCTGCAAACATGGTCATTTATTAATCTAATAATGCATTGGTAAATGTTTTCGACTCTTTGGCTCCAATCGATGCCTACTTGGCTAATGTGGTAATGAGTACATGCAACATTTCCCATTGGTATACTTTCACAATGTAAGATGATCTTGGATATTGTTGCAAATTAGTTTAGCAATAGTGTGTCAAAGTTAAGTAGTCCTACGAATTAAAGCCTTTCATTTTTTGCCATCAATATATATCTTTAGTTGAATGAAGTTTGGACCTTGGGCACAGTAACTGCACTCCCCAGAGCAATCCCTAGAATCTGAATTAGTCAGAGGAAAAAATAGGAAGCTGTAGTATACCAACAGTATTGAAATGGCTGTGGGTGTTGTCAGGTACGAGGCAAAATGTTTAAGGATTGCTTTGTTAGATGTCTTTTCAAAGACACAAAAAAGTATTGCTTAAATATAAATATAAGCTTAAAATATGGTTGCACCACAGAAGGAATATGGTTTAACTTTTCTCCAATTGTTAGATAGCTAAGTGCTTAAAATAAAAACCTTAAAACGTTAAATAGCTAACTGTTTTGTTTGTTTGTTTGTCAAGGCTGCATGTTGTTATTGAAGGTGGGGGGTAGAATTTGGAATGGTGATGGCTGTCACCAGCTCCCTTTGTTCCTATTTTTGTACATGAATTGATTGTCCTGGTTTGGTATCCATTAAAGGTGTTTTTGTGGACGTTGCCACAAATTAGTCTTTATAGGGCTACTGGCTTCTGCTACCTAAATTTGGACATGCAAAGCAGCCTTGGGTCGTATTTGATTAACACGGTCTGTAAATGTTGTTGTTGTTTTTTGGTGCTGACAATATGACTAAACTATGGTTGCTAGTAATGGGATTTTGTTCCCTTATTTCAGTGTGGCTTGGCATCATGCTTCCAGTACTGGGCATTAAAGCCCTATCATCCTACGCCATTGCATATTTGGAACGAATTCTCATGTGAGTTTGATACCTTTCACCTACTAATTTTTTTATGTGTCTATGTTCATTTCATGAATAAATTCATGAATTGATCCATTTATAAAAAACTAAACAAACCCAGCTCGATGTGTTAAGCTCACTTGACAGGACAGTTGAGGTTTTGGATTCAGAGCTGTTGGTGAATGGAATGCATTCCATTTTGGCATTTAGAAATATTGCACAAACAGGCCTAATGTTAGTTTTAATATTTTTTAAATTTATTTTTAAATAATGAAATACATTTTTGTTTTAGGTTGCATGCCAACTTAACCAAAGGCTTTGGAATAATGGGACCAAAGGATTTTTTCCCTTTGCTGGATTTTGCCTACATGCCGAAAAATGCCCTTTCTCCCAGGTAAAGTAGTTTTGTTGGTAAACCAGTATGACTGCTGTATTGCACACATGGAACTGTCATTATCTTTGGTTATTTGTACATTGGGTTGAATTTTTCCTCAGAGTTTATTTGAAATAGCTGTTGGTGTTCTGGTTAGTCTGCAGGAGCAACTGAGGCGCCTCTACCCCAGGCTGAAAGTGCTGGCATTTGGAGCGAAGCCGGAGTCCACCCTGCACACCTATTTCCCTTCCTTCCTCTCCAGAGCTACCCCACACTGTCCCGATGACATGAAGAGAGAGGTGAGCATGCAAACGGGCAACCCCTGGTTCTTACACTTCCATATGTAAGATTGTGACATTCCGTCAATCTGATCTTCAATTCCTCCTCCAGCTCTTGAACAGTATGACGGAATGTCTGTCACTGGACCCCCAGAGCCTTGGTGTGTGGAGGCAGCTGTATACAAAACATCTCTCCCAATCAGGGTGAGGGAACCTCTACTTGGGTGATACCTTTGTTTTTTTAGTTTTTATTAAAATGAGGGGTTTAACAATCCACAGTTGGGTTAAAATGTAATGAGAATACAATTTACAAATAAGAGTACAATTTTTTAAAAATACTACTCAGAATTGAAGATTAAAGCTTTTTCCTTGTTTAAACCACAATTATATTTGTCTGGGATATCTGGGGCTGTGGTTCAGTCAAAATGGAGATTAAAATAGGTTTTGAGTAGATTTAAAGAAACAAACTAAATTTCATAAAAAGCATAAACTAGACAAGTTCTTTGAACCCTGAATTAATTTTAGTTGTATTAATTTCAACAGCTTAATATTTTCTTTACTTTCACAGCCTTCTATTAAACAATCTGCTGCTGTCGTGGAAAAGTTTGCCCCCCAAAGTATGTACATTTCTACATTAACTGATGTGATATATGTCTACTTGAATGAAGTGTGTTAAATGCTTTAATCTGTGTCAATTTTGACCCAGTGGAATAATGAGTTATCACAATTCTGGCTGTTTTCTAGCTTCGCAAAAATCTTCAGGAAACGATCCAATCCTTTAAAGTGACCAATGATGAAATGGGGTCCTCGGTCATCTCCCAGGATGTGGAAGAGTGTAATGCCCTATGCAATGTAAGAGCCCGGTGTTTCTCTCTTATATCTCCCATATGCATGTCTGGATATGACTTCTGCAACAAGGTAGCAACATTATCACAGTGATTTAACTTCCAGATTTTGTAATCTGTGAATGGCATTGACTGAACTTCCGTCTCTCCTGCGCACAGCGTCTGCAGGTGAAGATGAAGGGCCAGGGCTTCCCGTGGTCTCGCTTGCTGCTGGCCGTGTTGGTGTTTGCTGGGGGCTTCATTGTCCATGACATCAGATCGCAGGGCTCTTTCGAAGGTAATCTCGAGATCTGAGCTGCAGCTCCCTTCATTCTGTATACACAACAGTACTGTCATAACCAGGCTTGACTTAATCTGCTGCTGTTAAGACTATACCTGTTTGGGGGGCAGGGGGCTCTTTCAATGTCATGATGTTATTGACCTTGTAAAGACTAATGATCATTGTGTGTGTGTGTGTGTGTGTGTGTTGTTTTTTAAAGAATCTACCACTGCAAGGTACCTTCAGGCCTCGGGGTTGATGTCGGTCTCTCAGCAGGCCTGGAACAAAGTTTTACTCTATTCTCAGGAGGGATTCAGGTCTGTCGCATGAACCACAAAAAAATGCACTTTTAAGTATAAATTATTATTAATTAGAATTATAAATGTGATCCAAATAATAATTGTGTGTTCTCTGAAAAACAAACATCTGCTTTTTCTTCTGGACTGTTTGTTACACATATACCAGGGAAGGAGGACGAATGTACTGTTTAAGTAATTCCACAGATTATACACATGAAACTCTTAACATTTTTTCAAATTGCTGACCTTTGGTGTTCTGAAAAGTACTCTTGTATGTAAATAAATGTTTTCCAAAGTCAGAAAACTGGTAAGGAATTTAAACGTTTTGCCTTCACACTTGCTTCTAATATTGTCCCTTCAGTTCAATTAAACACATGTTGCAGAAAGATATTGACATGTAAATGTCTTTGGGAGCATTAGTTATTCAGTACGGCTAGGAATTGTTGAATGATGCCTTTTTAATTACAGTTGGTTGGAAGTCAACGCCCCATATTACTACTCCAAGGCCATTACTGCTGTAGGACCCATATTGGAAGTTGCCTGGGAAAAGGCCAAGATTTCCTTTGTCTTAATTGTTGAACAGTGTTCTGACATAATACTGTGGATCAAGGAAAACGCACCACGGTTTGCGGAATGGGTAAGAAAAGCTAACTGATATGCAACTATGCTGCTAAATGAATGTTTCATTATGTCTGTTTATATTTGTCTTTTATTTTCTCTAGCTCAACTCTAACATCCCGGAGAGCGTGTTCCAGTTTATTGAATACTTAAAGGAGCTTTTGTTGTTTATCCATCGACATTATATCATACCAACGATGATGTATGTTAAATCGTCATTGGAACATGTTTGGCAAAGGTTTTTGGATTCCTGCAAGTAAGTATAAACTTTATTTGCTTTTATTGTGTGTATGCCTTTACTGTCTTTGTCAGTATGTTGCAATACAGAGGAATTAATTTAAAATGGTCAGTTTATATGTAAACTATAGCAGTGTGCTTAAGTTTGAGTTGTGAATTGTTTCACACCAATAGTGACCAGAAGAGGGTGACGTTCTTGTATGTCTCGCATATTAACGTCCGTGTATGATAAATTTATACTGTGTATCAGTGTTAATCATTGTTTTTTTCTCATTTTAGTGGAGAAGTGTCATTACCTTGTGTTCAAAACCATGTGATGACCATTACCAATTCCACATGGTCTTACCTGCAGGACACCACTCTTGCCATTAAAAACTGGGCTGTTGAACTTATTTCCAGACTGTAGAAAGATCCCAAGACATTTAAATGAAAGACTACATTTGCATATGTTCGCCAAACAAGGACTAAAACCACCTGCGCTTTTTAATGATTGCTGAATGGACTTTGGGGGGGAAAGGTTGAGGAGACACTTTTTGTCAAATTGCATGTAATTTTATATTACTTATTTTCTACCAACTGTTTATCACTTCTGGGTGCACAGAAATTTTCCTTTTTATATAGACCTTCAGGTTTGTAAATACCAGTGTTATTTCAGATTTAATTGCCAAATGGGAACAAACAAGATCCATCACCAGCTTCCTATGGTAATTTTATTCTTTTTTTTTTTTTTTTTAGATTTTTACAGCCAGATACAATCCCAAAAGGATGTGTCAACCATGTTTGAGCTTGCCCCTAGTACTTCTGGACTTTGGGGGGGATAATATGCAACCACCAAACAGTCAATGCCCTCTAAATGTACGGATGGGTGTAATAAACCTGCTGGGAAGAACATTTAATAGTATTACAATTTCGTCACATGATGAAGTTATGGAATAAGTCGGCCTGCTCATTTTGGAAGCTGGTAGCCTAGTTTGCTCCTAACACCAAATCTAATTTCCTTTTCCTTCTCAAATTGTGTATGTTTACCCATTGTGAAAAAGCACTGGACTATGAATTACTACTGCTGCTTACTATATATTTTACTTGAACATCAAATGGTTTCTGTAGGACGATTCGGTGTCAATTGACCTACCTCTGCGCAGCTTAGTAGATTTAGACTGCTCTGCAGTCCTTGTGTAGAGCATGCTTCTCCTCTGTTCCTTACTTTTCCTTGATATGCTGCCCCCTCATCTGGTCTGTACAATGGGGTGTACAATGATTTACTTTCCAGGTTTGTTAGAGCTGAATAAGCGACTGGTGGAAACAGGAAAGAAATAAATTGGAAAGTCCTCTTTATGGGTGGATATATTTGTGATCTTGTACATGTTAGATGTTTATGAATAAAGGATTACACCAAAAAGGGTGGTGTGGCAAGTGCTACTGCTAGGTACTTTTTTCTCTGCGTCTTCTTCATACATTACATTTCCTTACGTTTTTATTGGTACTGGTCGAATTTAATTGTATGTGTCAGAAATATCTGCTCAGTGGATTTTTTTTTTTTTTTAATACTGTTGACAAATTTTTGACCATTAACTTAACAGGCTGGCTGTAGTTGTAAAACAATTGGACTCGGGTCGGCACGGTAGTTATCCGTTTCTGCGCTTGGCAAAGACGAGTCGGTAGGTAGACGCAAGATATTCAGATACTCAGTACTTCACGAGTGGGCCAGAAGATGGCAGCTTAATTTCTATTTACTTTTTGAATCTGTAGTATGGTGAATAAAATCAAACATTTTGTTCTTTTCTGATTTGCATACGTACAAAAAGTAGTGCTGTAATGTCAAAATGTTCTAGTTTATTTGCTCAAACGCTGCTTCAGATGATGTTATTTCTATTGCGCGTGTTCACAAATAATATTTTGAATTTGTGCGTTTGCATGTGAACCGTGTATATTAGTGGGGTATTGAATTTAGCTTGCATGCAAACTGCTATTCAGAACAGGTTTTACTATATTTATCCACATGCCCTGCAGTCACAAGTTTGTACTAGTATTTTCATAAGCGTTATGTTGTGGATTGCAGCATTTTTCTTGGTGTCAAATTAGTTGTAGCCGTTTTATTCATGCGTATGGTTTGCAAAATAGCGTAAAAATGCTGCGCATTAAAGAATTACTTTTATACCAGCTGTTTATTCATTTTACTATATTCACAAAATCGGAATTTTATTGAGCAAGCTGCTTAATATAAAAAACATGTTCAATGGGCAAAGATCTTGGAAAAATTCCTTTCAGTTAAATTTGATTTTGTTGGAATGACCAGATTCATTTCGTGTTGCCAAAGCACACAATCTCACATTTAAAAAAATAAGAATAACAGTAATAATGGCTCCAACTCTAACAAACAAAAGGTCTTGCAATTAAAATAAAATTGCTGTAAGAATAAACCGCTGATTAAACTTAAAGGTTTAAACTTAAATTAAACTTTTGTAAATGTGGGTGAGACGGCTAAAGATCATAAAAAGTGATAATTACTTTTAATTAGTGACAATTGCCTGTTTGTTACAGTAACAAAAATTTAATATTGAAATGTGTAGTTTAAATTATTGACGGAAATGTCAAATTGTAAGAGCCTTTTTGTTTTTTTTTCCCCCCCTATTGGCGCTTACGTGAAAAGGGGACACAATAAACTTTTTATAAAGCATCAGTTCAAGACTTGGCCGTCGTTCTGCTGAGGAAGTAAAGGCTCAGTCACATGATACGCCGAAATTTGTTTTGGGTGGAGCACCCCATTGTTTTCCAACGAACGTGGCGTCGCGGTCACATCAAAGCACCAACTGAGTTTAGGTGTTGTACTGATACAGCACGTTAAGCCGTTACTGCAGACAAAATTGTCTATCAAAGGATGTCAGGCCTTAATGGAGAATTTGACGTAGAACAGGAAATAGGTCGTCTTCGTGAGCAATTATGCTCAATCCATCTATGGACCTCCCGTTTCACTAATGAGTGAAAAATCCAGTGTTACTTCCAGCTTACACTCCATGACCTCATGTGCCGCAGCCAAACATGCAGAGGCATTGGCGGAGCTAGCAGCAAAGGAAATTGAATATGAAGCATTGCAGGAGGAAGGGAAAGGATACAACATCTGGAAAGGCAGCAATGGAAATATGCTCAGAAACGTAAATTGGGACGACTACAGGCAGAGAAAGACCGGCAGCTAGAGCCAGGCTAAAGGTCTATAACCAGGAGTCGGCTTGCTATGCTAGCATCCAGACCCATCAATCTTAGTACTGAAGAAAAGCTTCATAGATCTAACTGACATCCAAAAACCCTCAAAGTTCTAGCATCACCACCTCAAGTAGATGTCTTCCCTCGCTCAGGCCTTCCAAGAAAATGTTGTCAAAAGACTTCCTATGCCTTAGCCATTTGTTTTCAATGGTGATCCCATTCAACTCCTTGAATAGAAAGCCTCATTTGTGTCACTCATTGATCAAAGAAACATTCTTTCAACTGACAAGCTTTATTATCTGAAGAAGTCTGTTGGTGGCCCAGCTCATAAAACCCAAGATTGTACCTTCTTCAGAAATGATGATACAAACACGCATCGAACAAACTGAACCATCGATATGGCCAGCCATTTGTTACAAAGAGGGGATTTAGAGAAAAGCTTGCAAATTGGCCAAATATTCAGCTAGATCCTTCCTCATACTTGTAAATCTTTCCGACCTGTGAAACGGGTAAGAACTGGAATCATCTCTCATAGTAGTTGATGAAATCCTACCACTGAAGGATTGGAAAGTTAGACTTCTGCTTTAACTGTTCAAGACCAATGGTGCCAAAACAGGTAATTTTAGGAAGAAATAAGCATTGTAGGACACTCATCCTTCATTCCTTGAGGATGGCAAGATAGTATCCCAGTATGACATCCTCTTCCTGAACAAGCTACATGATAGTATAAAGAAAAACTGTGTGATCATTATGGAATACCTTTGTCTTTCAAGGAGAGACCAAATCTACCTACACTATGCTGTGTGTGGTTTTTGATTGCTCTGCCAAGTACAAGGGAACCAGTCTAAATGCCAATATGCTGCCAGGGCCTGACTGTGCCGTAGTCATGGGCACAGTCATTTGTGCCTCTCCCACAAAGGTTACAACTATTCCTAGACTGGAACTTGGCCAGAAGGAGGAACTTGGATAAGAGTTCTTCTGGACTCTGGAAGTGTTCTAGGGTACATTAACAATTCCACACATTTGTGGCTAACCGCGTGCCAAAGATCCATCTCAGCACAACCCCTCAGCAATGGAGATACTGATGAAAATTCTCCAGATAATGCATCCAGAGGCTTAAGCGATGAAATAACTGGTCAAATGGCTACTGGATCCCAAAGATAAATCGGGGCGTAGCATCTCATATTTGCCAATGCGTGGCTTGTAGAAAGCTCAGGAGAACCACAAAGGAGCAAAGGGTGGCTGATCTTCCCGCAGAGCGTGTGGATCCATCACCACCTTTTACATACTGTGGCATGGACTGTTTTGGCCCATTTCCCTCTAACCAAGTATGAAGAGTGCACAACAGGTATGTTCTTCTCTTCTCCTGTTCATGTCATCCAGCATTTCATTATGTCTACAAAGGCCTTCATCAATGGTCTTCACGCTTCATTGCAATACGTGGTGCAGTTCGTAAGATTAAATCTGGAAAACAGGAAACATTTTGTGGAAGCCAAAAATTAGCTGAAGGAAGCTCTCAAGGAAGTGGATATGGACAAGCTGGCTGCATTTCTCGCTGAGAACCAGTGTGACTTTAGTCTAAACGCACCTCATTCAAGTCACATCGGCGGTGTGTGAGAGCGACAAATTAAAACGGTAAGAAGCATCCATGGCTCCATGCTATTGCTGTCTTCTGGTAATGTAAATTATGTTCTCTACATACCTTCTTCTACAAAATAGTCTTGAGCCACTCGCCCCTAACCACCTGCATACTATGAAACAAATCACGGCTCTACCTCCACCAGGCAAGTTAATCAGAACGGACATGCATGCGCGGAAATGGCGGGGGCAGGTTCAATATCTAGCAGAGCAGTTTTTGAGCTGCTGGCGGAAGGAGTATCGAGCAAATATCACCATCAGGCAGTGCTGGCACACTCCAAGGAGAAATCTGCAAATTGGCGACATGATGATGATGTGAGACGATTTTGTTAAGGGTGAACTAGTGTAGAGATAAAATATGTCTTGGTACCCAGAAGCTAGAAAAGGAAGGCCAGCGTCTTGCCAAGCTGTCAGTAGACGAACGTCCAGTTCAGAAGCTGGTCTTGCTTCCCAACTCTCTTTGCATCCTATCTCTTACTTTGTTAATATTTTGTTTTTATTTAGATCTTTTTGAGTGTGAAAATCATCTGCGCTTGTGTGAATGACCTCTTTAAAGTGCTTCAGATCATTGTCTGTCTGATTTTTAGGGCTTTTTCTTTGAAGGAGTTTCTGTTCAGTTGTGGTAATTCTGTGGGAGTTTTATTTTGATAACAGCACATTATTTCCACGTTTCCCGTCCTAGTGCCAGAAAGATAATTAAACCCTTTAGACCTGAATTATAAAAATGATAATAATGCCCTTTTCCCACCCACTAAAAAATTTGGCAGAATTTTTTATTTAATTTTTAATCAAAACTCTTTAATTGTTAAATTTTTTGTCCATTGTAATGGACATTGGGTCCAAATAGTATATAATACCAATAAAATACCAACATCTATCTATGATAGCATTAAATATACTCTCTGGCACAGGTGGGTGGCCACTGCTGCTTCATGTTCAAAAATCATCTTGCTCTGATCAGAGAGCTCTGGTGTGGCACCTTGATCGGTGAGGAATTTATAAGCAAGGCCACTTTTGCCATGAGGAAATACACCTTTACTCCCCACGGTTCTGACTGAAGTTCCCCCTGAAAGGCACAATCTGGTCATCAACAGAGAGCTCCTCCTCCAAGACATTATTAGACAGCATTTCCTTATGGAGTCATAGAGTGTTCTGACCTTATAGAACACATCAGTGTCTTCAGGAGGCCTCTCGTTGTTCACCACATGCAGGTTGGAGCGAAGCTGGAAAAATCTGTCATAAGGCAGGGTATCCTGGAAAAGGCCAATATTGATATTGGAGGCCCAGTACATTTGTACTCTTGGCAAACCCAGTATCTCCATTTCCATATGTAGACCGGCAAAGACGTCAATATCAGAAACTGAAGCATGTTTATACCCCTTGACTGCATTTTGTTCTGTGTATATGTCAGCCATTGTTGTCTTCAGCTTGAACATCTCACTGGGAACATGCTGCTTAAAGTAGCATATGGTGTCAGTGGCTCAGAGAGTCAGGAGCGATACGTTCCCATGCCATGTTTACTGGGGTAGAGTGGGTGCGACGCCATTCAATATCACTCTTCTTTGTGATGTTTGCACGCGGGTCATCCTCAAGTAACAGGTTTATATCTACCTCATCAGGCTCATAATCCTCTCTGTCTTCCCACTGAATCAGTCTCTTCCCCTACCAATGGTACCTCTGACTTATCCCTGTCTTTTCCTAAATCATTAGCAAAAACCTATCTGTCCATATATCCCTTCATTTATCTATGTAGGCTTTTTGGGAACACTTTAGCCCTTAGATAACTATTTCCTTACACATTCATAATCCATACATAACATATGCCATACATGTTAGTGACCAATATATGAACATTTATGGAGTGCTTATGTCAACAACTGCAGGCTGACATAGGGTGAGCTACTGCTGGTGAACCCTTATGACATATTTTATTTATTTTGTAAGTGATATTATCTGATCTTTACACTAAAACATGACAATTTCTTTCAATATGACATTTCTTCCTAATTGACTTTCTATACTCACCAACTTATGGAAATCTAGCTACAACTACCTCTCCATATTCCTCATCACTCCCAAAAATATCAACATCAGAGAAATTTCTATTGTCGATAAGTTTAAGGAGTTCAAGGACTGTATATTCTGCATATGGAATATTTCCAATTCATTATCAACTCATTCTCTTGCTCTGATGCACTGATTCTACATTAGTAAGGTCATTCATCAGTACTGGAGAATTGAGTTCAGTAACATGGTTTCCAACCATTTGAACAACATTTGAAAAAATCCTGTGAAAAAACATTTGATATAAAATTTTAATTAGTAAGTTCCATCCTTCCATATAAGCCTATATCCATGAAATCTTGGCACAGATACCTATAAATACGAATAGTTGAACATTGAACGTTCCTAACTTTGGCGTATGGTGTGAAGTCCTGCCATGCTACTCTTCAGTGTGGAGGCTTTTTTTCAAATGATAACAAGCAGAGCTGTACTTCCATTGCTTTGATTGGTTGTTAAGCATCCGTTTAAATGAATTTGTGGTTTCAATTGGTGTCAATTGTTTCAAAAAGCAAATACAAGCTGCCATGTGACGTCCATTGTAATTGACACAGGGTCTGAGGGGGTTAAAGGATTAAAGACCGGACAGAAAGAAAGGTTTACGATGATAAAACGTTTGTGTAATGTTAAATGTTTAACTCATTCCTTGCACCTAGCTGAAAGTGATCAAGGTGATTATTGTTACTTGGAAGTTCCTTAAGCTGGGTAGCCTTCTTTTAGGTCAACGATATATGTTGTAAATGTAAAACTAATTTGTCAGACGGCTAAACGTCAGTGATAGTCACTTTTGGTATGTTGTTTCTTTCTGTTAAAGTAACAATGGAAATGGAAATCTATTTTGAAAATGGAGTATTCGATATAAATATATATAAATTATTTTCTATCGCAATATTGGTCAAATAAGTAGTTTAAATTATTTACGGAAATATTAAATTTTAATGTTGTTTTTTCCCTATTGGCTCTTACGGTTCGTTGTTTTTGACGCAATAAACTTTTTATAAACCGTAATTTCAAGAATTGGCCATCGTTCAGCTGAGGACGTTGGGTGGGCGAAAATTGACATGTGGGTTTCAGAGTCGATTGGGAACCTTTCGTCGCTGGTTCGGATCCGGTTCGAAGGAGTGTTATTCCTGAAGTTTTTTCGTATTCGCTGAGGAGAGGGGAAAAATTACCGAACATAATGTATACAATTTTTTGTTGTTGGTTAAAGTTCAAGTTTTTAAATCTTAATGTGGTAATGGTCGGCAGTGGGGGGATTAGCTCAAATGGTAGAGCGCTCGCTTAGCATGCGAGAGGTAGCGGGATCGATGCCCGCATCCTCCAATGCTTTTGGCGAACATCTCTTTCACAATGTCTTACAGTTAGACTAGGGACACTGTTACCTAATTTGTGGGTGTACTGAAATGTATTGCTATTGTAGAAAAAAAAAACGTGGAATGTACCATAATTAAAAAAACTAATTTGTACTAGGCTAGATGCTTACAGGGCAGACCTTAGAATGGATGAAGGGCCGTTTTAAAACAACTCAGATCTACGTTTTGGGGAATTACAAAACACCTTATGTTTAGAATGTTAAACATTTTAATAAGTGTCCTTTCTACCTCAGCAGTTTCAGTTTGGCTTACACTAACCCCACGTGTTGCACTCCGCGAGACTAAAACTTGGTGTTAGGCTTTTGAAAACTCACATTGATATATTTGGGTCTCGCAAACTTTCCACAGCGTCATTTATACTTGTTTAGGTATAATTCGATAGATATGCAATGTAAAGGATAGAATTCGATTCATTCACTGGACAACACAGCGTAAAAACTAAAATAAATACAAACTAACCTTAAACACAGGGAGTGGGAAAATAATAAGTTATATATAGGATTATGATCAGGACAAGTTTGCATAGAAGTAAATACATTTTGCACACTATTGAAAACTCATTCGTTTTTTATGTTCGATGATGGTACTTCTCTATGTCGATTACGAGTAATATTGAATGATTTATTTTTAGAACATGCCTTCGGATGTACATTTTCAGCCTATCCTGTTGTATTTTGCTTTTTAGTATTCTATCTCGTCTGAACCAATCAGGACACGGTTTGTTGTCGTTCCGCAGAGACGAGGAGCTTGTGTTTGTTTGGGTTTAAAGAGCAGGTTTGTGATCATAACGAGTACGTATTGGAGATAACCTTTCAGTAGTTAAATAATGTTCCTCCGTTTGATTATAGCCCTGATTGTATAAGCGGAATTGCTGTCTGGAAATACTAGTGCCGTCGTCATTTGTTTTCCAGTTTGTTGTTTCAATAGGTTAAAGCAGGTTAGTGAGCTTTTTGATGAAGGTGGTGGTGGTGTTTTTTTTTTGCAAACGAGTTAACGGTAGAGGTGGTCAGCTATGTATCTACGTGTACATCTAAATTGTAGGTAGACAGGTATCTGAAATAGCCATTACAACAGCTTTAAATTGTTTGGCATTTATATCAGATCAAATCTAACGATCTGCCTCAATTAAACTGACATTGCGGCCCGATTTAGCTAGCTATCAGCTATTTTAAAATTGCACTTCACGATTGCTTGACTTATTTGGTAGTGCTTTATTAAATTAAGGAGTGTTGTATTATTTGTTTTATGTTTACAAACACGGGCTTCACATTGAGTTGGTTTCACTGAAGCTAGCAAAATATGGAATGAAACACTTTCAAATCAGGCCTAATGTTTTCATACCGTAGATAACTTACTGTAAATATCGGACGCAGATGTTAATTATTAAGTAAACAAATATTTACCTGTATCGTTTTCTCCCACATTGTTTGCTTTTTAAATCAAATACGATTTTTTTCAAGGTTGGGAAACTATTGACAAGGCATTTATCGATATAGCCGTATATTTTGTGTCGCAGTTGTAATATGAAACCATTAAGGCCAAATTTTTTTCTCTCTTATAAGGTTTCCATTTAAAATATGCCCTATCCTCAGGGAATCAAAAAGTTTTACTCAAGAAATCAAGCTCAAATCTGTAAGTGTTTAAATCCTTAATTTTGATGTAGAACAGATAATGCGATTTAGCAAATAGTACCAGATCTAAGCATCTTAGTCACTTTAGTTACAGTTTTCCAGACATTTGCATGTCAAACATGTTGCTTGACAATGGTGTTTTTATATGGCACATATGACAGGTGATAATGGAACTTTCAGTTGGTGTTATTTATTTCCCAGTTGTCAGGATTTTGACATCCTTCGTAGAGGGAAAGAAATGAACCTCTGGAAAACTTTCAGACACAGAGTACAGACATGGAGTTCCGGTTTGGAAACTTGATTTTCAGTTCCAAATTCGACTCTGGCAACCTAGCCCAGGTCGAGAGAGTGGATCGCTCTGAACCAGAATGCGAATCCGCTGGATCTGAGACTACAATCTCAGGGGTCTTAGGTGGGCCGCTGTCATGTCCAGATTATGAGTTCAATGTATGGACTAAACCTGATTGTGCTGACACGGAATTTGAAAACGGAAACAGGTAAGGTGCACATTTACAAAATTGGAAACACTTTTGCTAATTTTTTTTGAGAAATCTGAGCTAAGTGTTGGTAGTTATGATAATTGATATAGCTATTATATATTATTCTTGCCAACAACATCACCAAGTTTAATAGATTTATACTATATATACTATAAAACACATTAAAAGTAATTCAAACCAAAAATGTATTAATTTTAACACTGCTGTTAGTACTTAGGTTTGTTTTGGGAAATTGGCGGGGTGCCATCCAGGCTAGGTTGGGCTCGAGTCAGCAGGGGTTGTTCTTGGCTGCCAGAAAATACCCACCTCTGTTGACTTCTCCAGCACCTGTAGTGTAGCAGTTTTGTAAGAGAGACATGCCTCTTGTTCAGTGGTGTAAGACTGTAGCGTGTTGAGTGCTAATGACGGGGCATTGGTTATTGGGGGTTCTTGCTGGCAGCCTAACCAAATTGAGACAATACGGGGAAAAATATTTGGTCTGGTAATTCAAACCATTCTTAGATTAACTTATTGTGAGGTAGGGATGATTCAACATCTGTTTTATGGGAATCAATGATATGGGATGTTAAAACTGCAAAGTTTGTTTTGTGTTCTTGACCCTGTAGTATACACAGATTTGGTTTCAGATTTTGAAATGTAAAAAAGTGTTGGTGTTGACTACACCATGTACTTATTATTCTGGTCATTGCAATGGCAAATCTGAGACTTGGTTACAGCTGCATTGGTTTTTGCAGGTCCTGGTTTTATTTCAGTGTGCGTGGAGCAGTCCCAGGAAAAGTAATTAAAATAAATGTAATGAACATGAACAAGCAGAGTAAGCTGTATTCCCAGGGAATGGCACCCTTAGTGAAGACTTTGCCCATGAAGACGAGATGGGAGAGGGTGCGCGACCGTCCCACATTTGAGGTAGGAACTCCAGCGGTGCTCCCTCAATATTTTCTAGGCTTGTGTGAGTCTTTGTGTTTCTTTACCTTTGCTGGCTGTGTCATCTCAAAAAAATACACCTATGCTGTAGATTTTTAAAATACTGGTAGCTGTATTGAATGTTGGTTACTAGCCCTTGAGCAGGATGCTTTACGTGTATTGCTATTGTGTAAATTATTAAAATGTGTTGCTAAGTCACTTTGGATAAGCAAGCTTAGCAATAAAATTAATTTTGAAGCCTTTCTCCTGTATTTGTTGTGACTGGTTATTGACATTATGTGAACTGCCCAAAATGCACATAGCATATAAAAATCAGCAGCGATCTGGCTGTTTGTGTCCTATAAAAAAAATATTTTCTGTTTGTAGATGGTGGAGAACCAGTTTGTTCTTTCTTTCAACCACCGATTTCTGGAAGTCCGTGGGGCCACAACATACTTTGCTTTCTGTTACCCATTCTCCTATGCTGAATGCCAGGATATGCTACTGCAGTTAGATCAGAAATTTATCAACTCTATGCACCTTGGTCCAAACAGGTAGGGCTGCAAAGCTGTGTGTGTGTGTGTGTTATGAAACAAAGTTGTATAAGTTCCCCCGATTGGAAACAGTTTGTTGAAAAAAATAGCCATGCACCTCCTGTTTATTACAACCCTGTTCATTGTGACAGTACAATATTGCTTTAAACATGGGTCATTTGGACTTTGTGTTTATATATTCATAACAAAGCCATAACCTCTTAAATTCATTTGCATGGTTTTCCACGGTAAATATAAGCTGTAGAACACTGGTCTAGAAGAGGTGCACTGTCTTGATGCCAATTTTTATTCCACAAAACCACTGTTACCACATGTTAAACTTTTTTGAATTGTCTTCCTGTTTCTGGGGAGAATGTGGTTTTACTAGTGGCAGAAAACCTTCTGGATTTCAGTCATCCAAGACTAAGGTTAAGCCGCTCAACTGTTCGTGTTCATTTTAACATGGGTATGATCAACTTGTGGCATCCATGGTAACATGAAATGGAATTCTAACATACTGTTATAAAAGTTAAGTCAATGCTATTTTGAATGAGCCAGGCTCTTTCCTCTCAGTCCGATAGATTCTATATATTACCATCGTGAGCTGCTCTGCCACTCACTGGATGGGCACCGGGTAGATCTAATCACCATCAGTTCCTGTCACGGCATGATGGAGGAGAGGGAGGCTAGGCTTGACAAGCTCTTCCCTGACAACTGTACCCCTCGTCCTCGCAGATTCATTGGGAAAAGGGTAGGTATGCACTCCCTGGGGAATTCTATGATTCACCAAATTTCACGGAATCAATGTGCCCCTTGCAGATCGACCTGCAAAATCAGAAAATAAATATATTTTATTTCTAAATATATATAAATACAATGCGGTATTACTTTGTGCCTATGTGTACAGCATTTACATGTGCCCCAGTGTTTAGCGTCTGCGAAAGTGACCCTGTGCGAGTGGCTGTCTGTGTTTCTGTGTGTCCCTGGCCCTGTGATGGACTGGCATCTCATCCAGGGTGTTTCCTGCCCTGCGCCCTATGCCCGCCGGGTTTGGCTCCGGCACCCTGCGACCCTGAATTGGATCAGTGCTTTCAGAAAATGGATGGATTGGTTCTTGTTTTTCATAGTTTTTTCCCCCAAGAGCATAAGCACAGTTTGCATTAGCTTGCACATAATCTGACTATATTTTCTGTTTATTGTCAGTATAGGTTGCTCAAAATTTCCAAGGCTCTCCAAGTCACCCATTTGTTTATTTTATGTAGTTTTAATAAAGTTAACAAGCAATAACCTTTTTGTGTGTTTTTGGCATGAAAATAAATTACTTTTCTACTGCAGAATTTGACTTTTTGTGATTTACAGAATTGGCTTTTTCTGCCCCAGATTCAGCTTTTGTTTTTTCAGAATTAATTAGGGAGTATTTGACTTGAACATGTAAAACATTTTTTATTATTTCTTTAACCGTTTAAACAACGTTTGGTGAAAAAATAAAAATGAATGCATGTTCTAAAGCAATCCTTTTATTGCTCTTTTTCTAAACATTTTGTACATCATTTAGATGGACCATATGTGAGCCAGGTTCCGGCTTTTATTCTGCATGTTTGAAAGAACAACAAACCAAAATAGGTTTCTATTGACTGAAAACAAAAAGGCTCAAATAAAATATAAAATGACAAAACCCCGAACACGGTGGGATAATTGCAGTGAACAATCTGAACTGTTTAACATGGGTTTAAACACAGTTTAAGTCGTATGTAAAATAAACCAGTTGTAACGCCAACCAAACTAAGTTTGGCTGTGTATTACTAAATTTGACCCGATTACAGCAAAAAATTCACATACAGTCCTATACAGGAGATGCCCTGTATAAGAGGATTAACTACAGTTTAAACTGTTTTTTTTAAATTTAGTTTTAACCCACTAGATTCATTAAAATGAGATACGGTTATGGTAGGGGAAATGTATTTCTGTGATTGATCTTTTAAACTGTCTTTGTTGCAGAACATGTCTTGTAACTCAAAGTATACAATATCGTAATTGCACAATTTGGGTTCTCTTTTTATTTTAAAGTTGCAGTAATGTAACCTGTGTATCTTGGCATGTAGGACCCTGATTGGGAATTGGTCCTAGGTTGCTTCACTGCTGCTGTAGGGTAACCTCCTATAAGCAAAATGATTAGGTTGTTGAACCAATGTCCCTAGTTTATTAAAGAGTTAGGTTTTTATTAACACGGATAATGGGAAAGATACACCAGATTGTACATTTTTAATTAAACTAAAACATAAAAGAATAACATTACACAACCTCAAGCTTTCATACAAACATGTATGTATTTCATTGCTAAAATATATCTTGGGTCTGGATTCATGATAGAAGTTTGATATGCATATGTTGGAATAGTGGAGGTCTTTGTGGATGAATTTGCTATGGACAGTTGTGTCTCTCCTGACACAGGCAAGAGTATGGTTAGTTCTTTTAGTTAGATAGACGTGGTGCTTTATATCCAATGGAGAAAACTAAAAACAAAAATTAATTACATTTTTAAAGTTTTTTTTTTTTTTTTCTCCCCCAGGTAAAAATGTCAAGCTTTCACTCAAACAAACCCAATTGTTTATTTTTAAGAAAAGTATGTTATGAATTTGTCTGTTTTTTAAGAGTCAGGAAGGATAAACTCACAGCTGGAAATTCGATTAAGTTACTAGAACCAATGAGAGAACACCAAACAAAAATCTCGCTTTGACACTGGTTGCAGACGCGACGTAAACAGGGTTTAGGCACACCTCAGGTTTAAACACTATTTGCTGCAAAAATAATCAGTTTAAGACTAAAACTGGTTTGAACCCATGTTAGGCTATTGCCATAAATAACCCAGTGTAAACCCGATCTTCACAATGTTAATTGCTATCACACCTGTGACATTATATCCAACTTAAACTGGAACCACCACTCTGGTAACCTCACTCAGGTTTGTCAGTCTGACCCTGATACCTCCAGGGCTGCTCTCTGGTCCCGCTCTGCCTGTGGACATGGCCATGTCTCCGCTGCACTGTATCTGGTGTTGAGCATCCTTTTTAGTCCATTGCCGCTGGCCATTGTCATTGTCCATCTCCATCTCTTGCCATACTTTTCCTGGGTCTTTGGCTATCCATGTCATTGATAGCTAACACGATTAAACAAAAAGTATTCAGAATTGTTTGGGCATCCGCTACATCTCTTTGAAATATGTTTTCAGATAAGAACAGAAAAACAAAAGTACATCTGTTTTCCTGTAATATTCGTACCTGCAATGCCGGGTGACCCATCTCAGGAGAATGAAACTTGATACACGATTGTTCTCTCGTTCTGTTAAGGTCTTTTTCCTCAGTAGTCGGGTTCACCCAGGAGAAACGCCATCTAGTTTTGTGTTCAACGGTTTCCTCAACTTCATCGTAAAGCAGGATGACCCTCGGGCTCAAATGCTGAGACGAATGTTTGTCTTCAAACTAATCCCAATGCTAAATCCAGATGGAGTTGTACGTGGACACTACAGGTAATATTTGGAGAGCATCTTAGGTCAATTGCAGTGTAATTTTTTTCCTTTTTAAAGATCTCTCCAGGCAGACTAGACAATACTGTATAGTCAGGTTGATTTTCTTTTTATAATGTAACAGCATTTTTAATATTGATTTCCACTCCTCAGATCTTGACCAAACGTTCCCCCAAGCTCAACACTATTTCTGCACAAATCAGTCTAATGTCACATCTGCTTCCTGTTCTTGCCTCCAGGACAGATTCCAGAGGCGTGAACCTTAACCGCCAGTACCTCAACCCCAGTTTTGAACTCCATCCATCAATATATGGTGCCAAAGCTGTCATACTGTATCATCACCTCCACAACCGTGTGGCACAGGACTCTCCTGACTGGAGGACTTTTGCCTCTCCTCTTTCCTCCAACCTGTTAAGCACTAAATCTTCCAACCATTCCAACACCAACTTCCTGTTCCTGTCTGAGGGCTCTGGGTCAGACATGGAAAGGAGCAACAACCTGAGGAATGAGGAGGAGCAAAGCCGCAGGGATGCCTTTCCTTCCCCCGACGGCTCCGACCAGTCAGAGGTTCCCATGGTGACCGAGGAGAGTGGCAAGCTGTGGACCAATGAGAACTGTGAGAAAGGAGAGGAGGACTGCGGGGACAGCTGGGGTGGGGCGGAGCACTGTGATGAGAGCGATGTGTTGAAGGCCACCTCATCCCCAGAGCTTTCGATGCCCATAGAACACATTCCTCCTCAGGAGAGCGGAGTGGCCTACTACGTGGACCTGCACGGTCACGCCTCCAAACGGGGCTGCTTCATGTACGGCAACTGCTTGTCTGAGGAGAGCGAACAGGCAAGAACCGCCGTTACCTCTGTGTGCAACTTTGGTTTTGTGATGAAAGAAATCCAGAAAACACAGTTATTTTCTGGATTTTCAGCTTGTTTTGATTTATTGAGACTTCAGTAATTGACTTTACTGATCTAAGTAATAGACAATGTGTTCTGGAATTTAATAAAGGTGGAGAACTTGCTGTACCCAAAGCTGATCTCTGTGAACTCGGCGCATTTTGACTTCACGGGCTGCAATTTCTCTGAGAAGAACATGTATGCCAAAGACAAGAGGGATGGCCAGTCTAAAGAAGGAAGTGGGCGTGTAGCAATCCATAAAGCCATTGGGCTTATCCATAGGTACAGTGAACATTTAACCCTCGCTTCATTATCTAAATTCTGTAAGCAAAACATTGTCTTAACTTATGGGCGTTGTCCATCTTGATAGATTTGCTCTTTTTTTGAAAGATTTTAGTATATTAAAGCAACCGTAATATTTAAAGCAATGTGCATATCCTTTTCAGCTATACCCTGGAGTGTAACTACAATACCGGGCGTTCTGTGAACACTATCCCTCCAGCTTGCCATGACAACGGCAGAGCTACCCCTCCTCCGCCCCCTGCCTTCCCTCCCAAATACACACCTGACATTTTTGAACAGGTAGGTGTCCATGAAATATTAAAGAAAGACAAAAGTTGGTGAAAATGGGATAACCGCTAACTGCAGATGCTGTCTTGTTAGGTGGGCAGGGCCGTTGCTGTGGCAGCGCTGGACATAGCGGAGTGTAATCCCTGGTCCCGCATCATCCTATCAGAGCACAGCTGTCTCACCAATATGCGGGCCTGGATGCTGAAGTATGTGAGGAACAGCAAAGGAGTGTATGTCAACTCCAAGAGGAATTGCACTAAGCCTTCTCCAAAGGGATACACAATGTAAGTACTCCTTTTTGCTCCATAACTAAGGTCACTCTTTGGGGCTATTTACATGCAAGTTTTTAATGGACAATTGTTATATGAGGTCTCATGCAAAAATAATGCAAGGTTGTATGTGTTTCAAAAGCGTTTAAAAGGGTACGCTGTCCTTATTTTAGGTAAAGCGTGATTAAATGCAAGCAAATCGGACACATTTCTAGCAGCACACAGAGCTGCCATACAAAATACTTAACAAGACTTGCGACACTCAGTAACCAGTTCCCAGTTCTGTTACTAATAGTAATATACAGATTTGTCTATGGTAAATGAATTGGATGTGATTGCCACACTATAAACGTTAAAACAATTTCAAATGGAACAGTGCCTTTTGTGTACTGTAGCTGCCTGGTCCCTTAATGGAACCAAATGTCTGCCTGTTTCTGAAAGACAGTATATGTCTTGTGATGCTTCAGACCGCGTGTGTGTCTTTGCGAGCGCTGGTTCTGGGTTGGTGGGGAAGAGGCGTGTGGCGTGGCTATACGTGTCAGTGAGAAGAGGCTTGAGCAGACAGGGTGAGAGGGAAGGAGGCGTGTGTGTGATTTCATGTTCCTGGATTAGTTTCTTCCTACATTGTACAGTATACATGCATACTACATTTATCACAGCAGTATACGTGTTGGCTGTTATACAGATTTTTTTTTAACAATTGTTTTTATCTATTTGTATTTCCATTTCTCCCCTGTTTGGATTCGCCAATTGTGATTGCATCTTGTTATGTTGCTGCAAATCCTTACACCACATGAGGGAGTGTGAGGAAGTTTAAAAAAGCTACTGATTACAGTTACATGCGTTTACACATTCTAAAATAAATGGGGAGGCTGGAATGGCCAAGCCAAAACCATTTGACACTTGTCTTTGCACGTAAAAAAGCCCCCATTTCCATCCAGCATGTTTGTTGGATTCGAACAAGACCACAACATGTGACTTGTTGGGCTTCGGTGTTTCAGGGGCCTGACCAGCTCTGCGTCGGACCATACACTGAGCAGGGCCCGGAGTGACAGCAACGGCACCACCAGTGGCAGCAGCAGCAGTCAGCAGACATCGCCGCAGATGAAAAGCTCACCCAGCTTCACCTTCGGCTGCAGTCAGATATTGCGGCCCTCTGGCCCCTCGGCCTCCAGCTCCAGCCTCCACAAGAGCAGCCACAGGGCCCTGGGACCAGTGCGAGGTAAGCTATCTAAAGCTCTGTGCTGGGGGCAAGCCGGGGGAATTGTGAACTACGTTCAGGCCTGTTTGAGAATCAATCCTCAAGGAGCCAGTGCATGACTCTTTAAGTAAACATAAGCTTCTTATTGTGGCAGAGGTGTTGTGTAGTATTTTTGTATTGTCAATTCCTGACATTTTGCACATATTCGATTTTCTGTAATTCCTGCTTTATAAAAAGTTACTTTTATTGTTTGTGGAAGGTTTCTGCAAAGGGTGTGCTGTACTTTTCCACTGAATGATGATTTAACAAAGATTTAATGCTTACAAGCAAGAGTCTCCCCCTCCTAAAGAGTGAGAGCCCCGATCATTGGATTCACATCATACTTATACACATGAACAAACCAGTTACCGAAATCGTCATCATTCAGTGGAAAAGTACAGCACACCCTTTGCAGTAACCTTCCAAATCCCCCCTCACCCAGAAGAGAGAGGTCAGTTCAACCTCTCCTCCAGATAGGGATTCTGCCCTTCAGACAAACAGGAGAAAAAAGAAGTCTAAACTCAAGATGTTCAATCCAAAAAGAACACCTTATCTTGAGACTCGCACAACTTTGCTCATGGTCAAGTTGCTAATGTATGATTTAATAAAACATTTTTCAGAGGCCTTTTCTAGCAGAATATTAGTAACTTAATCTGTATATTATTGTATTCATGTATTTTAAGAGAGATAGAACCCAATCATAATAATTTCCATAACATATTCTGTACACAGTCTTGGGAATAAAGGGAATGCACAGGCAAGATACAATCAAGACAGGAATAAATGACACAATGATCCCCCCAACTATTTATAAACGATTAATTCCGCGTGCAAGTGCACATCAAAAGAAGAGTCTGTAATCCAGAGAGTGTGTGTCTATATCTCCGTGTAGAGTCAAAAGCACAGGAGAAGAGGCGCCCACACCACCGCTCAATGTCACGCACAGCAGCCAGCAACCCCAGCAGTCAGCAGCCCTCCCCTGCCTGCCCTCCTCTCTCCCCTTTCTCCTGTTCCTCCCCATCCTCTGTCAGCGCAGGATTCCCCAAAGCTGCCTCCTGCCCCCAGCCACATTCCAGCCTGGGTCCTTGCTCTATTCCCGCCTCCTTCAGCATGACAGGTGTGTACTCGCTCCAGCCACCTAGCCTCTCCAAGCTTCTACCCTCTCTGCAAGCCATGCCCAAGGCCAACCTCTTAAACAAGGCCTTCAGCAAGAAGTTGCTCCATCAGGGTCTGCCCCCGCTGGCTTTCCTCAACGACGTGACGAGCTCTTTAAGTGCAGGGAGTGGCCTAGGTAGTCAGGCAGGGAGGACCACAAAAGAATCGGTGTGTGAATAAGCAAGATTATTGTGCTGGTCTTTGGTCAATACACTGCCGATTCAACACACATTATGAAGTTGTTTTGTTTTGTTTGGTTTGTTTTGTTTTTGATGATCATACTCTAATGATAACTCTAGATAAGCAGGTTAAATGATAACTCGACGAGATCTCAACGGTAAAAAAGTAACCAGGGTACCAAAGTGGTGGCGTATTAAGTTTATTCTGGAAGTAATTTCTCCCATGGCTTACATCGTATTTGCATTTATAGTAAATCACAGTTGTAAAACACTGAAATGTTATTGTTCTTCAAGTCATATAATTTGGTGTTTCAAATTAGCCACCATAACTTTGTGTAAATTGAGTTTTCGGTTCTGTTAGCAATCGGTTCGTAGGCTGTGCTGCGTCTGGTCTGTAATTCAGTGGCCTGAAATGCAGTCCCCAGTCTACCTTAATGTCACCCGGCTATCTGGCTTCCCTCTCGAGCTTTCCGATGCTAATGTGGTGCAGCCTTTTTTGAGCAGATATCAAAAATGATTACCCAAACAGTTTAGGAATAAGTGTGCTTTTTCCATTAAAGCATTTCTCAGAATATACATTTGAATGTCCTTACCTTATCCCACAGAGCCAAAAGTGGTAGAAATGTTTGGGAATTGAAGAAGTACAGTTTCTAATTCTTAATTTATATTTATACTTTTATAAATCATTGTATGCTTGAAGTAAGTAAAATGATGGAAGTAAAGAAAATATTTAATCTTAAAAAAAGGTGACAAAATTTTCGATACATTCGTTTACATAAACCAGTTTAACTGTTGATTCTTTACAATTCACCAAAAATGGTGAAACTTTGTTTTGCCACATTGCACTTTTTGAATAATTTGTGTAAATATAAAACAAGTTCCTTGTGTCACTTGTGTCTTACGGGGATTCCCATGGTGTGTCAGAAAGGAACCAACGAACGCAGTTAATCTTCAGTTACTCTGTGTTCTATGGAATTGTAGCAGCTTTGACTTTTTCTCTGTCAGTTACCTGTCAGGAACATTTTTAACAAGTTCAAGTCTATATACTGGTATTTTCTACACTTTAGTGTGTATTTTTTTACTATCTTTTCCTATCTAACAATCCCATGTGCTGGAAACTTCTAATACAAAATACACTTTCACCTGTGCCACATAGAATATTGCAGAAAACACAGCAATTGTATCTAATCATTGTTTAAAGCATCACTTATATATTCTGTACAATTGAAGTATGTCAAAAGATATTAACTGTGAATGTTAATTAGTGCTGTGTCTGTTCTGAGTCGATGTATTCTGTCTGCTTTATCCTTGTTATCGCTGTCTAATTCCTTATTAATAGTAGTATTTGGTTGGGTTAATCTTGTCTAAAATGCAAGAACACTGTGCACAAAATAGTTTAATAGTTACTCAGTTGTATTATTATTAAAAATAATAATAAATGTCAAAAAAAAAATTTAATGTATTAGTATCCGCCTTATGCTAAATAATTAATTTTAAAAAACATGCAACTGTCTTACCTAAATTATTAAATGCAGATTAGTTTTTTTTTGTTTTTTGTTTATTTAATCTAGTCCAAAAAAAAGTCACTGGTGTGTTTTTATATTAAATGTGTTCAGGGCGAAAATGAAAAAATCTGAGGTATTATTTCATTGATCAATCGTGTTAAAATATGTGCACACTCAACACATTCACGTGTCAATTACAACGAACTTGCAGCTGCATACTAAATTGCGTACTAGCTAGTTTGGTACCCTACTATCTCGGGAATACGGACTCGTTATAAAATACTCAACGAAGTTAAATGACGTAAAATAAACCAGAAAAGCTGGTGTTATTTGGAATTATGTTTTTGACACATACATTACTGAAAACTGCAGATCGTACGGTTGGTTCCTAACATTCACAACCTTTAAAAACGTTTTGACAGTCAAGTGCCAAATACGAATAATGAACTGGTAAAGCCTTGTGTAAAAGTAGTAAAATTTGATTATCGGACTTGTCACCGCTAATTACATATCCTGAAAAAAACGTTGGCGCTAATTTATTTGCTTTTTATTTTCATTGGACAGTTTCTTAAAAGTCTGAGTACAATTACATAATAATGCTAATAATTTTATAAACGCGGAAAGCAACGTCACCGCAGATAAAATGTAGGGAATAGATCTACCGGGATAACACCGCTCAAACCGTCGCTGTATACACATACATACGGAGGCTACTATTGCGAGGGGAGACTTTGAAAAACAATGTAATTAGTACGACATTCATGTAAGATAACATTACGCCATACGTACAGGCAGTGGATATTTTAAATATATTGTGGCGACACATACTGTGTGCGGATGATGTACACATTATTTCAGTAAAAAATAAACTGCCAGTAAATCCTGAGACTTGGTCTTAGACTGTCCACTTAGTACGATAGTAATTTATTAGTCTGCAGTAAGAGTTAAACCAGCGGTTCTCAAACCTGTCCGGGAGGACCACCTCTTCTGGTGGTTTTCGTTATAACCGAGCTATGCAATTGACCCTCAGTCGAGGCTTCAATTAAGCAATTGAGAGCTCGGAGTTAGACAGTTGGTACTTAATTTGCTCTAAAGGCAGCAGCAGTTACTTGGTTCAATTTTTTTTTGTTCACGTCTGGGGATTCAACTGTAGTCCTCAGTTAGTATGCTCCTTTCAGTTAGTTGCAATTGACCCAATGATAAAACGATTTAATGTCTAAAGTCCACATATTTGGTTTGTATGTTAGCGGTAGTGGTGTTAGATGAACTCCCAATACAGTGTAAGGATATAACTAAAGCATGCACTTTAAACCATACCTGTTGTTGGTGGTCCCAAGGTTTCCCTTGAACGTGCATATATAACAATTATGAGTATACAATTTAACTGTCTTGTTTCTTTAACTGTTGATAAAATGTGCCATAATTGTTCGTAATTAGTGCCATGTCTTGCCTTTTCTCTGCAAAATGTATTATTGAAACACAGCTACGTTTATATGGTTGGATGTGTTCAATCTAATGATTATAATGCGAACAATACTTTTGTCTAAACTTTGTCTCAATCTACTCTTTTTCTCAAATTCCATTGCAAAAGTCTCCTTGAAAATGCTTATCGGAAAGGAGTAGTGCCCAGTCACATAAGTAATGTTCTTCTTATTTATACAGTGATGTAAGTGTCACTGAGGCCATAATTAAGAAGTTTTCACCCATTTAGGAAAAGCAAAACCCTATGACAGTGCTGGATTTTTGACAGCTAGAGCACTGATGAACAGTAAACAATCATAGGTTTTTTTGTTTTGTTTTGTTTTGGCTTTTTGTATTGATGATAAAGTGGATTAAAGGAAT
>JAOVYW010000034.1:5351415-5366608 GCA_025775045.1 Hiodon tergisus
CAATGTGGCAGATACTAGCTCACCTAGCAACGTTTGTTACAGTTGCATAAACTGCATAACAATTCTAAAATATATAATATATATATATATATATATATATATATAGCATATATAAAGCATATATAAAAACATATCCCAATGGAATTAGAGTATTTTTTTAAATAAATTGACTTACATTCGTCGTTTCTCAGCGATTGTTTCCAGCACATATAACAGATAAAATCACTACTCCACGACAATTTCAGGATTCTCTGCTTCCTGGGCCACGTCATATAAACTTAATGGGAGGGACTCAAGTGTATTTACGTCATTTCCGAATAAAGCCGTTGGACACTATTGCCTATAATGCGCTTGTGAAATCAGCAGATATAAACGAGATGAGAACAACTATCTTTGAATATTTTTAAAATGGTATTACATAGATTTGAGTATGGTTTATTTTAGATTTTAAGATTACATTTCCAGTTTAACTATTCTCCTCCGTGCCACTTGGGGCACTGATTACTTATTTTGATAGTTTTTGGAGTCCCGGATGTGTTTCCTAGAGGCGTTGCCGAAGCGAGTCTGATCGACTGCATGTAATGAGGAGTCGGCGTGACAGATAGTTAAAGGAAGGCACAGAGGGACAAGGAAGCGTGATCAACTTGTTTAATTTATATTTTAATAAATACGCTGGAAATAACCACGATGGCTCTTTATGAGTATGTCACACAGGAACAACTTTCTGGTTTTGATAAGTATAAGGTAAGTTGCTCATTAATATTATCCAGACTTTTATCTTTACCTATCAGCTTGAAGGCTAACACAGAAATTATAGATGAGTAGCGGTGTTACTCGGTGTTTGTTGCATAGTCGCAAAGCTAACTTCACCCTTCCTGTTAATGTTTTTAAATTGTTGCCGGAAAGAGCCTTTCACTATTGACAACGTTCAATCCGTCTGAATGAAAACGGCACATTCGCTTAAGTGATTAGCTAAGTAGCTAGCCTTACTAACGGTGTTCTTTAATTTGCTTTGTGTGACTGTTAAGTATTATTTTACTGAACCCCCTTCTCTCGATAATTTTTCATGAATGTGTTAATATGGGGAACCTCATTGCATTACCCGCGAGATATAGCCTAATATTTCAATGGAAATTTTATCACTGCTCTAACACCTGCTCTTAGGGTGAGATTCGGTCTCGCACTAGGTATTGCATCGGAGATTTATATAGTTAATTATATGTTTTTGATGCATATGAAAAACCTAATTGTTTTTTTTTATTGCTGCTATTTAATGATGTATTCGAATTAGTTAACTCTGTCCTGGTGAACTGAGCTCCATGGTTCAGCGACAATATCCGCCCTGAGATTTGAGCCTCCATCGTATTGAAACTGTGTATAGGACCTTCACCTTTAGATCATAAACGGTGTAATGGAAGGAACAGCTAATGCCCCGAGTTAACGCGGACCCAGCAAGGCTAACGATGGCAGTTGAAATTTAAGTTTTTGACGTATAAGTTGTCTAAAGGTTGGAAAATCCATGTCCCATATAGTGGGATATATAGTCCCCCGTAGTGTTTTCTGTTCACCCTGAAAACTAGTTTAGATGGTTTTTTAATGGAAGTATAGGAGTAACCTAAGTAATTCCATATACGATTTTAGTAAAAGGAAATGATTCAGCCATTCATTTTTCTATTTGCCATGCTTGAAAATGTAATAATAATGTTAACTGCAAGTGACGTGAATATACTGAATGTACACCTTGATAAAATAAATAAATGAAACCTATCCCTTTTATTCGGTTAACATGATTCGCATTACTAGCAATAGTCTAAGAGAACTTTAACTGTTGTGTAAGGGTGGCTCAGTATTGTACCATGGAACCAAGTATGACTAACGGCCGCTTTTGCTCAACTGGTGGGGAATATAGGTGTGCTGCATGGACCAACCTCTTCCGTAACTTCATTAAGTTGAATTCTTAGTGTCTCAGAACGGCCACATTTTTAAAAATGTTTAAAATTGGCCACTTGTATTTCCAGGGGTAAAGTTTGTTATAGAACATTAACTTTCTAACGGTGCTAAATAAGAGTGTAGTTTAAGATTGGCTTCCTCTGAACTCACAATCTGCTTATGTAAGATTTATGATCAAGTTTATGGTGCCAGTATGGTTGTTGCTTGTTATTTTTTTACAATCCAGCTTGCGTATGATTGTAAAAAACTAACAACACTGGTTTGTGTGATTATCAGCAAACATGGTTTTTTCACAAATGGATTGTTATGTACTTGGGGATTTTGATGAAAACCTGGATTAATCTTTTAATTTCTTCTGAAGTAGAAGAATCCAAAACTTGAATCGAAGATAGAAAATGTTCCCCTATGACATACCGTCACATGGTTAAATAGAATGCTGGATGAAATTACCCGGTTTGGTCTTAAATCTGATATAAATACAGAAGCTCTTTGTTTTTGGTTAATGTAAGAAATTGTTCTTTGTATCTCGCTCATGGCTGTCCCTTGTGTATCTGTGACCATTAGATGGATGTGTAGTAATATATGGGAGGAATTGCTATAGTTCAACTATTCAATGCCTGCAATTAGGGGCTGTCTGTCCCCCTCCCTAAGATAGTCCAACTGACCCAGCGGGAGAGATTCACATCACGGATTATGCTGCGACATGTAAATATTAATATTGTTTAAAGTGGACAGTGCTGCTTACGTTCTGTGATGTGTAATGTTAAATGGAAGGTTTGATTATATATTGTCTTGAACCTGGTTTACGCATTTAGTGATTCTTTAATACGTTTAATGTTGTATATTCAATAGTTTAATAAAGTTGAACTACTTTTGTCTTCTGAACAGGTTGTCATATGTGTGCAGAATTCACCCTGAAATGTAACTGCCATAGGCAAGTATTGGCATGTAAATAAGCAGTTAATATTTCGGGGCTATGTAAAGCATTTTTCATATTGTTGGCGTTTTTGAAGAGGCGGTCTGCAGCATGTGGGTGACACAAGACTGCTGTCTGTGTATGGTATGCCGAATGCCTCTGTGGACATTCTTTACATATTAAGGAAACTCCTGAACTCTTGCAGTGGTTTAAGTTTAAAGTTGGTAAGAGGCGTCATTGAGAGCGTTGTGCAACCGGGCCTTCCTTTACTGTTTTAGAGAGAGATTTTACATCTGGGCTGAAAAGACTGGTTTTTAAGATCCAGTATGTTTCTCTATGAATAATGAGGTCTTTAAATGCCCTTATACATAGAGCCCCCATAGATGTTCCTTACACTGAAATGATTAATAGGGTTATAGCCTCTTTGCTGGATGCCTTTAGACGATTCAGTCTCTGGTTTGGTCAAGAAAAAGCAATGGCAGTCCCACCACCCCCATGTGTCCTTGTGTTTCTGTAAGCAGAACGCATTCATTAGCTCCCGCTGCCAGCGCCTTTTTCCGTCTCCTTCTCAGGTTTCACGGCTCTCCAGCATTGATATGGAGGAGGGTGTGCGTGTGTATCTGTCAGAGCAGCAACGATGTGCTAATGCAATCCGTCGACGCTTGCTAGGGCTGTGCAGTTTACCGGCTTTTACCAACGCCTCGCTCTGCTTGGGCGTAAAGTTCAGTTTTGCATGTTTTACCCATGTTGGCAAATATTTAATAAAACCATATAATTTAATGGATCTTTAAAGTAAAAATAACCTTTAGGACAGTTTTTTTATTATTATTATTATTTTTATTCTTTTGCTACCTTTCATGCTGTGACCTTCATTAAAAATAGCAATTAGCCTTTATTATAATGTTTTACATTTGATATCTACAGATAATATCCAGTGACTGTTGCACTAAACTGTTGCAGTGACAGCAAATGTAGTTGTATAGATTTAAATATATTTTCTTAATGTTACCGGATGTTGTTTTTTTCTGACACCCAAAACCAAGTTTTTAAAAGTAAAAGTAAAAGTAAAATTTAACTAAAATCTCCAAAACCGAACTCCCCTTGCATTTAAAGTGGAAGAGGAAAAGGAAGAGTTGAGGGCTTTGTCAGAGGTCTCCTCGGTCTGGACATTTATAAATAACAGCTAGACTGATAGTATTTCTCTGCTACATACTAACTTCACCTTCAGTTTTCTGCATGTAATGACAACCTACCCTCTAGCACAGTGGGCTTCCTGTGAGTAATGGGCAGGTCTGTTTATGACAGGACAGAAGCCGCTGTGCTATGCTCTAAATGTGACTGTAGTCACCTGCTCAAATGTAGTTTGATTAGTCACAGTGTGGTGTGATGTTAGCCAAAACTTATGTTTACTTGTCCCCTTGTTGGCAGGTAGACGTGGTATACACTCGTCAAAATAATTAATGCTGTGTAGGCATAATTGTCTTAAGAAATATATCTAGACTGCCGGAGAGAAATCATTTTTTATCAATGTCATTGAATGACCTTAAAGCACTTCCACAATATTAGCTCCTAATTCTGTCTGCATCATAAGTGAGCATCTAGTATATTATGTTGAATGAGGAGAACTCGTGTGACATTGGATTTAATGAGAATGTGCTGCACAATATAAAACTCAATTTTGTCAGTGCTCTTTTGTTTTTGTTTTTAGGTACTCGACTTGGTTCGCGTGGTTACAATTTGTCATGGTGTTAGATACTAATATCCACTTTGTTTAAATGTGTACTTTGTTTTCCAGTACACAGCTCGAGCTCATATCACTTATGTCTGGTCTGTTAAGAGAGGAAATTCAATCTGGTTGGTTACTGCTGAAGTTAGGCCCTGAGTGTTTTACGTTAAAACGTTTGTGATGTGCTTAATTCATTGCATGGTAATGATTTAACGGTTGCAAGCCTCCAGTTTAATGGTTTCTTTGAGGCCCTGCTCTACTTGCAAGTTTCAACGGTCTGTGAGTGACAACGGGTCATAAAGACTGTGGAAACCACGATTTGTTTATTGCACAGCTGATGATGCTGCTATGAATGTTGACAACTGTAATCATGAAGGTAATGGCTGTTTTTCATTCACTCGTCTGCTTGTGGAAAATTGTGGATTTTGCAAAGCTATCTGGTTTATATCTGTATATTTTCCATACTTTCCCTCGTCAGGAAGTTCCATGATTCTGATTGTTGGACGGTCTAGCTTTGTGATCACGTCATGTGCTGATGACACTCATGTCATGTCATGGCACTAGTTGTGACATAGTTGAAGATGCCAGACTTTGTGACACAATATTTAACAGCCTGTTTGATGTTTTGTCATAAGCAGGGTAAACGCTAGTGTAAATATTTTGATATAGCTGGCTGCACTTTGAATGGGAGTGACAAAATTCCTGCAATCACTTTTGTACACTTAATTACCCTGGTGGCTATCGAAATCCTTTTAAAGGACTGATCTTAAAAACCGTTTTAAACGACAGTTCTTAAGTAGTCATAAAATAATAGTGAATGTATTGTATAAAATGTGTGTTACTATGATTGTCATATTTGGAGTACTTTAAATAAAACTCTTAATTTCAGTTAAAATAAGAGGGGGAACTGCACTTGATTTATCCACGTTTCATGTATCTTCTGAATACAAGTAGCCTGAATGTTACAGAATTTCCAAAATGTCATTAAGTTTAAGCTCCCTCTTGGGTAAAATTTGAATAAAGCTAGGTGTAACTGGGCAAACAGTACAGAGCTGCGGATGGCCTGTGCGCCGCCTGCTAACCGCTTCTAAGGGAAGCAAGAGAAGCAGATCAACTTTCAGCTGGAGGCTAAACAATACAGCGTGTCTAAAAAAATGTCATGCTAATGGGGTCTTACGGAGTAGTACAGGACAAATGACGGAATAACGTGGCGGTGATTGCTTCTGCCGCAGATTGGCCTTGATTTTTGGCTGCTCCAAATGTGAATGGGAGTAACGGTAGATTATTGTGCCCCTCCCTTGTTGGCTGGCTTCTGTGCCTTCTGATGGTGGTTAGCTGGGGTTTGTTTGGGGGTGGAGGTCTGCCCGTGCTTCTAGCTTCTTATCCTTGTGTTTTTTCATTGCCTATTAAGGAGTCGTTGAAGTAATGTGACCAGAGAAGTAAAGAGGCGTGCACTCATGCTCTTTGGCTGAATATTTTACCTTTCTTTCCCTCCAGATCGGGTGATCTCTTTGGTATAGGAACTGCGATAGAGTATCACACTTGCTATAAATAACCCGATGTGCAGAAATGCCTCGTATGTACTTGAATGCGGATCTGTAAAGTAACATCCACCTCACCCCAGTGCTCTCATTTCCTGTTCTTTTTCTCCTCCAGTATAGTGCAGTCGACTCCAATCCGCTGTCTGTCTATGTTATGCACCCCTTTTGGAACTCTGTTGTAAAGGTGAGTTGGTAAGATGTTAATCCACCGCAGTACAGCGTATACGGCCTTAAAACAAACTGCAGCTGAAGAGTAATTTTTGCTCTAATGCGGATATCGGCTGTGTTCTTCAGAGGGAAAATATAGAAAATATATGCATTGACTTTTCTGTTTTTTTTGGGTAAAAGTAAGAACATCTGTTTACAGGAGTATTAAGGTTTTGATAGTCTCCATATTGGCCTCTGCAGTAGTTTCATAGTTTATAGGGATCCTTTACACACAAAACGAGTGTTTTAATTCTCGTTTAAGCTTGAAAAACAAGTCTAATTTCATCATTATTCATTTATCGTGGTACGGATTATTTATTGTTTTTATAACATTCCGTTTTCTTGCTGCCCAACATTTTTAATGCCATGCAAAGCACTCTGGGATTGATGAGACACTTTTACTATGGCAAGAGTACATCTGTTTCAGTGTAAACTTAAATATTTACCAGCTGAGGACCGAAGCCACACTGACCTTTTTCCTTTCCTGAATTTTTGTAAATGTAACTGAAAGATAAATCTGTTCAGTTACTAGACAAGAAGAGCCAGATGGAAAAACAAAGTGTTGTGCTTATTTAGCTATTATAATAATAATAATAATAATATCTTTATTTTTATTTATTATCATGGCTATTCGTTTTATTATTCATTTTACAGGACGATTATTGAGGGGAGGGCAATCTGTCAATATGGGGGAGGAAGTTATGCCATACTCTGTAAAATTTAGCAGTGGATCCACTTAATTGAAACTCCAATTTACGGGAGTACGTGAGATCCTTAATTCAGTGTCGAAGTGAGGGTGGGGCAGCCTGTTCCCAACCAATCGGTGGTCATGGTTTCAGGCTGCCGTCCTGCTCTGGGAATTACCCCGAAAATGGCAATGAGTGCAGTGGGGTCGATTTTTAATAAGCAAACTGAAGAGGAGTCCACAGATCCTGTTCCCCAGGAGGTTTCAATGTGGACAGTGAAGGGCAAAGCAGAGACGATATAATGTTATAAATTCTCAGGATTTAATCATTGGTTGATTTAAGGATACTGTAGGGAAAATTTATCCAATCTATTATGAACCAGGTTTTGAATTTGCAAATAATGGGGGAGGGGGGGGCAAAAGATGAAAAATGATTGTCGGTGTGTAAATCTGAGATTTATTATTGTAGACTAAAAGCAGTGTAATCTGTTCAGGATCCCTTTTAAAGCCCTGTAGTTATGGGCATGCCCGTTTGTGCTTACCTCCATCTCTGATCCTTTCTCTCAGATTTTGCCCACATGGCTTGCTCCTAACCTCATCACTTTCACTGGATTCATGTTCCTCGTTCTCAACTTTTTGATGCTGGCTTTTTTTGATTTTGACTTCTCTGCCTCAGGTGAGTCAGTAAAGTGTCTGGCTTATTCATGAGAAAGAGCCTATTTTACAGTCACTTTGTTTCAAGTTGGAAACGGGCTTTGGGCTGAACCTTTGAATCGTGTTCACTACCCTTACTGAAACGTGTTCAGTAAAATAATACAAGTAGTTGTTTGGTTTTGGTAAACATCGTGGTCTATTGGGAAATGCAACTTAAATGTAAGTAGTTTTATTGAGCTGTAATTCTGCGCTGGGGGAATGTATACAGTGTTCAGCCAGCCACAGCTCTGCAGACTTTTTCACTCCGTTTAATAGCCATGGTGGGCCACAGTGCTTGCATACCAGACGCTAATGAAAAAATCAGGTTAATCAAAACTGGCTGATTTGTAATTGCAGGTTGAATTACATCATCTGCATGGTTGCAGTTGCTATCTAAACGCCCCAATACCATATAAGGAAGAAAGGGTCACCCCCCCTTAATTAAAAAGGTTTCACACATAAAAAGCACTTCTCTGCTGATGCTGTAGGGTTGAAAAACCCGCCTTCTTAACCATGCTGTCCAGTAATGGGTGTTGGTGGTCCTTTGACATTGCATTACACAAACTATTTGAGCATTTGACATTGTCACTGTGTGTAAGCATAAGAAATTTTTGTGCTTTTCTTTCAGAAAAAGGTCACACGCACGTGCCAAGCTGGGTGTGGATTGCAGCTGGTATTTTTAACTTTGTGGCATACACTTTGGGTAAGTGCTGTGTGTATTTAGGTTCAAATTCTTTCTACAATCTTATGTCTTTTTGGTTGAGTAATCTTTCCCGCCACGTCACCAGCGGTGAAGAAAAATGTCAACATCACTATCTTGGCAGTGATGACTGACAAATGATCATAACAAATAAATAATTGATTTAATAATGAAGAAAGGGCAAAACCAGGCAGCTATTGTAATAACATTTAACTAACATTTAAAATATAAGATGAAAAGGCCAATTTTCATTAACGTGTAGATGTAAATGGTTGCATCCTTGTATAGGTCGTATGCGTCCACAGGTCGACTTGTTTTCATGTTATTGGATGTAATCTTAGATAAACGTAAGAACTAATCTATTGCGTTATTTCCTTGATTAAAATTCAGCCTAAAGTTTCCTAGAATCGGTTATATTATATATTTAAGCTTGTATTAGCTGAACTGTTGTATAACACGGGGGTGGTTTTATTAAGTAAAACATGTTATTTTATTGTTTGGCAAACGCCCTTATCCATGGGCAATATAAGTGAATTACAGAACATAATAAGGAAGTGTAAAGCATGTCTCGGTTGGACTAGCTGTGATGGATAATCAAGACTATATTTCCTCTGACAACCCCCTTCATGAAGCTGATTAGGTACTCCGTAGTAATACAAATGGATACACTCAAACAGGCAAAAACTTTGCATAGAGAGAAATGTGAAATTTTATCGGGACGTTGACAGAACAGGGAGCTTCGGGTCTGGCTGGTGTCTGAGAGGAAGGGGTTTGGTCTGATGAGGTGGGTTTTGAGAAGGCGTGAGAAAGTGGTGAGCGGGTTGGCAGTTTGTGTTGTAGTGGGCAGTTCGTTCCGACACTGGGAGGATTGGGCAGAGTCTTAACTGCACCTTTAAGCCCGAGCGTGGACAGCGGGGAGACGAGACTCTGCAGATCATAATCGCACCAAAGCGGTGGATTCGTAAAGGAGGCTCCGATGCGTTGTTCAGGATTCTGCGGTGTGTTTCAGACGGTGTCGATGGGAAGCAGGCTCGGAGGACCAACTCCAGCACGCCACTAGGGGAGCTGTTTGACCACGGCCTGGACAGCTGGGCCTGCATTTTCTTTGTGGCCACCGTGTACTCCATCTTCGGGAGAGGGGAAAGCGGTGTGGATGTGGCCACGCTCTACTACATCCTTTGGGTGGTGCTTTTCTCCTTCATCCTCTCTCACTGGGAGAAGTACAACACTGGCGTGCTCTTCCTGCCCTGGGGATATGACATCAGCCAAGTGGTACGCAAGTCTGTTCCCTATGACACAGCTGCTCCCTGTCTAAAGGTTCCACCAATGCAAACTTGACAATAGGCCACCTGTAAAATGAGCTTATATAAGCATCCCTTTTTTGCTGTATGTAGCTATTTATCTGGTTTTTAATATTAATGTTTAGAATTGCAATCCTAAAAGTCACTTGTGCCAGATTTGGGATAATAAACAGTTATTTGTTTCTCTCTCTCTCTCTCTGTCATATTCCCCACAACTAGACCATCTCCATTGTCTACATTATAACGTCTGTAGTTGGTGTGGAAACATGGTACATACCCATACTGTGGAATTTCCACTACAGAGATCTTTTCACTGTAATGATTCTAGGTGAGACACCAGCCTTCTCGTATCCTCTACACGCCCTTCTGGAGTCTGTTGGTCAAAGAAAGGCCAGATCTTTATAAAAAGTTAGAAATTATATCAATGGTATTGCATGCTTGTTGACTCACTGTGCAGCCATGCTTCAGGTTTGATTAATCATCTGGAAGTCTTAATAAAGCTCTGTTTAAGATGGATTTCAATGTTTTTACTGTTCTCTTTCAATTTTCAGGTTGCGCATTCACTGTGACTCTGCCAATGAGTCTTTACAATGTCTTCAAGTATGTGGCTTTATCTCTTTACAAAATTAAATGTAATCATTCAAAATCGGCAGGACCGTACGCTAGTGACATTGTGCTATAATATTTACAATATTGTGTATAGTGTTTTTTTTGTTTGAACTCCCAATTCTAAGCACGCAGTCATCTGGTATGCTTTTTAAAGCGTGGTTGTCAGACTTTGGAATAACAGAGAGGGGTTTTAAGCGTTGTCTGGATGTCCTGGCAGGGCCTACCGCAGCAGCACCCTGAAACACAGCTCCCTCTATGAGACCTACTTACCCTTCCTGTCCCCCGTGCTGCTCTTCATCCTCTCCACCGCCTGGGTCTCCCTCTCCCCCAATAACATCCTCCAGCAGCAGCCTCGCATCTTCTACCTCATGGTGGGGACCACCTTTGCCAACGTTACTGTAAGTCAAAACCCCTTCGGCCTGTGTCGGTTCGAGGGGTATTCGCAGCGTTGCTACTCTGCCTTCTGGTACGTGGAGCATCCGAGTTGTTGTTCTTCATGCTTGTCGGGGTTCAGGGATCCTGCTTTGTGTTCGTGAAGAAGCTCTTGGGGTACGCTTATTGTTTCAGCACAGTGAGGACGGTTTTCTGTTTCACCGCAGGCGTTTCAGTTTATCGGGGAGATGCTGATGGCTCTAATCGGATGTTAATGAGGGAATGGTAATCCTCCCTGAGGTGTGCTTGTGTTGTATCCTGACCTGTCTCCCTATCAGGCGTTGCCCAGTCCCCTTTGACTTTGTTCAGTGCGGAATCATCAAGGCCCTTCTCTGTTCATTATGGGGAGGGGTTTTCCGCATTGTGCCCCCTAAGCATCCAGCGACTGGATATAGGGCAGCTAGTGCTGATCGTTGGACCTGTAGGAATTAGCAGGTAGGCCCCTATAGGGCTTCCTGTGGATAGTGCCCGGAGACGGCTGCCTGAACCCCCGGGTCCCTGCCTGTTTCCCCACAGTGCAAGCTGATCGTCTGCCAGATGAGCAACACGCGCTGCCAGCCGTTCAGCTGGTTGCTGCTGCCAATGGGGGTGGTGGTGCTGCTGGTGTCCACTGGGCTGGTGGAGCACAGCGAGACAGTGGTTCTCTACCTCTGGACAGCTGTGGTGATCCTAGCTCATGTCCACTACGGTGTCTCTGTGGTGAGCTTCACTTCTTTTGCATTTGAGATTTAGAAACGTATTACTTTTTAGACCCTTTGTTTCAAAAAGCAATTTTATAAATGGGTTTTAGCTTAGTAACTTTACTGGAGAAATCCATGCGTACCTTTTCTAAGTGTGCAATACCCCTGTACTTACCTTCTAATGTTTCTAAGCCATTGGAGAGCGAAATAAATATTTGGAATGGTGTTGTGAAATATTTCTCTTCTCCCACCTGCCTGCGGCAAACAGGTACATCAGCTAAGCGCTCATTTCAACATAATGGTCTTCTCCCTGAAGAGGCCGAGCACGGATTGACTAGAGGAACAGAAGATCTGCCTGCAAGCCGCTGAGGTGTAGGCTGTCCCAGGGCCCCTCTCCGCTCGGACACTGGCACCCATTCCACACAGAGACGCACATCACACCCTTCCAGCGACGCGCCGCTCCCACAAGGGGGAGCGCGTCAGCTCGTGGGCTTGAGCTAATTCCATTGTTTTCAATCGTAAAACCAATGAAGTTTGCCTGTTTCCTAAGGAAATGTGCTTCTGCTAAGTAACGAAGTCCTGCACAGGTCAGCCTAACCACACTGCTTTTAACTCCACAAATTAACAGTTGAGGGGAAAAAGGAAAAGGAAAAAAAAACCAGCACACGTGTAGTCTTATGAATGTATAGTAAACTGCCTTGGAGAAATATAGTTTTAGTTCATTTTATTTCTTCGAATTGGCATGCAGTTCTCAAATTTAGATGCGTAAGATTGTAGCTCTTTGAAATGATGCTCAGGTTTTCAGTCGGGATCTACCGAGTTAAAAATGGCTTAACGCGAAGACCCAAGAGAAGTACACATCTGTTCTTCTAGATTGTCATTAATTCCTTCTCAGTAATTCATGTAAATTTTAGGAAAGGAATGTTTTTTTGTTTTTGTTTTTGTTTTTTTTAAATTATTTAACTTTGACACAAGCGACTTTGATCTTCCCCCAGCAAATTCGTTAGCCATTCTGCACCTGTAATCACATCCATGCCATTCTCCCAACACCTGCGAAGCTGCAATTAATACTTGATGACAGTCGTCAGACGGCAGGTACACCCGACTTCGAAGCGAACACAGCGTAGGCCAACTCCTGGATCACGTTCACCGCCAATCCGAAACTTTGCTTGGGTTCTTCTTGAGTATTAGTGGTGGTTTTACATAGGCTGAGCCTTTTAAGTTCCAAATACTGATGTTGGTGTCAGCATGCCGGTTTGTCTCTGGTTTTGTGTGCTTTAAGTTTGTGTTTGCGCTTGAATGAAGAGTATATCTCAAACCCATTCCTGGACCGGGTATACTCTGAAGGAACAAGTGCAGTTTCTTTTACCTTTATGTAAAAAAAAAAAAAGGTAAACCACTCGTTTATCTTTGCGAACATATATGATTGTATTGGTTTGCTCTATTGTTATTTTTTAGTGGTGGGGGGGGGTGTAGGACGTGGTGTGAAATGATACTGATTTACATGTTGCCATAGGTTCAGTTTCAGTCCTGTGAACTGGATTGCATCCACACTCTTGTGTATGTACATATTTCTGTTTTTTGGTTTTGTGTTCGTGAACTTGAAGTCATTTGAATTTCAATTTGGTTTAATGGCCCCCCATCTTACCGAGTGTTTTTTCTTCTTTTTTCTATACATGTATATTATATAATATATGATGCATATATGAATATAAAATGTACTGCTCAACCCAACATGATACATTCAGGTTGATAAGCACTCATAAATGGTAATGTTTGTGGTGTGACCACATCACTGTTGAGCTCTGAAGTCCATAGTAAGGTGTCTGCTGCTTGTCTGTGACGTGCCCTTTGCAGAATGACTGTGGTGTAGATGTCTCACCCCCCAACTCTCGGCGTTACAAATGAGCACTTTTTTAAAATGAAGCATGAATTAAGCCTTTTCTTTTACTGTAGGGTTAATGTAAGGAATTAAGTTTTTAGTTTCTGCACAGTTAAGGTTGTAACAAAGATGACTTACGGTTCTGTAAAATACAGTACAAGATAAACTTGCAGTATTAGTTTAAACAGTCTTTGGGCGTGCCATTTCAGTCCCTTACCTATACACCCTTGGAGGTGTGAAAGAAAGTACTGTATATCAAATTAGAATAGAATTGTATATCTACGTAAATGAGCAGGATGTGTGAATGGACTAGTCCTTGAACCTCAAGGGAGTCCCTTTTGGGTGTTCCTCCCTATTTTTTATGTTGCAGGTCCCACCACAGAAGCCACAAAGGCGAATTGACGTGTTAATGTTCTGTTGTTATATCGTTGTAATGGAAAAGCCTTCAGCTAGCTTGGTTGAAGACTACACTCCTATAAGTGCTTAACTTGATACCATAGTGGGGATTCCATGTAGAATTGTTGTAATGACTTGAGCTTTATAAGTGGCTGAAGGAATTGTGAAAATCACTCCTTATCCCACATACCACTAATCAATTTGATTCGTATGACGTGTAAACAAAATGAATATTTACCCAAATTTATCAGCTATAGTGTGAGCTAACAGCCCTTGTGGAAACTCCACTATTCAGTAAACATTATCTAAAAATATTGTCTCATTGTGTTCTTTTCCTATTATGAAGTGTATCCTTCATATAACTGGTAATTAACATAACTGTTAATTCAGGGACAAAGCATATCAAATCCATTTAAATTAAGGAGACGTATGTATGTATTTATGTATGTATGTATAATATAGTATGATTAATATTGCTTGCTATGCTTAAGCCAACTTGTTTCTAAAATCAAATCTAAGCTATTGTTGGCATGTTAATTATTTGTATCTTAATTTAAATTTGTTGTCCATCAGCTTCAATTTCAAAGGGGCATTACTTTGTATTGAGCCATGTTTTTGGCATTGGCTGTTGTCTTTCCTCCAAAAGGCAGCAAACGTCTGTCCCTGATACTCCTGACACCGGAAGCTGTTCTACCTCAAGGTATCTCAGTACTGGAGTGATGGTCACATTTTTGCATTACTATGTCTTGAAGGAGTTAATTATTTCTATGAATAATATTTTTGGGCTTCATTTAATAAGTGGATTTTAACATCATAGCCGAATTGAAACAGTGGCGAAATGTTTTAGTGTATACTCCAAATGCTTCGCGTTGGAGAAATGTCTCCAGATCTCTCCTTTACTGAGCACAGCTGTAATCTTAGCTGGTACCGGGCAGTATGTCCGTTTACCTGTTAACATCATGTCTGTTACTGTTGACTGAATCCGGTCATGTCCATGCGTTGGAAGCTAAAGGAAAGACTACCGTGCTGGTCTGTCTCTTTTATCTGATGTGCTGGTAACCAATAAAAGGCAAGTCTTTGAATTCTCCCTTCTAGTTTTTTTTTTTTGAGTACGAGACTTTTTGGTGTGCATGTCAAGTTTACACCACGTTCCAAATTATTATGCAAATTGGAATTAAGTGTCGTAAACATTAAATATTTAGTTTTTCAATCAAACTCATGGATGGTATTGTGTCTCCGGGCTCTTTGGATCACTGGAATCAATCTGACACCTGTGATAAATAGTTTGCCAGGTGAGCCCAATTAAAAGAAAACTACTTAAGGATGTTCAACATTATTAAGCAGGCCACCGGTTTCAAGCAATATGGGAAAGAGAAAGGATCTCGCTGCTGCGGAAAGGCGTCAAATAGTGCAATGCCTTGGACAAGGTATGAAAACATTAGATATTTCACGAAAACTTAAGCGTGATCATCGTA
>JAOVYW010000034.1:5389115-5401336 GCA_025775045.1 Hiodon tergisus
GCACGCGAGTGGGGTCGGTTGTCAGCACACGGATCGCACGCGAGTGGGGTCGGTTGTCAGCACACGGATCGCACGCGAGTGGGGTCGGTTGTCAGCACACGGATCGCACGCGAGTGGGGTCGGTTGTCAGCACACGGATCGCACGCGAGTGGGGTCGGTTGTCAGCACACGGATCGCACGCGAGTGGGGTCGGTTGTCAGCACACGGATCGCACGCGCCGATCATCCCCCGCTTCATAAGGCTGAGTGCCTTTGTACTTTAGTGTAGCCGCACCCAGATAAAGAATCTGCATTTATTTATTTATTTTTCTATATGACAATCCCAGTGTTAACCTTTCCATTGCTGGTACACTAACCTTTAGGACATAAATCCAACCTTGAAGGAGGACGTTTTAAGTGATTAAGGGGCTATATATTCTGTTGTAAATCCATACTAGGGAACACAGGAGAGTCTCACCTGTGGGCAGGGGGAGAGATGTTGGTTTGGCTGTGTCATTGGAAACACTGGCACCCGCGGGTGCAGCACTGGGTGCAGACTGGGTTGTCTCTGCCACTTTGGGGAACACCCTGTCCTGACGTTTGAACTTGAACTTTTTTAGGAAGGGAACTTCATGGAACTCCTGTGGATGGAAGCAAGTGTCAGGAATTCAGCAGGGAGAGAACAAACTGGTAGAGTTGCTTAACTATTACTTCGGTCGTCCACATGGAACATATGCTACTGAAAGCATCCTTCAATGCATTAGTATAACATTTCAGGAACAAATTACACAATTATTTATGAATAAATGCTAGTTTTAGACCTTGTTTTGAGATACATAGGGATATTATGTGCATTCAATGTAACCCCTTTCTCCTGGTTAACAGCTATAGGATCTGAGGACAAGTCTCTTCTATGAGCACCCTGGTTCCTTATGACAGGCCTACCTTGGGGGTGACCCAGTCCTTGCGATTAGGTATCTGCGTTTTGAAGACACACTTGGTCCAGGCCGAGATGTCTCCGTTACAGTAGTATGCATCGCTCTTGAAAACCAGCTGTCCCTGGCACTCCTCGCAGGGCTTCAGGGCCCCAAAGGCCATGCTATCCGCCAGGCAGTCCACAATCTGACAGACACATTCACACACACAAGCAGACAACCATTTAACAAGAACCAACACAAAGATCAGTATAGTACTTCATACTGAAACAATATTAGAGTTGCGGACAAGCTCAATGAACAGCCATAACAATGCTGACCTTTATATTACGGCCAGCTAACTACTACAGGTCTATCCATGTGAATGATCCAAATTCACCACCCCAAGGAAGCTAAATGGTTCAACCCTAACCCACTGGCAGGACTCACATTTGATTCTCCTGATGGCACCTCTTGTCCATTGGCGATGAGCAGTTCCTTCATGTCATTGATGGAGCAGAACTTCTTCAGCTTGTCCTTGATGCTCCAGATGAGCTGGCTCTGCTCCTGGAGGGTGAGGGAATGGACACAAAAGAGTTGCACGTCTGTGATGCTTCTCCCTGGTGGAACGCTGACCACAGAAACCTCACCAACCTTCATCTGCTTCTCCACCCTGTCATCTTTTTTCTGCTTCTTGGAGACCCCTTCACCATCTGTTTCATCGGCCTTCCTTTTGCTGTAACAAAACATTACAGCAGACCTTACAACTCGTTTGGTTTATTATGGAAATTATTCTCAAAAATTTTCATACACAACAAATTTTTCCAGCGCTGCCAATATCACCTACGAGAGTAAATCCAACACAGAAATTCAGTGTTCAAGTCAATAATACTTTTGTTTACAATGGAAAATGAGTAACGACAGCAAGTACTTTGTTCATTAACACAGGTTTAATCTGTGGGGTGCAAACACCTACATACAAGTATGTCAAATATGGCAAACCCCCCCCGAGAAATAATTTAGTGATAAGTAATGACACCAATGTGTTGTGCATGTCACTAAGACCGGTATTCCTGGCAATTTACACTGTTTATTAGGCCCGGAGAAGCCACAAATGTGTACCCGTGTGCACCAATAACACGTCACCATTTACCTACAGATTTAATTAGGACCCATCACCTTTGGCACACAAACACAAGCTGGCAAGTTCCACCGCCCCAGGATTAATTAAGTCTTTGTGGCACAAATTTATCTGCAGTCAGAGAGACTCCTGTGTCCAGCCACGTCCCCTATCCTCCCCTGGTACTTCATTAATGTCCCACGCCGGTCACCGCAGAGTTACAGCAGAACCCAACAGCTTGGCAGCGCAAACAACAACAGAAAAAACCCCCACCCAGAAAAAGCCTATAAACTGGTGTGTTCAAAGCCGCCACATTGTTCCAAACGTTGCTCAGGCAAGCTGAGCAAAGAGAGGAAATCAATAGACCAGTAATTTTTCAATGGTGGCATGACCAAAAAAAATCAATATTGACTTTCTCACAGGACAGCGTTCTTCACTGGCAATCGCACAAGGGCTGATCCTCCAGAAATGGTCTGACCGCTGCCTCTACTCTGGTAAGTCCATAAACTATGTACTGATCAGGTAGTGCGTTTTATGTTACTGTGTAATTTAGGTTATTTACTACAGCGGATTCATTTCAAGCCACCTAATGTTTATAATAAACTTTTTTTTTTGTAACGGTAAGATCATAGAAAAATAAAATGCGGCCAAACCAGCAAAAGAAAAAAAAAATCTATTAGGTAGTATTTCATTTTAAATTTAATTTGTATTAATTAAATGGCATTGCACATCGATTCTTCCGAGTTTGACTTAACAGAAATGTGTATCCTTGTAGTTACAAAATGATTCCAAAGTTAGTTAAATTTTTTACGGACCAAATAGATGTTTTCTTATGTACTCGTTGCCATATCAAATGGCAACAAGCAGAAAAACGTATACGGCACTACAAAATATTACAGCTCTAAAACAACTATAATTTGTTAGGAAAAACTAGCAATTTGTAACTAAGTGGTGAGGCGCACAATCTCGGATCACGCCGGACAAAATACCAGTAATACCTGAAATTTTTTTTAATGATTTATGGGTAACGGGATAAATTCCCTGGGAGAGGAATTAGGCGTATACCTTGAGACATTACTTACGTTACATGCATATTAGACAGAGCTCCTTTAATGTTCGATACACCCATTGTGCAGTTAGTTGTGGTATTAACGCTAAGAAAGTCATGAAAAGGCAGGGTGTGCTTCTGTGTGTGTCTAAATGGAGTGGAGGTGATTCCCCACTGCTACTCAATTAATTTAATCATCTCGGAGCAAATAAATGCATCCGGGCTGTTCATGCTCTTATCGTTTCAAAGCCTTTCGAAGGTCGCTTTATACAGACACACGGACAGGTGACTGTGAGAAAGGGACAGGGGGGCGTGTAAGAAATAAAAACTCACTTTGTTAATTAGCTTTTGCTAATTGATACAAATGAACACGAAAAGTTACGTATTATAGCATTACTAAATTTTTATATTTGCGATTTCAATCCGAATTTAAATGGAGTGTTAACATAACCATGTTCAATTAACTTAGACCTCATCTAGGTCAATCCAAAAATTCCTAAACAAAAAAAAATCCACACTCCTGCATAATCCTGCCCTTCTGTTCCAGCGGCTCCAAAGCAGGTTCTTCATCCATTTCCCCCAAAAGGAGAACGAAAATGAGCAGTGCTGGAAACGTCACCACACTGACCCTCCCTACGGCCCCTCCGAGCGATCTGGTGGTCTCCGTCAACGTGCCATACATCGCAGCAGAACTGGTGATCGCAGTCCTCTCCGCGGTGGGAAACCTGCTGGTCTGCGTGGCGGTGGGGATCAACAGGAAGCTGCGTACCGTCACCAACTACTTTGTGGTGTCGCTGGCGGTGGCTGACATATGTGTGGGAGCGTTGGCCATACCGTGTGCCATCATGACGGACGTTGGCATCCCGCGCCACAACCTCTACCTCTGCCTGCTGATGCTGTCAGTGCTCATCATGCTAACCCAGAGCTCCATCTTCAGCCTGCTGGCGGTGGCCATTGAGCGCTACATTGCCATCTTCATGCCTTTCCACTACCACAGCCTCATGACGCCCCGAAACTCTATACTGGTCATCCTGGTCACCTGGGTGCTGGCCTTCCTCATCGGCCTGGTGCCCATGATGGGCTGGCACAAGACGCCCCCCGAGTCGGGCTACTGCTTCTTCGTCTTCGTGGTGGACATGACCTACATGGTCTACTTCAACTTCTTTGCCTGCGTTCTCTCGCCTCTGGTGGTCATGTTCCTCATCTACGCCAAGATCTTCCTGACGGTTAAGAGGCAGATGAGGCGCATCGCAGCTGACCGGGGACAAGAGGAGGCGCAGGCCAAGCGGGCGGAAAGCATACGCAAGGAGATGAAGACGGCCACCTCGCTCTTCTTAGTGCTCTTCCTCTTCACCGTCTGCTGGATCCCGCTACACATCATCAATTGCTTCCTCCTGCTGTGTCCCCACTGCCCTGTTCCCCTTCCTCTGCTGCTGGCAGCCATCATCCTGTCTCACGCTAACTCCGCCGTCAACCCTTTCCTCTATGCCTACAAGATGAAGGCCTTCCGCAGCTCGTTCAAGGCAATCTTTCTCTGCTGCAGGGGTACTGTAGAGCAAGACAACACCATGGACCATAGAGGCACCACCAGTCACAGGTCCTAAAGGCACACAGAACAGAATACTACGTTCGGGCGACAAGGCCTGTAACCACTGAAAATATGCTCAAATGCAGCCCGTCCATAAAACCCTTCCCAAGCTGACATTTCTGGTGACAGCAACTCCTAAGCCTACGAGTGTTGCAGATAAATAAGTTTGAGGTTTTTAAAAACCCACCCTTCCTGTAGATGCCAAATCGTTGCGAGCAGCCCATACCGTAACTGGGATTTGTGCTAAGGAGAATAATCTCCAAAATATAAAACGTATGTAACAAAACTTCTCAATCCCAAGGTAAATCTAAAACATTTATAATACCATCTAGCTGGGACTACTTTTAATTGAGACCTTGGCTGGGACCAAAACAAAACGTTGTCAACTCGCTAATCGCACTTCAACAAAACCTTATCATATTTCTTCTCGTAAAAATAAAAAGCTTTTTTATAAAGTTAAGTGCGATTAGCAGGTTGCATGTTTTGATTATGTTCCAGCCCTCATTTTACTGGGGGAAAAAAGTCACAAGCCATTGTACTTTAAAATTCAACAGGATAAATTCTAATCCCTTCCGCGACCTACCAGACTGAAGTATACTACACAGATTAAGTAGTAATAAACCGCGCTGGACCCAATTATCATTGACCTAAATATGTGCAGTAAAAATCTAACGATGTCAATGTAATGACCTGCAGGGTTTAGATTTCAGCCTTCACCCTGAATCTGGTTACGTAAAACATTCCGGGATAGGAAACGCAGTGAGAGACCAGATCACCTGTCGAGGGGAAACCGGCGGGTCTCCGGGCGGGGAAAGGCAGAGTCAGACTCACCCCTCGGTCTTGACAACGGGCAGCCTCTTGGTCAGCTCTGCCTGGTCCTCGGCCCGCAGGGCAGCAAAACCCTTGAGCTGGCCGGCGCTGTACTCGGGCTTGAAGGCCAGTTCCTCCCGCCGGCCCACAAAGCAGGCCGTGTGATACCAGCGATCAATCAGGCCCAGCTGGGGCTTCTCCGGGTCCACGGTCTTCTTTGACACACGGATCTGGTCCTGGAAGACAGGCAGGTGGAGACTGCCACTTTGCCCACAGGCTTGAAAGGCCAAACGTACAGCCGAGTCACAGATACTGCAGGCAACAGCTTTTGGCACCTATTAAAGAACTTCCTAAGGCACCCTCAATCTCCATTTTGTTTTTGACTTTTAAAACAAAGCCATTCATTACATCTACGTGCATGATAATTAAACACATTGTCGTAGTCCCTATTCAGTTTGTGTTGAAACATCAATGCCTCTGTAAGGGTATTCGCTTAAAAAGCATTATAAACGGTATATGAGCTTAGTACAATACCTTCTCAATTTTCTGATCACAGCCCTTGCAAGTGCTCCTGTTTGATTTAGCGTACTCCACTGCAAAGTCATTCAGAGTCTTCTCTCCTTTAGCGCCGCCCTTCTGGTTGCCTTTTCCTGCAAACAATTAAATTAGTTGAGACAAATCCTTAGAAATGTGCAAGGGTAATAAATTAAGACACATAGCTAACCAAGATGGAAAAACAGGACATATTAGTCTACAGCAAATAAAGGTTGTATGGGTGGTGCTGAAAGGGTTTTTATTAGGATTTCCAATTATCTCCCCAATTCACCATCACACACAGAGAGAGGATCGGTCTCCTCAGATCAAGTGGCCTTTGAGCAACCTGTCTTTTACACACTGCAGGATACACAGCCTGCAGGGCACGTTCGCCGACACCTGCAGGACAACAGGCATACCTGGAAAAAAATGTAAATCAAACACCACCCTGGCATGCTCACCACATTACTATCCCCAGACAGGAAGAGAGCCAGGAGGAGACTACATGACTTTCTGGCCTAACAGGAACCAACTCATAAAACGGGCTGCTGGGTTGACCAAACCCAGGGGTTTTTGTTCCGCTTCTCACTTTTACTGCAGGTGAATGCACATGGAGCCAATTGTTCACATTTGTTAGATGTGCATTGCTTTAGTCCTTTTTTTATCCATCCAAATAAAAGCATCAAATTAGACTAATATTTGTCCATCAGTTCCTGTCGCGCACCGAGTAGTCCGATTGTAGCACTGTGCTATATGCACAGGCACAGAACCACGAGAAGTCCCCTCCAGCCACTCAAACACATTCTTCCTGAAATGGGATTCAAACAACAGGAAGGCACCACCAAAGTGACCGTCACCAGGGAGATAGAAATCAGGCCAGTGAGTTTGGCATTTTCTACTATACAAGCTAAATAATGCAAGAATAAAGTTCTGTATTCATTACATGCAGGTAAGCAACATACTGACATTTTAGGTAAACTATGCATGTCGTTTAGTACCGATGCTAAACCTCCCCCAAAAGCAACACTTTAAAAATAATCCCTAGAATTAAATATATCATACAGATGTTCATCTGAAGCTACAAACCATAATCTTCACAGCGACTGGGCACTGAGAATATAAGATGAAGCTTAGTCAGAGATCTTGGTTTGTATGCTTTAGTATAGTTTCTAAATTTAAATCAATCCAAATTGGGCACGTATCTTTAAAGAACTACCCAAATGCTTTGACTTGACATATCTTAATTAGAGTTTAATTTTTGCTCCAATTTTCTTTGACACTGCTAGCCATCACCTTGGGTCATAAAAACCATGAAGCTATCAATACATAGAAGTTTTCTTTAAAAGTTTAGAAGTATTTCTTTAAGGCTGAATAAACGGAGGAAAGAAAACCATACCTCCTACGGCGCCCCCACTCTCGATGGCCTTCTTTACCTTCTCCTGGTCCTCCCAGCGGAGGTCAGAGAAGCCAGAGATATCCGCAGGGGATTGGGCCGCAGCACGGAGCCAGAAACAGGAGAAATGGTGCCAGTGGGGGACTTTACCATCAAACATGGGAGACTGAGAAAGAGCAAAAAACCATCATCGGTATCAGCAAGCAGACTGCATTTTCCCTATTTCATCATTACAATTATTTGATACCTATTACAACTAAATTGACAATCATTTCAAAAATTCTAACAAAATCACCAAAAAAATGCTCAGAACTTAGTTGTGGCAGGTAGCCAGTTGGTTGACAGACCAAGACCCCCCCCTCTTCTGTCTCCGCCCACCACCATAGCTACATCGGTGAAGGAAGCTAAATGGAGCGTAAACTGCAGTATCAGTGGTGTTAGAAATTTGGAATTTCATACCCCCAATCACTTTGAGTTCATTTTTGCATTTATCAAAAAAATGAATTGGCATTAATTTAAAGAATATATTAACTTCAGGTATAATGATACAAAGAAGCAAGTTTCCACTAGGCTTATCAAACGTCTAAAAGTTATACACAGGTCCGAATAATAAGTAAACTTCACTAACAGGAAACTAACCGACTGGAGTAGGAGTCCCTTAACCACAGTCACAGTTTAGAATTGACTATTACAATTTTTGAGGCACTAAAGTGTGCTACCAAATCATTCCATAATTAGGTCAAACGCTGTCCACCAACTAAATTATATAAACCGTGCTAGGTTATGTTATTGTACTTAATTTTGCAACATATCACGCGTACATTGTAATGGCTGAAGTATGGGTGAATCTAACAAATAAAGCCATTTATTACATCCAATATGCTGTGTTTGAGCAAATGACAGAACCCCCATGGGAAAAAAAAAAACAATACCGACAAGATACCGTCTTAAAGAAAACAGGAATAAGGCGGCCATTAAAAACCAGCAACCATACGGTTTTGCTTAAGTTTCGCCGGCTTATCAAAACGTTTGAATTTATGATTATTAAAAGTTACCCGGATAAACTAAGAATAGCTATTGAGATACACCCACATTTCGTTCGTTCTCACTGGATAGTGTTAGCGATTACAAGACAATTCTTTAGAAGTGTACATTGTCAAATACAAATAGTATCAACGTTTTCCATTAGCTATATCAGTATAGTCCAAGACTCCTAAAATATGTCACCATATTGACAAAACGCAATTTAGCTAAAATTGCGAACAAGCTTGCAAACTAACGATATCTATAATTTCAGAATATTGAGGGTATATAGGTATATTTATAAATATCTGACCTTTGCCAGAATTGCTTATTGTAATCGCTACTAAACAAAAGGCAATTGATTCGTTTAAAAAAGACACATAAATTACACTTAAAATAGCTGCAACGACTCAGCAGCCAGACAAAACTGGCATGGAATGTGCGGCTCACTTTCAGAAAATCAATTCCGTTCACCCAACCCTTTGAATTTAGTGTTTAAAAGCTACATAATCCAGGCCTACGGTATTCAGGAAATGTGAACGCAAGTTCTGGAAATAAAATACATTAAAAGTGGGGGGTGAGCGTCATTTAGCTAAGCCTCATTGCACAAATCTCATTAGCTAGCTATCTCAAGTAGAAAATCTTGCGGCACCACTTTCATGAGGAAGACCTTGTCCACCTACCTGCACCATTATTGCCATCCGGAGGGAATCTTTGGCTATATTTTCTTTGCATTTTTTGCAAGATGCCCGTCCACTTTTTGCATACTCTGCTTTGTAAAGCTTGTCGTCTTGTGAATCCGCCATTATTTAGATGTGAGTAAAAGTATAAACGTTTGACGCTAAACAACTGTGCAACCTCAATAACAATACACAACCCGCGTGCACTAGACCCGCGAAGAATCCTATCGCAGACAGAAGTAATCACGCGAAGATATTTTTACAAGACGTTGAATCACTAGGCAAAAGCCGTCGAGCACAGATCCTCGAAATTGACTTATTGAAATGCATTGTAATCAGTTTCTTGTACAAATCAATAGTTAAGAGTATATATATATAAAACACGTTTAACTTACTACGTTTTTTCCTTATTTTTTAAATTTTATTTATTTAATAAACTTCTGTTTGAAACACAGCAAAAATGTATTTAACATATTTTGAATGAGTTTTTGTCAATTTGAATTTAGGTAATGGTACACTTTTGTGATATGATATGTCAATGTATTGTGTCCTAAAGCAAGTAGAGAATTTTAATAAGATACATACATACTTGACTTTTACCTGTTTAAGCTTAATGGGTCAATTTATTAAGTACATGTATTTTATCCAATACAAACAAAACGATAACAGATAAACGATTAGTTCAGCAGGTTGAAGTATAACGCTCAATGTGACTTCTTAACGCACCAACACATATTCAAATAATTATCAGGTCTCCTTGCCAGACATAGACCTCAGAATGGTGGTTAAACAGTAAAAAACCAACGAGATATTCAGAAGTTCCTGTCACAAGGTTTGGAGCATGTTAAGACTAGATGTCCAGCGAAGGCGAGACTGGCAGAATTATGTGGAATATTGAGCTCATTCATCATCATGTTCATGAGAAATAAAATAATTAAATATTTGTTTAATTTCCTTGGGAGCTAGTGGAGAGAAGCTGATGCCCATTTAGTGGAGAAGACTTTATTTATAATGTTGTTTAAAATTTCGCAGAATCTTTTTGTACCTGTTGGAAATAAAAGCAACCTTCTCAGCATTGTGTGAGAGCGTCCAAGGTAGATTAAAAAAAAGTATATTAGTGTATTAGGTTACATTTAATGCAGAAACTGTACGTCATTTTTGAGCTTTGCGAAACACTGTATTGCACAACGCATTAATCACAAGAGGGCGCTAAGGGAACAATATTTTGGGAGAGGCTGGTAGGTCACACTGGAATTTGCAACGTGTTTCTCTCAAAAATCCAAGGTACAATCAACCGAAAATGCAAAACCCAGTGTGTGTTCAAAGTTTCATGTAGATGAACGGTACGTTACAGTGTTATCTTATTTTAATAAATAAAATATTTAGTATTAAATAGTATTTTACATTACATTACAAACAAGTAACAAACTGCATTAAACTTTTATTAATTTAATGTGTCAGGTGACAGAAACAACCAATGCTGGGAGGCCTGTCTGAAATGTAATCTGTTAAAACTAACTAAGACAATTTTAGGAACACCACAAAAGGAGAAGTTGGACGTTGTTGGCCAGGATTTTAAAAGGCTCATGGTAACGGAAATGATGTCAGAAACTTGACGGCCCCCTTTCCCCCTTGACTGGTTAATCACTGAATTATAAATCAAAAGCAACATAATGTCATTTTCTTATTTAAGGATAATGCCAGTTTTAGATCTACAAATAATTGAGAAGTTTACAGAACTATTTTGTAGTTTGTATATTTCTGTTATTATTCTTCTTGATAGTATTATAAATAAGAACGAAATTAGGTTATTAGCCATCTGCATTAAAACATAAAACAACAAATAAGTGTGTTGTTTTTAAACACACCGAAGGAATTAAAATAAAAATAATTTTAAAAAACCTGTTGGGGAAACTTCTCAGTGTAGAACTTTTTCCTCTTAGTGGAGGAAGAAGAACAACTTAAATATCTTTGTTTTCATCAATGTTTTATAACATTGTTACTGTAGTTAATTGAGAAAATGCATTAAGCAAAATAGGATATTTGACACAGAACACATAATGGGTCTATAAACACATGTCCTAGTTTTACAGTAGCAAATTTATATTTTTCTTCATCTTATGAGGAAAATTTTATTTTTGTATCTTTTTTAGTATATATAAACTCAGCAAAAAAAGAAACGTCCCTTATTCAGGACACTGTATTTTAAAGATAATTTTGTTAAAATACAAATAACTTTACAGATCTTTATTGTAAAGGGTTTAAACAATGTTTTCCACGCTTTCAATGAACCATAAACAATTAATTAACATTCACTTGTGGAACAGTCGTTAAGACACGAACAGCTTACAGACCGTAAGCAATTAAGGTCACAGTTATAAAAACTTAGGACACTGAAGAGACCTTTCGACTGACTCTGAAAAACACCAAAAGAAAGATGCCCAGGGTCCCTGCTCATCTGTGTGAACGTGCCTTAAGCATGCTGCATGGAGGCATGATAGATGTGGCCAGGGAAATACATTGCAATGTCCGTACTGTGAGACGCCTAAGACACCACTACAGGGAGACAGGAAGGACAGCTGGTTGTTCTCGCAGTGGCAGACCATGTGAAACAACACCTGCATAGGATCAGTACATCCGAATATCACACCTGCGGGACAGGTACAGGATGGCAACAAGAACTGCCCGAGTTACACCAGGAACACACAATCCCTCCATTACTGCTCAGACTGTCTGCAATAGGCTGAAAGAGGCTGGACTGAGGGCTTGTAGGCCTGACGAGTTGCGGTTTTGTCTCACCAGGGGTGATGGTCGGACTCACATTTATCGCCGAAGGAATGAGCATTACATCGAGGCCTGTACTCTGGTGCGGGATCGATTTGGAGGTGGAGGGTCCGTCATGATCTGGGGCGGTGTGTCACAGCATCATCGGATTGAGCTTGTTGTCATTGCAGGAAATCTCAATGCTTTGCGTTACAGGGAAGACGTCCTCCTCCCTCATGTGGTACCAAACAAAACAAATATCCTACATAAACTTGATCTACAAACACTAGGCTAGGCTAGGCTAGGCTATCATATTTTTTATGTATCACCAAAAATATATCGTGTGGTATGTCATTTTATATATACATAT
>JAOVYW010000034.1:5434576-5449689 GCA_025775045.1 Hiodon tergisus
TTTTTTTTAAACAAAAAAACCCCCCCCCCCCCCCCCCCCACCATCTATTTTTTTATAATGGGCTGTACGATGTAATAAAGACCCACTCTCTGTCTGCTCTTTCTTATCGCATTGTAAAAAGAATAATTGCAGTTTCTATTCTTATTTGTTATAAAGATTTGTTGACAACCTGAGGCACCATTTGCTGTTGCTAGGCAGCCGTATATATTTTTTTCTCTTTCTTTGAAGCCTGTGCTAACAGGTGTTCGCGGCTGGCTGTTTGTCTTTCCCTTGGCTTCTTGTTTCTTGACCTTGAAGTGAGCGCTTTCCAGAGTGTTTCCCGTCCCAATAGTCTTCCTGTAGGTCAATGTTTCACAGAGAAATACAAACTAAAACTAAAGAGACCTGGGCCACCTTGCATCATCAAACATAAAACCCAATTGTTATTTTTTTATATAAAAATCTTTAATTTGTTCTCACGTGATGTAACCGTGTTCTATATATTGAGACATTAGTTTTACTTACATTTTTAAATCCATATTATTTCTAATTAACAAAATCTTACTATATTATTTTAAATGATTTGATATATAATATAATTCAATGACTATGGGAACTATTAATTAATGTTAATCAAAAAAATAAAAAGATATAGAATTGATTTCTTCTAGTTTATTGTTTAATATACCTGGTCATAATCGTATAGCTTTAAGATTTTAGGGGACCGGTTATTTTTTTTACCGATACAAATTTAATACAGATCCTCGCTAAGTGCTATACTGGTAGGCGAAACATGGATTGGTGTTGTGTTAAAAAGGCAAAGTGGCTATGCTTTGGGACACAATAAGTCGTCAACATGGGTGAAATGTTAGCAAATAAGGACACAATGGGAAATTGTTTCACTCATAACCAGCCCCTGAGTACAAAAGTTTTTTTTTTGGTATTATTTTTTGAGAACAATGTTAAACTATTGAGTCTATCCCAGTGAATCTCTCCTTGTATTTACATTGATGCTAAGTAGTGCGGCATCCTGTGGGGACTGAGAGTGTGTCTTCCAGGGCAATAGGAGTTAACTGGACTTAGTGGTCTCTTTTGTCATCCTGTTGGGACTGAGAGTCTGTCTTCCGGGGCAATAGGAGTTAACTGAACATGGTGGTCTCTTTTACCGTGCTTAGAGATGCCACCTGAGAATGTACTTCAGCACAGCAACAACACCATCTTGATATTTGCAAATTATGCTGTTTAATCAAATATTGCATTTTATTCAAATGGATGAAGAAACAGACAGCCAATTGTCTTTACCCAGGCCGGAATGGTCTTCCTTGTCACGCGGTCTCTTTGCATCTCAAGACAAATAGCCTTGTTCTGTCCCCCTAGAATTTGCATATAGAAAGTCTGCGCCCGGCCCCAGCGTTGCGCAGCACCAAGACATAGGAGTAGGTGAAGGCACTTTGCATTTCCATGTATAGTGGTGGGGTCTGCTTTAGCGACGCACAAAAGGAGTTCCCTGACCTTCACTGGAGAGGTGGAGCTGCACACAGTGGCTGCTGGGCCCAGTGTTCAGCACCAGACGCTTACCATGGGGAAGGAGAGTATTATTAGATTTCACCTTTGTTCCTGGCTACGTGATGTTCTTTACACATCGTTAGTTCCGTCCATTTTTAAACCAACCCACATCCCGGTTTTAAAACAATAAAATAACTTCCATTTCAGCCCCAGAAACAGTAAAATGGACATATTTGCAATTTGTTCCAAGCAACTTGGGGTTCAGCTGTGGTGTTATGATCCACTGATCTTTTATGTGGCCAAGCAGATGTCTGTCATTCATTTATGTATTTCTTATGTATATATTTATTAATTCTTTCCGTACACCTAGAAGTTGGTTCAAATGTCAGCGTGTCTAACATAACACATGGTCAATTCATTGGGCTTTGGCGATGGAGAGAATGTAACCGCCCGCTTCTGAACCGAATGTGTCCCACTGTAATCTGTTAGCTGTGGTGTTTGTTCAGTGTTTCCTTTCATGAATATGACATGTGCTGTTTTCATGGATGTGTAATGGACTAGGCTTGCTTTGCTTTATTGCAAAAATCCCTAATCAAATATACTTATTCAAAGTAGTTGCAGTATATTATTTTAATGACTTTTCTGCTGATTTTAAGTTAAGTATAGTACGTTCAACATTTGGTTCATGATATAAATGACCTATTGTTGAAATTGTCTGTTTTCTTGGATTAGATATGCAGCCTTTAAAGATGTCTCTGGATTTTAATTTCATAAAAATAATTATGATTGTAAAATGTATTGGTTCTAAGCTTTTAATTTGTTTAGAGGAAAGGTATTGAGTGGGAACTGGAGAACAAAACCAAGGATGGTTTATAAAATTCTATGAAATCAGGACAACGATTGCTGCTAATCTTTTAAACAGATTTGGCTCTTAATTGAGATCACTAATGTGAAACGTTCACAGATCTGCAATGCAATTTGAAAAGAGCATCTCAATGTAATTAATTTTATTAAGAAGCTCACTTGGATGGTCAACATTCTCTTACCCCACACTGCACTGTCATTTCTATAGCCTCAGTGAAAGAAAAAAAATATACAAATATATTTTGAATATAAGCTTATAAATATATCTATAATATAAATGTTTTGTTTTTTTCCCATGATCTCTGAGTTGAATGAGTCTGGCTCCTTCAAAAGTCCGGCCCAATTGGAAGGGGACAGCTTGTCGTCTTTTCTGTCAGTGCTGTTATTTCGCATATGGGTTATGACAGATGGCAGCACGGAGCGTAATGCTCTTTTGGTCTTCCCTATCAGACTAATGGAGGTCACCCAGGGTTCTTTCAAGTCCCATCTCCTGGCACAAGGAAGATGTCAATCATCTACGCAATCATTAAGCTTCAGAAACACAAAGGGCTTGTTCAGACAAGTCACTTCTGAGTTTTGGAAGTCTTTTCTGTGGTTAAAATATCAATCTAGGGGATAAACTGTGAAGTACTTCATTTCTGACAGAAGCTATATGTGTTTGTCTGCGCTAGTGTTTATTTCATTATTTATGTGCGTTAACTCGTTATCTACAGATTTGTTTTAAAGGACGACGGTTTCTTCTCTGTAATCCTTAAAATGCTGTTAATCCTAGTCTTCAGAATGCAACATGCTGAAAAGTCAAGAAACTGTTTTTCTATTTGGCTTTTCTGGGAGAATCGTCCTGCTTACCTTCAGCAATGTCATGCATTCTATTCCCTTCCATCGGAAAGAAAAAGAACCAACGGCCGCCTCCTGCCGCAGTTCTGACGCTGGTCGCTCCTCTTGCTCCGAGTCTGATAATTGACCTTGTGGGGACCACATTGATTTTCCCCCTAATGTATCTTCATTTCAGATAAATTATAAAGCCGTTAATTTGCTGAGAAAATGGCACGGCCGGTCTGCAGCACAGATGTGGCCAAAGCCGCCCTAACTGCCAGCGTGCAGCCGTGCCAGGAAGCTAGGGGGATAATTGGAATGGCTGGATGGCTCCGGTTAGCCTCACTTTCTCCTGGGACATCGCTCAGCAGCTTCTGTTTACAAATCTAGAGGGCAATGCCTTTTCTAGATAAATGGGGGCCTTTATTAGGGTAAGTAGGCATTTATTGATCGGCCATCCCGCACGTATTGATTATTCCCCAGTTCTACCCCCAGAGAGATTTTTCATTATCAAATAAAACAGGTCAGAATGAGATATTATTTTTGCTTGACATGTCTTGAAACAACCAACGGCTTTGGCATTGATTGTTGGTAACTGCTTCCTTTGTCTGCTTACTTTGCCTGTCACAAGTGATTTTGTTATGTAAATAGCTGGCTACGTTCTCACACCTTCAAATCGGACATTTTGCTCTGTAGTCTTTTCCTTGACTCCACGCGTTGCAGATTCAGGAAGGACTTTCGCCCAATCACCTAAAGAAGGCCAAGCTGATGTTCTTTTACGCCAGATACCCCAGCTCCAACATGCTGAAGATGTTTTTCTCAGACGTGAAGGTGAGCCACGTTGCACTCTCTGTGTGTCTGTACAGACGGCCTGTCCTCAAGGTCTTCAGTAAACACAGTCAGGGCAGTTTGATTCAGCCTTCCTTTGTAATAGCGTCATCTGAAGGCAGAGGTGTAGGGGTGGAAGCGTGTCTGTGTGTGTGTGACTGTGTCTGTGAGTGTGTGTACGAGTGTGTGTGAGTGTGTCTGTGAGCATGCGTGGTAGGCGTTGAACAAACAGAACAAGAGTCTTTTTTTAAGCGAAAACAACAACAATGCGACTATTGTCTCTTATTTATAACTTAATTTGTTGTTGATGTGGCCTACACTGAGCATAAGGAGGATAAATTATGTGACAGATTCAGGGCACATTATTTAAATGAGGGGACCAAGGTTCTGGTTCCCAGCTGCCCCCCCCACCCCACCCCACCCCCTCGTATCAGTGGGGGCCACCAACCCGCACTAATGCCACACACCCCGATGGCTGACGTTGGGCTCTCCAGGTTGTCCGTCTCACCTGCACTGTACTGTAGAAGGGAAGGATGCAGTTGCCTCTGAGTTATTAGGGCAAGCAAACTGTTTTAGTCACTTGCCTAACTGAAGAGTTCACCAACATTTATTTCTACTTTTTATCAGCCTCTGATGTCCTGGGAAACATTTGGTGCAAACTCCGCTAGTCATTTTGCAGCTCGCAAATGTCAATTTTGTTTCAAGATTTTAAAGTCTTCAAAAGTGCTGGTGCGCACAAAAACGACCCTAATTTTAAGGTATTATTTTGTGGAAATCCTACGCAAGTGCATTTACATAGCCGAAACAAAAGTGTCTTGAGAGTGACTGTTAATTTCACATTACCATATTCTGAAATCAAGGTCAAGTAGCCAAGATTATTCTGTTTTAGGACAACAATAGACGCTATGTGTTTGTTGGATCTACTGGTATGTTTGTATAGGAAATAAGCACAAATGGCTGACTAATTACAGTTGAATAGTCCGTTAATAGCCATGGGACTGATGACTGTTTTAAGATATATATGGAACAACACACCAATAACTGGATCTTAATACATGATAATTAGTGTGGGAAATGGGGTACTTTTAGGGTTGGGCGATATGGCCTAAAAACGATATAAAACGATATTTTGAATGTGATAATTATCATGACAGACATACACCTATGCTTTCTGAGCTGTATAAAGTGGTATATAAGCTTTACAAAATTCAATGCAAGAGAGTGGGGGTGAAGGGGAGCTGAGTGTTTGCTTTTGGCCTTTCCAATAATAACAATTCTAATATTTATAATAGTATGTTAAATCTTATCAAATGGTCAAAGTGTAGAAAAAACCTATTATGTAGTATGCATTTTTATCATGAGGCAAACATGTATTTAAGAAAGCCTCCATTAAGAAATAAATGGCTTTATTTTTTTAACTTCACAATAGAACATAATACATGGCTGTATCCAACAACATTCTGGTTAATATTCAATAACAAATATGGAACATTAACATTGAAAGGATACACACGATGCTGAGCTTGCTGGCTTGCTAGCTGCCTAGGCTGATGTATGCCTACGTTACTATAGAGATTAACTGGTATTCTATCAGAATATGTTTTATTTTTTAATGCTGGTGGGGGCAACGTAGTTAAAAGCTGCGTTGGGCTTAAGTTCTGGGGACAGGGGAATGTTGTTATGTGCCGATTGTGTGGAGTCAGCCAGTAGTCCTGAGGAGATTAACATTCAGCCTCCTTTCAGAATGGTGACAGGAAGCCAGTGCTGTCCACTGATTTTAGTGGTTACACAAATGGCCAGGGTTTTTTTTCTCATCCGAAGAGCCAAGCCATGTCAAGTAATTTGCCCTGTTTTCCTAACCGTGGTCCAGAACTGGTTCTACACTAAACGTGGGCCATTCCATTCTCAAACCAGTTTTGGTTTTGTCTGAGCCACATAACGGCTCAACAAAACAATTAGATTCTCAAACCAGTTCTGGTTTTGACTGAGCCACAGAAGGGCTCCACAAAATGATTCCATTCTCAAACCAGTTCTGGTTTTGACTGAGCCACAGAAGGGCTCCACAAAACGATTCCATTCTCAAACCAGTTCTGGTTTTGACTGAGCCACAGAAGGGCTCCACAAAACGATTCCATTCTCAAACCAGTTCTGGTTTTGACTGAGCCACATAAGGGGCTGGATTGAAAGCATAGGCTTGTAACGGTGCTTTGATTTCAGGCGGGTTGAGCAACGTGCTTTAGCGGGCGCTCCGCGATGAGGTCACAGGGTTCACTTCCAACCAGGAGGCAGCTACAGCTGCTGATGTGGGGGTGGGGAAGTTCACAAGTGTTCATCTCTGTGTGTGGGGGTGGGGTCAAGGATGGATCCCTGCCTGTGATGGAGTAGGCCTCTCGTATCTTTTATGGACCCTTAAATCATCAAAAATTATATATTTTGGTCAATTTTATTTGTCAGAAATGTAACTCTTTGGACATTAAAATCTGAGTGGCCGGTTTTATCTGTATTTGCCTTGGGAGGCGTGTGCTAAGCCACCGGTGACTGATCGTGAGCTCAGATGGCTGGCTTTTGGAGGGTCGCTGGAGGAACGGACCCTTTGAACATGACTGGGTCCACTGCTCCTGGAGCAGATGAAGGTGTCAAGCTGATTTGTTTTATGAATCTTTTGACTATGTTCTTTGAATATTTAGCCATTTTCTCCTACGAATACGGAGACAGAGGTGTCCCGTGGGACGCATCAATCAAAGTCTGAGTCTCTTGTTCACAGGCGACACGGAGCGTTTATTGGGGCAATTCGTTTTTTTGGTTAAAATGCATTAGCGGAGGACAGGGATTCTGTGTAATTTTCTTTCCTTCCTGAAGGCAAGGCAGGGACAAATAATGATTACAAAGTTAGTATTTGTATATGACTGCTTTATATTTGATCTAATTTTATGAAATATTTCGTGCCATTATGGGATATATATAACATTTTTAAGTAATGTGTTTTAATATAAATGCAGCCTAATAATTCCAAAAATAATTATTGATAATTGTTTGTTCATTCTCAATGCAAACATTTTTTGGGATCATATTGTGATCTCGCTGAACTGTAGGAATTGGTGTGTTGTAGTAACCAAAACAGTACGGTATTGATATTGATCTTTTTATTTTTGAATAGTGGACTGGAGACCAAAATAAATTACCAAAACAAGTTAAAATGATTAAGTTTTATATGATCACATAGTATTTGACGTTGTTTCACCTATTCATATTCAAGTTTAAAGTGTCAGGTTCACAATTAGCCAGGAGAGTAATATATTTGAACGGAATTTACTTGAAATGTGTTCAATATAGAAGTAAAATAAAATAATTCTTGTTTCAATTCATATATTTTCTTAATTTAATTGGGGGGGGATGCAGGATAGGTGTCTACCAGCTAAAATCATTTTTTCCATCCATAGATGAACGAGTCATTTTGTTCTCACTAAATAGCTTGAAAACAGTTAAATATGTAAATATTTACAGTAAATAAATAAATAAAAATTGTAATGTGTGGGGCTGTATGTTTGGGATGGGATGTGTGTATGTGTGTGTGTGTGTGTGTGTGTGTTTGTGTTTGTGCGTGTGTGTGTGCATGGGGCTGTATGTTTGGGATGGGATGTGTGTATGTGTGTGTGTGTGTGTGTGTGTTTGTGTTTGTGCGTGTGTGTGTGCATGGGGCTGTTTGTTTGGGATGGGATGTGTGTATGTGTGTGTGTGTGTGTGTGTGTTTGTGTTTGCGCGTGTGTGTGTGCATGGGGCTGTATGTTTGGGATGGGATGTGTGTCTGTGTGTGTGTGTGTGTTTGTGTGTGTGTGCATGGGGCTGTATGTTTGGGATGGGATGTGTGTATGTGTGTGTGTGTTTGTGTGTGTGTGCATGGGGCTGTATGTTTGGGATGGGATGTGTGTGTGTGTGTGTGTGTGTGTGTGTGTGTGTGTGTGTGTGTGTGTTTGTGTTTGTGCGTGTGTGTGCGTGGGGCTGTATGTTTGTTTGACAAGCAGATGACATGATCCTTAATTGCTGAGTTGTCACGTTCCAGCAACACTGGCCTTTTGTCCACCGCGTCTCTGGTATTTCTATTCTCCAACAATACGCTTTAAATCTCCCTTTATGCCGCCCTGCCAAACAATGTCATGTGGACTTACTTTTTTGTAGTGTCCATTATGTCATCCATGGGCCATTCCAGAAAAAAAATCCCTCCTCTCCCCTCTCCCCCTACTCGTATCCTTGTTCATATGAGACAATGTCTTGTAACAATGCTGGAGTCTAATCTCCATGTCAAAGCAATGTTCATTCCCCAGTGAGTAGCCTCCTATCATTTTGTAATGTTTTGTTTCTTATTCTAAAAGAATTAAAAAGGAACAGTAAGCCATCACAGGGGCCTGAGGTCCTTATCTCAGTGTCTGGAAATTTAGACAGTGTATTTTGCTGCCGAGATAAAATGGAAAGAACTCCAAGTTCAGCAGATCTTAATAGGTTTAAGTTCTATTGAACTCGGCAGGCAGGAGATCAGATAGCCGGGTGCTTCCTTTTTTCCCACCAGGTCCCCTGCAAGGCCTCAAGCAGGCAGAACAGACGCACAGAGTGAATGTATAATTCTTGGATAGGTTAAGTACATGTTTGAACTCTTCCAGGCGGGAGAGGCTTGATGATGACTTAATCATTTTCTGATCAATTATCTGTAAGGAGCCTCGCAACGGCTCAGCAATTACGGTGCAGTGGGCCCTCAGCTTAGGTGTCCTAGCCCACTTAGATGCCCTGCCATGAATTGTCATTCGCTTGATTATCTTGAAATTGATAACGCAGAGACACCATCCCAGCAAAAGGGGAAAAAAGAAAGAAAAAGGTTCACTCTGTTTTCAGCTCTACTGGGTCTCATGTGTTCTTGGGATAAGTGCTCAATGTTGATTTTTTACACATTTTCTATCCAAGCAGACCCCCATTTGTTGTTACAATTTGCTGGGTGCGGGTGGGGGCGTCTTGGGATGAATGCCTATATTACCAAATACCAGGAGGCAAACTTAACGCTCTTTGAATGTATTGGTATCAATTAGCCCAAAAGTAATTTAGTGACTGACCTCATCGTTATGGCTTTCCTCGCTGTCCACAAGAAGGCAACATGTCATGCTGCAGTCACACCTGACCTGGCTGAGTGGGGACAGAAGGTTGCAGCAGTATCCAGAATCACAGAAATTGTGCATTCTGAGTTTATTTGTAATTCTGATATACATCATTCAGAGTAATCATACAGAGCCATCCTCTCTACTCTCCTAACAGAACAGCAAGGCTGGAACCCTCTGAAAAGTCCATCCACTTTACGTTCGGAGGGGTTAAAATCTTTTGTGTATTCACTCTGTAACTTTGCTTAAAAATGCCATAGTGTGGAAAAGCCTTGGGGCAAATGACAATTAACCTTTCTTTGTAAGTATGGAAATTTGCACTGAAGTGCTTGCCAGACTATGGACATAAATGTAATTACAACTTAACCTACCCCTGATCTCTGCTCAGTGGTGTGAAACACTCGGGTCGAGTATACATAGGGTTGCGTGCGTTAGTGTGTTTGTGTGTGCGTGCATGCGTGCGTGCATGTGCGTGTGTGCGCATGTCTGCGTGAGTGAGTGTGAGTGTGTGCATGAGTTTATGCATGTGTGTGTATGAGTACTCGCGCGTGTGTGTGAGAATGAATAAGAATCAAAATCTGGCAAAAAGCAATAACAACAAAACATTTTAATATGTTGCATAAGTTTTATTAGTTTTACTCATCTGCCATAAATGCATAACATTTACTGATGTATTTCATTAATATTAACAATATATGCCTGTTCAGGATAAGAACACAAAGAAAATATTTTTAAAAGTGAAAATTTATTTTTTATTTCACGTCATTGTTGCACAAGAGGAAGAAAAAGTGGGATTAACATAAATATTAAATATAAACTCTCTAAGTCAGCTCTAAGTCAGCTCTATGTCAGCTCTAACTCAGCTCTTTCAGCTCAAATTCAGCTCTGCCACCTCTAAGTCAGCTCTAATTCAGCTCTGCCAGCTTTAAGTCAGCTCCGTCAGCTCTGTCAGCTCTAAGTCAGCTCTAATTGAGCTCTGTCAGCTCTAAGTCAGCTCTTTGTCCGTTCTAAGTCAGCTCTGTCAGCTCTAAGTCAGCTCTTTCAGCTCTATGTCAGCTCTAAGTCAGCTCTGTCAGCTCTACGTGAGCTCTGTCACCTCTAAGTCAGCTCTGTCAGCTCTATCAGCTCCAAGTCAGCTCTATGTCAGCTTTAAGTCAGCTCTGTTAGCTCTAAGTCATCTCAGTCTGCTCTATGTAAGCTCCTTACAATTCTCCTTGCTCCGTATAATTGTATTCCCTCTTTCTTAAATAGTTCAACAGGTGCATCACCTCTCAGCTCATCAAATGGTTCAGCAACTTCCGCGAGTTCTACTACATCCAGATGGAGAAGTTTGCCCGGCAGGCCATCAACGATGGCGTGACCGGCGTGGAGGAGATGAGCGTCAGCCGCGACTGCGAGCTGTACCGTGCCCTCAACATGCACTACAACAAGGCCAACGACTTTGAGGTAGGACCCCAACCAGGAATGCCTGGAGAGCCAGAGGAAGTGTTGGAGTAGGGAACTAGACCTTCACGGAGCATACAGTGAAAATATCCTTGGCTAATATTGCTGTGCTGCGAACATGTAAAGGTGTCCCCACCCTCCACCAAGTCTATTCCTTATCACAGTTTTCTCTTCAGAAAGTAGAGTCAGTTACAGTTCATTTCCTTTAACTGCGTGTTGTTTCGTAGCTGAGGATACTGAGGATATAACATTTAACAATATTTTATTGTTAAATGTCATAACCGAATATATAACTGAATTGTGCATTTGAAAGGATTTCTTCAATCAAAACCAAATTAAATAAAATTAATAGGAACTTGAATCTTTGTGTTATTGCATTATTGAGTGTAATAACAGAAGGAACACTGCCACTTCTTAGAGTAATCTGTCATGATGGCTAGGCACTCCCTCCACTCCCTGGAGTTCTGCGTGTAAGGGTTTACACACGCCTGTCGTTGGGATTGGAAGGCAACATTTTAAGCTCAAGTGTCTTTGTCAATGAATGTGCAGCGCTCGCTTCAAAGTAGAGTACTCGCTTCAGCGTGAGTCCATCGAGACTCCATCCGTTTAAATATTATCGAGAACCTCTGTTTTTCTGCATGAAAGGCCCTTCCCTGTAACGATTTGAATACGTCATAGAGGTTTAGGGGGGTGGAAAGGTACACAGAAGTCTCTTTTTTAACAGGGAACTTCAGGTAATCAGTCCTATTTACATGCATACACTTAGAATTTGCATGCGGAGAGAAGAAAGGAGCTGGTTGAGAAATAGTGATGAGGAGGAATTTGCTTATCAAGGGCAATGTTTTCTCTGCAGGTGTCTGGGCAGGTAGATATAGGAGGTGATTAAAGCCTAACGCAAGGATTTGCTAAGCCATGCAAATGTGTTTTAGTCAAACCACCTTGGTTAGGATAAGTGAGATTTTTTTTGGGAACAATGTAACGTTTCTGCACTCCAGCATTAAAAGCAGGGGTGTTTTTTTCTTCCGCTTTCCTCGTGCCACTCAAGGGCAGCTCACTTGATTTGAACAAAAATGTCCCTTTTCCACCTGTCAAACTCTGAAGCATGAAAACGGAACCACTGCCGATTCAGCAAGCTGCACTTCGGCCAAATTTAGCATCATCAAAGTTCCTTCCACCTTGGTCCCATCTCCAGAATGAATATGCCCTCTGTTTTGCTGATCTTTTGATGTTAATCTGGTCTGTCATTGTGCACCAGTAATATGCGTTCCCTTCCTTTGAGATGTCTCTGTTGTTGTTGTTGTTGTGGTTTTTTTCTCCCTAGTTTCTTTCATCCTCTTCACATTTGTTTCTTCTACCCCCCCCCCCCCCCCTCGGCCGTTGCAAAACTTTTTAATGACATAATTGTGGCATTCCTTATGGCAGAATGAGCACAGAAACTGTAATTAAAGAAACTTCACTAATTACCCTTTTCTCTCAGAGTTACCCCCCATTCCCTCCACTCATAAGACATTGTATAGTTGCCAACATCCCTGCTCCGTAACCAGCGTGGACATGTGTGAGAGGAAAAGAGAGGTGTGTACTTTGGGTTAAGTAATGGTTTTAAAGTGGTTTCCATTGTCCAAAGATCAGCACCGTTCCATCAGATAAAATGACACCTATGATCAAGATCTATAGCTCAATAAGCTGCATAATGTGTATTAGATGCTGGATTCTCAACAACTTTGGTAGAGGCTGAATGAAAGTAGGATTTGTCCACTGAGGACAGGCAGTAACGGTTCTTATAGACAATGAACTCGACTGGTTCTGGCTGGAGCTTGGCTAGCATTTCCCCAGTGACTTGTAGGAAACAGCTGAGATAGAGCCATGATATATGCATCTGTCCGTGATGGTGAATAGATCTTATCTTGATTGGTGCATGTAGTGTAGATGCCACTCCTCTGATACACCTCTACAGTGTCTTGGCAGAATTCCCTTCCCAAAAGCCCACTTGATTAGTTCATATAAAGAATGTGGTGGCCTGTCATAGTTAGTGTACTGACTTTGTTGGGATGAGAAGAGCACCTTGTCTCCATAGGGAAAGACACAGACACAGGCAATGCTCAGACACCTACTGTATCAAAGTTCACTGCAGGCTATTCATGGGAAGTGGGGGGGTTGGTGAGATCGGGCAAGGGTTGGGGGTAAAAAGACATTTTTATGACAGCTCTTGGTGGGTGTCATATTTCCTTCAGAATCCAGTTCAAGGCCCTCCTATCTCGCCAGCTAACAATGCCCCTCCCCTTCTCCTCCACGGCTCCGCTAAAGAGTGTTTAAAGGAGATTGTGAGCCCTGTGCTCTGACAGAGTCTTTTTTACTGTCCTATCTTTCTCTCACTACATGGTGTGATTTGCCAGTTCCTATTTTCTCATCTCCTCTGGCTTTTAGGTCAATACGTTTTTATTTTTATTTTTCATTTGCAGGGAATTAATTGTCCCCGCGTAAACAGTGAAGAAAATGGCATGCATGCAAGACTGATTATTCTCTCTCAATATGCTCCAGAGACCTTCATTTAGCAAACACAGTTTCATTTAGCAAACACCTTTTTTCCCCCCTGTCTGATCACGCCCTCCCTCTCTTTCTCCCTTTCCCCTTCTCTCCTCCTCTTGGGTACCCCTGTCCTCTCCTGGTCCGACCTACCCTAAAGGCCTTCATAATTAATTTCTCTTCTCAGACGTGGAAAAGTTTTAAGTTATTGTGGGTGCTGCCTCCTCTGCTCTTGCTTGTTCTCTCTCTCTCTCTCTCTCTCTCTCTCTTTCTCACTCTCCCTCTCTCTCTCCCTCTCTCCCTCTCTCTCTCCCTCTCTCCCCCTCTCCCTCTCTCTCTACCCCTCTCTCTCTCCCTCTCCCACAACCTTGTTCTTTCTCCCTCTCTCCCCCTCTCTCTGCCCCTCTCTCTTCCTCTCTCTCTCCCTCTCCCTCGTTCTCGCTCCCTCTCTCCCCCCCCCCCTCTCTCTCTCTCTCTTTCTCTCTCTTTCTCTCTCTCTCTCTCTCTCTACATGCTGTTACCACTCTCCACCTCCTCACGCCCAGAGGAGTGTAACGCATAGCAAACCCAATAGTGGAGCTGCCACTTTCTATTCTGTCCTTGTGACATTTATTTCACTTATCCACCAATCACAGGATCCACTGTTTTCCATTAATGGGGATGAAGTCACTGTTTTAAATGGACCTTAGTGATGTTGCTATATAGTGTAATTGTAGTTGTTAGGTAGTGCTTGTCAATAAACCAGAAGCGACAGGACTGGAGACCTCTGAGGCTTGATGCAAACACTCTGCCCTATACACTCTGAGTGGGCCACTAATGCAGTCTGGGCTGTCTGTAAAGCCTATCCCCTGTTGTTCGATCCCATTTGAGTCACAAGCTCAGAATCTCCCTGACGTAGGCAGGCTTTGCGCTTGCCTTGAATCTTCTGCGGTTTCACTGCAGCTGGGACAGCAGCCCTGACAATGAGGGATCTGTGGGGGCTGCAGATTCCCCACGTGATCCGAGAGGCCCCCGTGTTCAGATGACTCCTGCTATTGTCTTTGTGTCGTCCAGGTCACCACAGATTCTTCCCTGCGTTCCCAGCAGTCCGTGGATCTTTCTATTAACCTCTGATCTCACCTGCTGTATCACACACAATACTAGACTGAACAGGCTGGACACATGGCTGGGAAATCACTTTTTACGTTTTTTTTTTTTTAAAGGAAAGATAGCAGAATGTATTCCCCCCAGTGAATTTTTCACCGGTTTTAGATAGGAATGAGGATTTTAAAGTGTTGTTTTTTCTATCACATAAGAATTGGAGCTTGTAATACTGTATTTCAGATACATAAGTGATAAGCGCTTCTGTCCAGCAGATGTGTTGTTTTAGGTGTGTATTTTTTCCAGAGAGTTGATTCCCCAAGGCTTACTGACACACCGGACAGTAGAGTGTTTCCAGCTATTGCAGACCAGTTAATGTTATGTCCTGTGGATTATTGCCATAATGAAACATCCCTTTTGGATTAGATGAGCTGTTATCCCCCTGGTTGTTACCACACTTCGCCTTGGTGAGGGACAGACAGTTACAGCCGGGTTTTGACTTTTGCTCCGTTCTCAGTGAATGACCAGTGTGTTTACACTGTGGGGAAACATTCAAGCTCTACCATAGAACTTAAAATGCTCAAATTCTATAAAAACCAAATTTCTTTGGAACATACTTACATTAGAGATATTTACATTAGATCACTTTAACCTTATGAATTTTTGTTCCCAGAAAATATAGTGCATTATGAAAATACAAATCTGATATTGAGAACCCTAAAGGAGGTGGTTGACTGATTGCTGACAATGTAAGATCATTGAGAGGCATACCAGTGAAAATTGTGAACGCTTAGTTCATTCAAGCTCACGCAAAAAAAAAAAAAATTTAAATAAAGAATAATTTTACTCAAAGCAGATTTCCCCTGCAATTGTGCAGAAAGGAGATTTTGATTGAAAATGCGTGGCGCGTCTGTTTTTGTTTCTGTACTTAAA
>JAOVYW010000034.1:5461108-5473111 GCA_025775045.1 Hiodon tergisus
ATATTGCTTTTAATTTAATCTATAATACTACATAATTATACACTCGAAATGGTGCTCCAGCATTTACAATTTAATGATCTAACAAACTAGAGGGGAAAAAAGGAAACCAGGAAACGAACAAAAGAGAAGCCAAAATATTAAGAAAAAGGTGGTCTCAGCTTTCATGAATGCCTGAATTAAATTTAAATTAAACATATTAAAAATGTATAGCCTCACAAAGCGAGAATCCATTCTATTGCTATTGAGATGGAACTATATTTTAATAATCATTTGTTGTTGTACATTCTTAGTTTGATAACTACATCCTGTTTTGTAGTTGGTTTCCTGTATACTTTTTTGAACCGAAATGGTGGGTTCTTTACCCGTTTCCCCGTATTTTTCAATTGAAAGTAAATAGCTAGTCTTTGTGGAGGATTTAATGTTCCGTGCAGCAAAAGTAAAGAGCTTCGGTAAAGCGAGAACCAGCTGGTAAGTCTGTAGTCGAATTAAAATCGAACCATCAACTCATCTGTCATCTGCTTCGTTAGCTACATAGCTTACCAGATTTTCAGTTACCGGTGTTCCTGTGACTGGCTTACTATTAGGTATCTCTACGTCGCCAGAGATAAAAATATGTAGATAACCTTTGCTACTTATTACGTTAGGTTAAATTTTACATTTGGCGATGTACTTTTTCTAAACTTATTTTGGCAGTTTGACAGTTTAGCTCAATACATCTCCCTAACAGTTTGATTACTAGATGTCTGGAAAATTAGGCTAGGTGGCTATTCATCCATTTCTGAATTTGTGTATTCAAAAATCAATTGTCGTGATATCCTGAAAAACTTATTTTCATAAGTTTAGGCAGTGGGACACTTATAAAAGGCTAATGGTTAAAACATAGCATATCTATGTCACAGTAATGAGTGTTTATCGGGCAGCTGATGTGACTTAGCTGAAAGTGTTGGGAATACTGAATGAAAAGCCTTTTTGGTTTGCTAGTGTCAGGACTACACATGGAGCTCGTTAACTAATCTTATCTAACGTTAATTTAAACTTTTTTTTTGGAATCAGAATAGTGATGTGACAATCTTTACAAATCAATACTGTATAAGGTTGAAATGTGAAAGACTGTTATTTTCATTAAACTAATTTTCAGTATAAAACATAATTTTAGCTCTTGTGATTTGGTCGTTTTCAGGATGCCTATATATATATACTTAGATTGTGAATTAAGCAATGTTTTATTCAGCTGTTAAATTATTTAAAATGCTACACTAAATAGAATGATTTATATATTCAATGGTGGTAAGTTGACCGTTTGTGTGTATACTCATGTCACCTTTATATCACAGTTCTGCTTCTGTAACAATGACTTTCCTGCCATGTAAGGTTTTGCTGTACTTATTTATGGGATGTGCTATCTAAGGCTCTAAGAAAAGTGAGTAGGCACCTGCTTGTTTAGGCTGTATGATGGCAATGGCATTGCAATCTGGCCCTGTTCTGTGCAGGCACTTCCGCCGGACGATGGATGAGCTGGTCCACGACCTGGTGTCAGCGCTGGAGGAGAGCTCTGAGCAGGCCCGGGGAGGATGCGGGGATGGGGGGGACCACGCCCTGGCTGTGGGCTGCCTGCTGAAGCGTCAGGCCCGCAAACGGCGCGGCAGGAAGCGGCGCTCGGACAACGGCCACCCGCCCTGGGAGCCCTGCCATGTCCTGAGCGAGGGCTCCGAGTCCAGCCTGGAGGAGCACAAGGACTACCGCGCCACCGGCCACGCCAAGGACAACAGTGACTCTGACGAGCAGCTTGGGGGAAAGCGTCGTCTGCCCTTTGCCCTGGAGGGGGGGCATGGGAAAAGACCCCTGTGGCACGAGGACGTCGCAGGGGCAGAGGGGCTAGGCAGCCGCAGCCTGCGTCGGCGCAGGAAAGTCAAGCGCATGGCGGTGGATCCCCCGCCCCTGGAGGTGGCCAGCATGTTGGCTCCGCCCCTCCCAAGGCCCCACAACGGCAACAGGGAACCAATGCTGAACCCCGAGGGCAAAGGACTGGAGTCGGGAAAAAGCAGGGTGAAGAAGAGGAAGCTGGCCGCCAACAGGCCTGGGCTGGACGCAACTGATGAAGGGGTGGTGGTGGAGAGCGAAGAGACGGGCCCTGCAGGCAAAGACAAGATGGACTACGAGGAGCAGAAAGGTTCGGACGAGGAGATGAGTGACAGGTGGTTAGTGTTTTCTTTTCCCCCTCCTTGTCTGTAATACTCAGTTCCTTTGAGTTAATGTCAAATGTTTAATGCACATGCCTCAAACTGTCCGATCCAGCTTCCAGCATGTACATCTATTCTTATTCAAACCTTCCCCTTTGTTACTACACGTTCCATTTTCATTGCGTTGTGTTATCTTTTATAGCTATAACCTCTGTAAGAACACACAGTTTTGCCAATATGCATTTGTTTTCTGACTGGCTTATACCTTTGGCTTATTTTTACTTCTGATGGCTTACTTAAGAGAGGAATGTGCCTCATACAGATGGGATGTGATCTTATAAGCTCTAGGAGACGTATCAGGCATGAGGCTAAACTATGTCATTTGTTCCGCGCCAGTCCGTTTAGCTGGCTTTCGGCTGGGACGCGGCCGCCGCGGGCCACTGAGGGGATTGCGTTTACAGTGGTCATGTGATGGGTGCAGGCTCCTCAGCGGCACGGACGCCCCGCTTTCCCGCGCTAGTCCAGTCACCTGACTTTTGGTCGGGACGCGCCTGCTGTGGGCCACCGAGGTGATTGCGTTTACAGTGGCGCTCTGGCAGGGTTTTCGGGTATAAGCTGTCCTAACAGCTCGCGTGATAAGGTGTTCCCTGTACAGACAAGACCAGCACCGTGCTCACCTGACAGCAGGTGACCCACCACTGTACCTAAACAGTTCCACTTTGGTCAGGCTGGCAGTAGGTCTGATCAGGATGTAAGTAAAGAGGCGATTTTAAATTTATTTTTTTCAAGGCATTTGAAGTATTCTGTGTCTACTCAAGCAAATGTCTTGCAAACGTTATGAGCTGGGGTTCACTATTTATGTGAAATGAAGGCGTTTTCTATAATCTGCTGATTTTCTGCGTGCTGTTAGAAATGAGGGTCACAGGTTTTTGGACACCTCATGCATGCACGCCGTTGTGTGCTTTAGGTTTTGTCACGTCGCACAGTCAAATGCACTGGCCAGAGGCAGCTCCTTCCCAGGGGAGTAACAGTGGATAGCATTGATGCCGGCTGGTTTGAAGTCATAGCGACGTGAATGGCCCCTGGGTGTCCTCGCCCCTTTCGGTCTCTTTGTGAAAACTTTCTTTCGGGGGGGGGGCGGTCTTTTCGATAGCGTTTTGTGGTTGGGCAACGAAGGATGATTTTGGTTTATTTTCTTTTTAAACACTTTTATAATGGTTCTCAACTGAGTGGGACGATTATTCTTTTTGTAGCGAGATAGATGCACCACCCAAGACCAATTTTTATATCCCTACGTCCTCGTAGTTGAGTCCCCGCCTATCCGTACATCGTATGTCAGCTTTATAAAGGACAAAATCTATAATGAAGGCGCTATGACAAACCGCGGGACGCAGGCCCTGGACGTCCTAACACTGTATTTATACAAGTTAATGCGGATCTCTGCTTTCCAGCGATGTGAAACGTGATGACCCTTTGTGCAGTTGGCTTGATTATCTCTTGCTTGGTGAGCTAATGGAATCTCATTACCCCGTTGGTTCCTTTGTTACGCTCAGTCTTGCCACATGCTGGAGGATACGTCTGTATCTATGGAGAGAGTAATAGATAAAGCGGTCAAATGAGTTAGATCCGGGTATGTGCGTTATCTGTGGCAGTCTGCATAGGGACACCGGTGATCTGTTAGGCGCACAGCGAGGGCCTGATGAATCTTCTGGTCCTCTGCTCCGCGGAGAAGGACGTTTTGTGCTGGCGGCCGCACTGTCACAGTGGGAGATGTATCACCTGTGCGCCCCGTCGTGTTTCGTTATTATTCTGCCCCCTTTATTTATTATTAAAACATTCTTTTTATACGCTTGACTAATAGAAAAATATTCACACTGTCAGAATAATTCTTTCCGATTCGCCGTTTGCACGAGAAGATGGCATGGAAAATCAGTTACACAAACATTTATATATGATGCATTGAAACGCAAACTTTTTAATTTTTAATTTTCTTAATTTGTTGTCATTGTATAAACCGTTCAGGTTTTATGAGCGATGGTATTTAAACCTCACCGTGGCTAACTTCATCCAAAGGGAAACTTATTAAGCTAATCAGTGAAATAGTTGTGCTTTACATTTATGGGTAAATAACCTTAGATTTGCATCTCGTTTGCCTGTTTGGCAAAATACATTTGCTACTCACTCCACACTTAGAGATGCCAACAGGTCAGTTAGCAAAAGCAGATGTTACATCTCTGATTTGTAAACTCTAGAACAGGCAGAGCTAGCTACGCAACTTAACTGCCTTTCTCTCCCCTTCAGACCTGCGGTTGTCAGCGGAACTTAGTAAAGTTTTCTGTAGATCTAAAGGCTGCTCTGACAACAGCATCAAAGCTATTGACAATTAGGTTGCTCCATAACGTTTAGTAGAGTAGCTGGCCACTGTGGTGTTTGGTAGAGTATTATGCTATTTAGACGGCGTCCTATACTTACTGTACACTCTGATAAATTAGGCTAAAGAATTGTGATGATAAAAAAATATATACAACTCAACAGCATTGTGCAGAAATTATTTTTAAAATGCAGTGCGTACTCCCACATTCAGACAGTCAGAGAAAAGGTCTTCACTTCAAAATATCTCCACATGTTTAGTGTTAAGAGTTGTGGTGGACCACTGGGCTGTTGTCTGCAAAAATGTACCCAGCACAATTAGCCTGTGAAGTTTACCATCCACAGACCAAATTAACCTGCATTTGGCAGTTTTTAATTTCTGACCTTGGTTTTGGGAGTGCTTTGTATCAATGGATAAAATATGTACATCCAGCGACCATGGGGTTATTTTATAATGCTGAAATCGAACTGTCAGTAAAGCAGTCACATCTATAACTAAACGAAATGACGAAACTAAACATAACTGCTAGTCTAGGTTAAGGACACTTGTCACTTCATTTGTAGCAGTGAAAATGAGGAGATTCGGAGAGGGGAATCATGAGAGCGCAGGCTTGTGTCTTCATGGTTTCACTGTTCAGTGATCGCTCGTCTCCTTCTGTTATTACAGCGAAACCAGCAGCGTGAGCAACAGCAGTGACGGCGGTCTGTATACCAATGACGAGGGCAGACAAGGTAATGTTGCCGTCCATGATAATTACATCTCTTTCATTTCTAAATATCTTAGACCATGTAAAAGAAAGGCGGGCGAAATTAACAATTATTATTTTAAAAAAAAAAAAGAAAAAAAAGCTTTCTCCGGCAATCATATAAAAATTATATCATTACGGGTTTTGGATTGTATTTTTTCTGAATACATTTGTTTGTTAAAGCTGTTAAGTAAAGCCTGAAATTCCTTTTCTACTTCCCTGTAGTGCATTCATTACAAGTGCATTGTTGAAATCTTGTTTTATGTTCAGCTAATTGGATGAAAGCTAAATTCCAGTTAGGTCCGATATGATGGGCAAGACATGACTTGGATATTTTAAGGTTGACAACAAAGTTTAACATTGTCTAATTTGCGGTACGCCTGGTCCCTCCATCAGGCGACGATGAGCAGAGTGACTGGTTCTACGAGGGCGAGCCTGGTGGGGCCTGCGGCATTGCGGGCGTTATTCCCTGGTGGGAGAAGGAAGACTCCCCTGACCTGGAGAGGGAGCTGTCTGACCCCGTTTTCAGCAGCATCCTATCGGGGTCCTTCCCCCTCATGTCCCAGAAAACCCAGCGAGGTCAGTGCACCCGTCCCAGTGCGACCCCTCTGCATCGTTTGATGTGTCCTGATGGCTGCACACAAAGCACTGGTTATCCGCATACCCAGTGAAATGGAGCGGTTTTAGTGAAATAGCCTTGTTAGTCAAGATTGACCCGATTTACGCAAGCTAAAAATGGTAAGAAATAAGCACCCTTGCCTCAATCGCAAGCATTTATGTTTGAGTAAATTTGTATCTCTCAAATCAAATCAGAAATACTTCAGGCCTTCATAGATTCACTCCCCACAGAGCATTAAGTTCCTCAATTGGAATTCTCTTATGGCAGGATTTAAAAAATTCAGATTTTTTTATGCAGCGAGAGATTACTTTATATGTATCATTGCTTATTAATCTTTTTTACAGTTAAATTGTTTAATTTTTTTTATTTTTAAAGAATAGTTCATAATTCCTCCATTGCGCACCCTTTACCAAGTATGATTTGGCGTTGCCTGTTTTTTCAACTGTTCAGGTGCATTTTGGGAATTTGAGTTGTTTTTCGATATCTGTCCTCAGGTTTACACGCTAGACTAAGCCGTCTAAATGGAGCTGCGCCCTCTCAGACAACACTACAGCACTCTGCAGGAAAGGTATGCGTTTTTGATGTGCCATGTGAAACTCATTGTCATAGTGTAAAATAATAGCCTTTATCATGGGGAATATAAACTGCTTTATGTCCAGGTCCTCAAATATTGTAAATGACTATTTAATGCACAGGTTTGATTTCTCTTGCTCTTACTTAATAGTGCATGCTGCTCTGTTGGCTAAAATGGTAGCGCCATAGGTACTGAGATGGTCCCATGCATGTCATCAATGGTTTCACCCTGCCATCTTTATGATCAACAAATCTTGTACTGGAAAAAGTAGCATGGGAAAAAGTATTCAACAATGGCATAAAATGTTTTAAATTACTTATTATTATGTGAGAAAGAAGCTAAATGTTAAATTCAGTAGATATTCCTCACCCTCGTTCAGTACTTCTCAAGTCTTTTCCGATATGTCTACTAAATTTCAACATCCGTTTCTGTTAAATTGGTTGAGGATTGATGAGATTAGGCTGGTTATTATGCACTTTGAGTTTAAACTTTGAGGATGCTTCTCTAATATTTTTAACTCTGAAAATTGTCTAGCACTGGGAAAAATGCCTTTTTATTTATATGAAGGGCTGGGCCGGGCTGGGCCGGGCTGGGCCGGGCCGGGCCGTTTATAGCAGATGTGACTGAAATGGACCATGTGAATTACAGGGCAGACACAAAAACAAATACAGCCACACGAGTAGTAAAACCTGTCAGATCCAAGCAGGACATTCTGCAGGATTGACATGATCTACGAGATGTGTACTGTGATTTTTACTCAGTTTGCCGTTCTGACCTACAGAATCATGTTGGGAAAGGGCACGAGTGCTCGCTAAGGACGGTAACCTGTGGAGTAATGGTGTTTTCATTTTCTCTACAACAAGGCTGGATTAATTTAGTAAGCTTTGTAAAATAAAACATAAAAACGTGACCTCAGTGTGGTATTGGGGAATATGAAGACAGACCAAAATGCTAACATTAATCAGAGGTCGCGTTACAGTTTTTGGGTGACTGCAGATGGGCGGCATTGTTATTTTTATCCAATTAGAAACTTCAGGAGGCGGGCTTTAAAATAAATGTGATATAGACAACGAGTTTACTTAGTTTCAGCATTTTGTCCTTCTAAACTGCTAGAGATCTGGCCACTGCTAATTAGCACTGCCGTTTACAACACAAAACTGTGGAAAGGACTCTGACCGAGCTCTTTTGATGATCTGCTCGTGGAACCTTCGTCCTCGTTTGTCTCGTCATTTATTATAAGCAGATGAAATGAGAAACCTTGGCCATTCTCATGCTTAATAACTCTTCCATCAGGCATAGCCGTTTTCCTAAATGCACACGCATTCGATTTGATCATCCTAACGAGGACTGCTTGCGAATGCTATGAGAAGTCCTCGTATAGTGAAATAATTGATAATAACCATCGATAAATCGCATTAGTGATTCAAGTGTTGTGCTTCTAGAAACATGGATGCATGTCATGTTTGTGCAGATGCCCACTTGCAGCCCCTTTCTCCTGCTGGAAGGCTCAGTACCTGTAACTGAAATGGCAAAACTGTAACATTGCAGCAAGACCCATGGCCATGTGATTGAAATGCCTCCCTCTCCTGGTCTTCGTTCAGACGTGTTCCCCTCCGTTCCTCAGTGCTTTGGCAGAGATTAACCACGCTGCATTGCATGGCTTGGTGCCGTACCCCTCCTGTGTCTGCCTGCCTTTGATATGATCATTTCCTGTGACTGACTGCAGTAATGAACAGTCAACATCGTGTAATTAATTTGAGCGCTGTTCTGGATCCTCTGGCTGGTTTACTAACCAGAAGACAACTGCAAATGGCTCTTGGTGAAAAGAAACATAAAAAGATATTCAAATTTGTGTCGTTAATTTCCCCTTTATTGCGTTTGAACTAGCGTGTGTGGGCATAAACAATAATTGATATTTTGTTGTGAAAATAAATACTGAGCATAATCAGTAAAATTTTACACAAAGGAGCAAAGGGCTTGTTTGATTTTGTTTTGTTAATGGTTGTGAACTTTTCAAATGGTGATAAAATAGAACAATTTGTTTACTCTATCTTATATTATCCTATATTATACTACGTTTGTATAGATATTAGATATTATAGCTATCATATACTATATTCTCCTATATTATACTACATTCTATTAGATGTAATGAATAAAATGTGTGTGAAACGGTATGCAGTAACAATGATTTAGCTTTGACTGCCATCGTGTTTTGCTGGATAGTATATAATTCAGTACTTGGTTCCTTCTGCTGCAGCTTAAGAGACACATAATAACTGTACATTGAACATATCCCTACTCTATGTATCTGAGGATGCATTCTGTTTTGATAACCTGTATCTAAAGGACTGGTCTAAAGGAACGTGATGTGACTTGACCACCCCAAATTTGTCCACCTATTATGCAAGCTATTAGCAGAAATAAATGTATTTCATTCACTTTATTTCTACATACTAAAGCTTTGCATTGATATTTATGTCTGGGGCAAAATAGTGTCCAAAGGTGCTGGAGTCTAAACCGGTCATGCATTACTTGGTTGAATATGAAGAACTTTGCATATGGTCTATACAGGTATTTATTTTCTCACCCCCTCCTTTATTACATGGACTGTGGAGTGGACAGTGTTACTGCTGACCGCTTTTTCGGCAGTAAAAGGTAAGGTAGGGTCGTCCTGTCAGCTTAAGCACGCTCCGGGGAAGGTGACAATGGACCTCCAAACCTAGGGAGAAACCAGCCCCCCCAGTGACTCCTCATGGTCTCCTTGGGCTCGCTTGTAGGTCTCGTGCCACACCTTGTCACAGCGAGGGTATTTTACTCCCTCTTGCAGTGTGAGGCTGAATAAGCCTGGGGTGTGTTTCTTTGTCTCAATGCTGGAGGGTATGCCTATAATTGGTGTGTCCAGTCGTGCCATTGACACAAAATAATTATTAGAAATGTTATTCTCATGCTGCGTAAACTAACCACACTTGGTGACATTTCTAGTAAAACGTTAAGGAACGTTATTTTCTTACGTCTCACTCTTAGATCTTTGTGATGTTCCTGGACCAACCTTTGGTGAGCCCATTCATCCCTCACACCCCATGTTTATTATAAAAAATGGTTGTGTTAACTGTCAGGTTTAATAGTACCGTTATAGGATTTGGGTCATAGTATTAGTGACGAAGGCCTGAACAGAATATCTACTCTAGTAATGCGGGCAGTTGGACACTCAGGGTTGTCCTTAGAGCCAGTCATCTCCCACCCAGGCCCGTGTCTGCCTGTGTCTGTGCCGCCACGCTAAACATGCGGAGGTAGGAGTCATGGTGCCACGTTGTACCACCTCAGGTGGATAAATTTAGTCTCTCCAGCTGGCAGAGATGGCTTAGCACCAGCCCTGGGTAGGAAAATCACATGCACTCTCAACTGGAAGGGGGAGATTAAAGGTTCCTCCATGTCCTTAGATCCTTAGCGGGGTTCCTAGTGTTACAGTCACATGATTGGGTTCTGCACTGAACAGGCATTTGTGCTCTGCGCCATAGATGCCTATTTGTATGCTAACTTCTGTTAGCGTTAACTTTAAAAGTATATCAAATGTTGGCTGACTTGTGTTGATTTGGCTGTTACCTCCTGATTCCAGTTTGTCTCATTAACACTGGAGCTAATCCTAACCCAGCTTTGCAGAAAAGAACCTTGTGTTGGGTGTATTTCCACCTTATCCCCGGTTATTATTTAAATTGCGTTTCCAGCCACCGTGAGTGACTGCAGTAGTGTATATATCTAAAAGGAGAGTACCTTGAGTTTATTTTCCTATCAGTTTGCTCACCAGTTTACTGCCGTGTTAAGGTGCTTTCCGGTGGCGTTTGTGGATATTTTTGCAAATTTTCAGGACTAGCAGCATCACAAGGCTCCCTGGTGTGTCCTGTGACACCTTTTGGATGAGAAAGACCTGTAAATGTGACAAAGGGATGTGTTATCACAGAGCCATCCTTGTGTGACACCCACCTTTTAACACGTGTAAAAATTTACCTAAAAGCGTGGTATCCCTTCAGCCTCTCCTACTTTGATGTGTCAGACGCACACATGCACGCATACGCAAACTGATCACACACAGACACTGATCAAACGGACACACACACCCACACACGCACTGATCACACAGATGCACACACACACACAAACACTGATCACACAGACGCTCACACTCTCATACACACACACACACACACACACACACACACACTGATCACACAGACGCACACTCTCTCTTACACACACTCACTCTCTCACTCGTACACACACACACACACACTGATCACAGAGACGCTCACACACTCACTCATACACACACACACACACACACACTGATCACACAGACGCTCACACACACACTCACTCTCTCACTCGTACACACACACTCACTCTCTCACTCGTACACACACACACTGATCACACAGACGCGCACACACACTCTTACACACACACACTGATCACACAGACGCACACTCTCTCTCACACACACTCACTCTCTCACTCGTACACACACACACACACACACACACACACACACACACAGACACACACACACACACACACACACACAGCATTGGCCCTGGCTGCTTCACACTCTGTCTTCCACCCTAATTTCCTTCCCCTGCTCATAGTCAATACCCATCTAATTCCACTTTAACAGCAGTAATTGGCTGATGGAGTAGCAGGTATAGATTTGCTTTCCTGATGACTGCTTGGCTTTTCCCCCTGTCAGTAATAGCCAAACGGCACCACTGCGCGCGTGTCATGAGTGGGTCAACAGTCGTGTCAAGGTCCTATCGGAGACGTCTTCATTTCCACTCGGGTGTCCATTCTTTTCTGCTTAGCAACTGTAAGCAGTCCTTTGAAGTTGTGGCGTTCATCCCATTAGAACGGAATTCAATTCAAACCTTGTGAATGATTTTGGCTGATATGTGAAGCGTTGCTGTCCGCACGAAAAGACTGTAAATGTGATTTCTATATCAGCGGAACGGTCTTGGAGGGACAAACTAACGCACGCCCCTGAATTAATAAAAATGACGGGACAAGGTAATGATAATATGGTATGGGTTGTGCCCGTTTTATAAGGAGGACAGTGCTTGACACTGCCTTGTCCTTTGAGACGCTAATTTCAGTCAAGGCATCACTCTCGGTGTCATGCAGCCATGCAGCTAAAGTGACTTTGGATAAACCGAAACTATTGCGTTTAATAAGAGCCAATGAATGCACGCTGCACGTGACAAAGACCTTCTTCAGATTGGCTAAATTAGGCTAACGATATATATCATAATGAGAGATGGATCTTTTGTACACAAAAAAAACAATGATAATGATAGTTGCTAGCATCTTAGCTGTAGAAGAGATTTGCTGAGAAGAGTTGCTGAAAAGAGGCCTGCCTGTCCTTTCCGTCGCAGGCTGAGGAGAGCGCGAACGGCTCGACCGTGGCTCGGATGGTCGGGGGAGCCGCCGGCCGTTTCTCCTGCTACTCCGTGTGGTTGTGTGTTA
>JAOVYW010000034.1:5483320-5522830 GCA_025775045.1 Hiodon tergisus
GCACACACACACACACACACACACACAGAAATGATCATCCTGGGGCCAAAAAATCACATTACAGTTACAGATGGTTAAATCTACTTAAATTATATTCACTTTCTGTTTTTTTACAAGCAAGCTCACAAGTAAAAGATTTGGGCATTGAAGAACAGCATTACTTTTTTGCAGTGGCATTAAAAATAACGAGAGTTGCACACCAGTTTAGTACAAACCAACATCGTCTCACACGGACCAAACTGCTAAATACGTTTTATATTCTAAAAAACAATACATAAATGTAGTTTTTCTTTCTTTTCAGTTCGACACTGTCCCAGACACTTCTAACTCCTCCAGCAGCGTCACTCTAAAAGGCTTTACGATGCACCTGGAGGTATGTGGAAAGTGTGTTTGCTTAGGCTTTTTAAATAAGGGTATATACGGGTCAGTTAGTGTTCTAATACTAGTGTGCAAAATTCTGTCCCTGCATGTTGATAGCATCCTGTTGCATCCTCTTTGTCTGGGTGATACTTGGCAAAACCAAGCAGAATGTGTTGTGGGAGCTCTGTGTTTTTTCCAGTTTGCAGTTTGTTTCTATTTGCAGTGTCTGTGGCATCCCCAAGTCATCTGATTAAATATTAACAAATGAAACACAAACCAGGAAATGATAGTAACACTTATTACTTTTTTATAGCAAAAAGTGTTTTGTGCATGTGGGATTGATTCACATTTGCTTCTGAATGCGGTCCCAGAATTGACCAAAATCAAATGGTCTGCTTAGACAGATGGAAAAATCTCTTAACTGCAAATCGCAACATGGCACCAGACCATAGTCACAGCATACAGTGAAATAGCTTTAGAACAGTGAAACTCTTTCCAAGCTTTGCCTTAGCGGAAGATGTGTGATAAACGCCTCGTCATATTGGTCACGTCTGCCCCCCTCAGGGGGTGGTGGAGAATAAAAACGTGGACAGCGCCATCCCACACGACCACGAGCACAGCACACATGGTGTGTCTGTTCTCCACGTCACTAGCCATGGCCCGTCCGAGAATCCCCTACACCGCAGCGTCAGTCAGCTCATCGACACGCACAGCAGGAAGTCCCTCACGGACGATGGGGTTTGGGACTCCATAATGCACGGCTATGGCCCCGGAATGGTGAGACCCAGTTGCAGTCCTGACACCTGATGGCCCACTGCAGTCGCAGCTGTATTAACACATGCTAAACTCCCCTTGCAGTACATGGAAGACGAGGAGTTCATAGACACCGTCAAAGGCTTCAGCACGGTGAGGAAGGAGCACACCATGTTTACCGACACAAACCTGTAGCGGGACGCTGTGTGAGAATGCCCCGGAGGGAGCAGGGAGTCTCCCCGACTGTGGCCACACGGTGGGTTAGCAAAGTGCAACACGCAACGTAAGCCGGCCAGTGTCCCCCAATTCCCAGCTTTCATCGGCTCCCCAGAATGGCGGGCTGGCCAGAGTCCACCATATGACAAGCAACACTTTAGGATGGCGTCTTTAGCGTTATGTGATCGGAGAATGTTGCTATTGATGAAGGGGCTTTCATGACACAAAGATGGTAGGACACTCAGGTTCCATAGCCTGTTGAGGAAGATGATTTTAGAGCCCAGATTGGTGTCTTCAATCAAATGCGTCAGGGAGGGATGGTCCACCACTGTTCTCTGTACGACTGCAGTACTGCATAAATTTTACAGTTGAGACACTTGAGAGAGAAGAGGAGACGCTTGTCACCGAGGTAACCATTTAAACCACCCTGACGCGCGCAAGCTATTCTGAATCATTGAGCTGCAGGTTCTAATGAAGATTGCTGGGAAAATGCAGAGAATACTTTATTCTGTGAGATGGTCTAGAATCATGCCATGAAACAAATGTCTTTATATTGTACATACCGTCTGATATCTCTCTGGAGCATGTACTCACTTCGTCCTGTGTAAGGAAGAGAGAAACGGTATATCTTTGGCTTTTTAAATTTCATGTCTTTGTCTGTAGATGAAAAATTAAGTTGAGCTTTGTTATGGTAGCTCTTGTAACAGTAAAAGTAATCTCTTGACTAGTGCATTAATGTCTGCTGTTGCATTAAATAACTTTATTTATATGTAAAGTTGTGCCTATCTGGATATGTAATATGAAAAATGCATGTAATCCTTCCTGCTGTTAGGGGGTTTGGGATGGCCAATTCTATTCCATGTATCTTAAATATGTTTTACTTGTCAGTCGACTTCTAAACAGTTCCACAGAAACAACCTGGTACTTGTCAGTCTACTTCTGAACAATTCCACAGAAACAACCTGGTATTTGTCTGTCCACTTAACAATTTTAGGTTATTTTAATTAGCAATTGTTTAATAAAGTTTCTTCTAGACGTTAATGTATGTATCTCTTTAAGTGCATTTATTCCCTATGAACAGTTCCATTCATGGCCTGTCGTTACAACATCTGCATCATCCATGTGAAGCCACAAACGTGTTTGCTTTTTGTGAGAAAAGAAAGCGGTCTTCATGCCATGGCCGCCCGTTTAATGCTGGCCTACTTTAAATCTATATCAGCCAATGTTTCCCCGACCCCTGGGGAGGAAGTGCTCCCTCTGGGCTAGAAACGTAGCTTAGTGCCCAAGTCTTCTCGTTATGCCTGCTTGGGGTCAACATCTTGACAACCCTCACGGCCACTTCCGTAGGCTCCCATTTCTAGCACTTCACAGACCATGTAGGCTAGAGCAGAAAACATCTCAGAGCACACACTGCTCATTTAGTATTTTCCATCTTAAATGTTCATGGATGAAGGATGGGCTAAACGTCTAAATGCTGTTAATAATAATAATGACAATAACTTCATTTATTCAACACTTTGCTCAAATCACTTTACAGACAGTTTCAACAGAGTAACCCAAAATGACTAAAGGCTCATATTCAGCAAAAATGCATAACAGAAGGAAACACCGGAAATTAAATGAGTATATAATTATATAAGTAATAAGAAGTAAAAGAAGTAATAATAAAATCACAATTAAAAAAGCATTTATTTAGAAAACAAAATTGGCCCCAAAATTGAGTCTTGTGGGACCCAATTAACTGGAGCAGAGGGAGACTGAAAACGATCTTCCTGAACGATAAGATAGAAACCAGTTTGGAGTGGCATCAGGGACACCCACCCAATATTTAAGGCAGTCCATTAACAGCATGATCCACAGTATCGAAGGCTACAGCGAAGTCTAATAGAACTCTCACAGAGCACTAGCATCTGCATTCATAAGGAGCACATTGGTTTTAGTGCTTTTAAACAGTAATTTTTCAAAAAAAATTAAATAATGTAGTGTATTGTATCAATTAAAAACAATTTTAAATAATTGTTTTAAACTTTAGTGTCCTTCTCAAACATTGTATTTCTATTTTTCGATAGAAGTTGAAGTTGAAATATTTGTTACTGTGAGTTGGGTAAAGTGTTTTCCACCACCATGCGACGTTCATCAGAGTTGGCAAATATTCATTATTTGGTTTAACTGATTGCTTCCTAAGGCCCACAGCAGCTATCTGAACTGCTGATGATTCAATTACCACCACAATCGTCCCATGGCCATGGCCTGGAGAACATTTTCTTAACCAACGAACACCACTTGTGACAGACAACAACTGACAGAAAGATTAACCTGTTCCATTCACGAGCATACTCTGCACCACAAATTACACGACATGCACATTCCAGTTTCCAGGTGTTGCATGGAAGACAGTGGAACATACCACTGAAATAAAATACTATCGAATTTGAGAACGTTGTTGGATCTATCTGAAAATAATAATAATAAAAAAATATTTTCTAAATACTACTGGAGTAGAGACTCCATGACCTAGTTTCTACTGGCCTGGCTTTTCTTTTCTCACACGTGACCACTGCCATTTTCACAGAGGCAGCTGTGGAATCTTGGCATAAAGAACATTTATGTATAAAAAGAGGTTAACCCCTCCTCCTTTCTGCCAAAATCCCCAAATCCCTCATCGCTGAAACTGCCTAAAATGGTTGTCATGGCAGCCCCAACCTTTTGGTTTTAGAGGCAGCCCCCCATCCCTCCAGAACATTCTAAAACCAGCCCAAAGATTTTCAGTCTAAAGTCTTTTGAGTTCTGCATTTTGCCAGCCACTACTAAACTGAAGTCATATAAAGGGTTTAAAAGTTGAAATTTCAGTATCATAAACATTTTATAATACTGTCCATGAACACAAGAATGACCTTATGTAGGCTACTGAAGTTTTTCAGTAGCCCACATTTGGTACCCTAAGCCTAACCTGCACATTAGAGTCACCTCTGTTTTTGAACACAAAAATCATGATTATTTAACTGAAACCCTTACCGGGGATCTCGGGAATTGTACAGTGACTGCAGTGTAGCATAATTTGCGTTTTATCCATTGAGCTGAATTTTTACAGAGACAATTCGATCCGAACATACTGTCTGGGTAACAACAGCAGAACCCGACCGGGATATAGCTCGCAAAGTTCAGCGTTTTAGCCACTAGACCACTGCAATCCCTCACAACAATATTGCTTTGCTTAATTCAATTACGTAATCTATGATGATTATTTTATTTTTTCCACTAATCGTATCCGTTTCTGAAATACAGTAACAACGTTTCCCTGACGCCTGGTTAGCAAAACTCTGATGTCTAACTAAAAAATAATTAGTTACCTAGTCACTAATGCTGGCATATTTACGATTTAATAATACTGGGTTGACAAGGCGGGTTCAAAGTAGTGGTTTACTGCAGTAGTTACGTATTCACACAAGGCTAAATGAATGCTACTCTTATTGAAATATATATTTGAATATAAATTATATATAAATGACACATCTTTTAAAATAAATAACGAACTAGAATAATTATAAAGCAGTCTGAAAATAAACCGCAAAGTTTTTTATTAAGATAATAAATTATCTGGGTAACGTTATGATTATGTAAAAAATGCAACAACGCGATTTCGGATTTACAAATACTTAATACATCGAAATAGAGGAAATGCCTAAAAGAAAAGGCCGACCCAATTATAAAAGGACGTCTTCATTTTTTTCTCCATCATTTTAGATCAATTGCTTTCCTCTTCTGAGTTTTATTTCAGGCGCTACTTAGTTAATTTAAATTTCCTGCTGAAATGTATTGATTTATATATATATATATTTGTCTACTTTCTACACCAACAAACGCATACTTTCCAAGTTTTCTAACTTTTTTATTCGGCATCGTCCTGAATACTTCATTACGTTTGTACCATGGAGGATACGGTATGCCTTTTTCCGCTGGTTTCAATATGGAGACCAATGCTTGGACACGCCCCATGCGCCGCTTTAACGGCGATCTCCCGTCCGGTTAGTCGTTCCTAAGAGGGAGATTTTGACCAACCAATGTATTATGAAACCAATCACGACGTTGAAGTTAAAGAAATCATGATTCTGATTGGTTGCAATTCTTTCCTCCGCGCTGTAAGAAAACAGTGTAAGCTCTGATGAAGTTAGTAAGTGAATGGCGCTGTTCGGTGTATTTAACAGACGCCATTGTTAAATTTTGTAGTCGGCTAAATGAGATTGATTTTGTTGGAATATAGTGTTATGGGATCATGTTTAGTCATATGCTTTTGGGGGTGAACTCGTCTATCAAATACTTACGTGTTGGAATTTGTAGTAGCTAATTTCCTTGTTAGCTTTATTCTACGAACGACGCCGTATTGCAAGCTAGCTAGCTAGCTAGCTATCACTACATCATTGCTTGAAAGCGAGGTATTGACTAACAGTTACTGAGTTAGCCAGCTCAGTGGAACTTGAAATTAAGCGTTGGTGGGGAGCCTGTGGTGATTAATATAGGCAGTTGGTGAGCTAATTATTTTGATTTGTTTTTATCTGTACGCCACATAAGCAACAGTAGTCAGTAATCAAGTCAGGTGACCTGGAAGAAGCCAAAGAGGAGAATTGAGAGTCTGTCGGACTGCTACGGGGGAAGACTTCCTGGAAGTGCGTTTTAACCGAATTAGCTAGCTGCTGGGCCGAACGTTCTTTGCAGTCAGTCACTGCACGGAGTTGGTTTGACAGCGACATCCGTTCGGGATCTGAGAAAATTGGTAATTTGGCTGTTATTACCGGTGGAGTGCCTACGTCTAAACGACTTTGCTAAGGTAATTAACCAACGTGCCACCAGGCTTGTTAGCTTGATAACTACATATTTTTAAAGTGGAGTCCAAACTGTTTCTTTTGGCGAGGCCGCTTCGGTGAGTCAGAGCTTAGTAACTGTTTAAACCAGAGGGACTGATGACAGGCTTCCTGCTAACATTTTATCTTCAACGTTTACCTTGGCGAGTTGCTTTGAGTCAATATTTTAGTGGTCGGTAGTTGACTTCTTAACCGATTGTTGCGGTAGCTTGATGACCATGCTAACCATCCCATTAGTTTGTACATGTCACTTATAGATGGTGGCCATGGTGATTCCAATTGAGATAAAGGGCATTATGGGATATAGAGTCAGCTAATATTTATTTAATCCAGAAAGTTATAATGCTAACAAATGACAAATACCGCACATCCGAGTAGAATGGGTCTGGTCTTTAACCATGGTTAATCCAGTTTTAGATTACGGAATTGGCAGTCAATAGTTTTATACCATGACCACTTCTAAGTCCATACTTGTGGATAAATTGTGGGAATGGCTGTTATTAAATTAACTAGAGCATTTTCTCATCGGTTGTTTTTGTCTGACGCAGAGTTAGTCATCATAACTTAATGTACATAAAATCCTATCAGAAGTGTTTAGAGGTTGAAAGGACTTAAACATTAGTAACGTTATTATCGCAGGAATTGTAAATAAAATTTAAATAATTTTTTCCCTCGGGGCATTCCAAACACACTATGAAGGTGTGCCCTAATAACCGATGAATGTACCTCAAACTGGATATGTCGAGAGGGTTTTATTTTCCATGGACCTATTCTACTTGGTGTTTCGGCAGAATTAAGATGCAACACCCTGTCATATTTTAAGGTTTTATTTGTCCAAAGCTGACCCATGCAAGCGGTTGGCAAATATGAAGCATTTGTTTTGCAGCTCTCGCTAGTCTCAACTAGTGAGGACTGTTGGTGAGGTTCAAGGCGGGAGTCAGAAGACTGACAGTTATGTCGGAGGGAGAAGGGAAGGTGGCCTCGGCCCTGGACAGCAAGTCAGAGTCGGCGGTCTCCGCCCCCAACACCCAGGGAGTGTCCTCCATGTCTCCGCCGGTCTCCGCTGTCTCCCAGGCCCTGCCGGCTGTCGGGACCGAGGATGAGGAGGAGGAGGAGAGCGAGGACGAATCTGAGATCCTGGAGGAGAGCCCATGTGGTCGCTGGCAGAAGCGAAGAGAGGAGGTGCAGCTCCAGACGGCTCTTTTTAATGAACGTGGATATTATGTTTTAATGCATGTCATATAGCATTGGGAGGGAAGTCCATGTCTAGTCTCAGGGAGCCATAGTATCCTTCGGTTTTAATGCCATGGTGTAATTGCCCTATTGGTCAGTGACTAGCATGTATAAATGATTCAGTGATGTCTTTTAAATGTGGTGGATTGCAGCTATTGCAGTTGGCAGTGTTATTATTTCTCTCCTTTAAGCTGATGTGAGAAATTATAGAAAATTGAGTTTTGTTATGGCGACGATGATAATACTCCAATATCATTCCACTGAAGTCTATTTTTAGCCGTTTCCTTTGTGCATGGTTTGCCTTTTGAACAAAAGCCAGGCACACTGCTACGTTTGTTTAAAGCTGTCTTCTGCTCGCTAGGTGAAACAGCCTTTTGAACAAAAGCCAGACACACTGCTACGTTTGTTTAAAGCTGTCTTCCCCTCGCTAGGTGAACCAGCGCAATGTCCCAGGGATTGACAGTGCCTACTTAGCCATGGACACAGAGGAGGGTGTGGAGGTGGTGTGGAATGAGGTCATGTTCTCTGAGAGAAAGAACTTCAAGCTACAGGAGGTAGGCCCACACACACAGCTGCAGGGGGGTGTGCAGCCTCTGGTGATGTCATGTCATGAACTGGCACTGGCTGACTAAACGTACCTCCTCAGGTTGTCTGGCGCAGAGTTGTCCATTTAATGGGCAGACAGGGTGGCAATTTACAATAGCTTATGTTTAATTCTTTTGTATATAATCTGGTGCATTTCAGGAATCTCATGCAGTTTTATGGATTAGCAAAGTTTTCATAACTTCCTTTTACTTAGACGGCAGGAAGAGAGTAGCAAAAGCACCTGTCAGTGTTGCCCAATAGTTGTAGGAATCAATTGGCAGAACAAGTAGGGAGACTACAGTATGCTTAGGTGGTTGTGCCACCTAAACTTGATTGGCTGTGTAATTGTATTGTCTGCTCCATTTTCTGAGTGGTTTGGTAAGCTGCTGTAGTAATGCTGTGTTAGTTCTCACTGGTGAGAGCTCACCATCTCCATGTAAAGCATTTCCTTTCCTCACATGTATAAGCTCCTTACACAAACTGATTAGACCTGTTGCTGCCCAGCCATGTCTCAAGATTACTCAACTTTCTTTGTGTTGGTCAAGTCAGGTGGCAGAAGGGATTGACCTAGCTTCATGCAAATTAAGACAGTTGACTAATGTTAACATTACACTTTAGTTGTCTTTTTTCTCTAAACAATTCATATCCTGACCTCATTGATAAAATAAATGCATGCGTTTAATCCCATAAACCAACCTAATTACACCTAAGCTTGGTTTAGTTTTCCGGATTGCATTTATTATTTTAAATGGCTACGTTTCTTTAAGGACAATTCTCCATAGCTTCAGACTACGTTTATAGTAAGGGTCAGAGAAAACGATGACATATAGACTTGATTGACTTGAGTGATTACGAAAGCTGCAAAATTATATATTGTTAAGCGGGTCATTATAACTCCACTTTAGTGGAGAACTACATTGACTTTGGTTTCTCAGCCTTGTCAAGCACAACAGTGCATTCCCAAAGTTCCAAAATAAAATCTCACAAGGTGCTTGACCGGTTGCACACTGTTAGGCAGAGTTTCTGAACGCGTCAGAAAGACTGGAAATTGAAAACTGAGCGCCTTCTTATACGCTTAAAAGGTTTGCTGCGGAATTGTGGTGAAGGGTGCATTCTTAATGGTCCGATTTCTCTCCCTCAACAGGAAAAAGTCAAAGCCGTTTTTGATAACTTAATCCAGTTGGAGCATCTTAATATTGTCAAGTTTCACAAGTACTGGGCAGACGTTAAGGAAAACAGGGCCCGGGTAAGTCAGGCCATGATACGACGGTGATGTATTCATTTGCCTACAAATTATCCTAATTGCATTATTTCAAGTTTTTTGCCTTTTTTTTCTCCCCCTTAGGTCATTTTCATCACAGAATACATGTCATCAGGAAGTTTGAAACAATTCCTTAAAAAGACAAAGAAAAACCACAAAACAATGAATGAAAAGGTACAGCTTTTATGTGCAAAATCCACATGTGGATTTGCTTATTTCTCTGGTATAAAATAATTAATAAACAAAACCCAAGTGTGTGGATTTGCTTATTTCTGTAGTATATAATGCTAATAAATACACAAAACCTAAATCAGACTTAGTCACATTTTAAAGATATCAGTATCTGGTGACATTATGAACTTGTTTCCAAAACTTTAACAGAACCTTGTCTATCTGGCTCTCTCGTAAATGAAAAATGTCCCTGTGGCATTTGCAGTTTTGGTATAACGAATGGCTCCTGTTCCTGTCTTCTGTGTTCCTTTCAGGCCTGGAAGCGATGGTGCACTCAGATCCTGTCTGCTCTCAGGTCAGTTCACGTGGTAGGCCTAATTCAGCCACTGTTTCTCCTCTTTGGGAACTTGTGTTCATAGGGAAAATTGGTTTAGTTGTATTGCCGGTTCACCTTAGCTTGAAGAGAAAATAAGCCTAGATTGTAGTTTAGACTGTGTTAAAAGATACGTAGGGATATGGACATTGGTTATAATCTCCCTCAGCCTGACTTTGACTGAAGTTCTCCTCTGTTCTGCATCTCAAGCTATCTCCATTCATGCGACCCACCAATCATCCATGGGAACCTCACCTGCGACACCATTTTCATCCAGCACAACGGGCTGATCAAGATCGGCTCAGGTGTGTACAAGTGTCTAGCAGGGCCAGAAATAACAGATCTCTCCAAACACTGTGAGAAACCAAGCTTCTTCTGCTTAGAGGTGTCATTTTCTGTTCTGTGCAGTGGCACCAGACACCATCAACAACCACGTGAAAACCTGTCACGAAGAACAGAAAAACTTGCACTTTTTTGCACCAGAATACGGAGGTAGGCTTCATCTCCTGGCCTAGATTGAGTCCTGGTGTGGTTTTGTGGGCAAGATGAATTCTTTATTTTCTGTTCTCTTTCAGCTGTGGCAGACGTTACTACAGCCGTTGATATTTATTCCTTTGGAATGTGTGCATTAGAGGTGAGAAATGTTTTGACATAGCAGTGAGGTTTTTCCTGGCTAGTAATATTGCAAAAACTGAATATGAATTTGTAGATAAATTAGGAATTTAAAAATGATTATATTGTGCAGTAATGATTTGAATCATTTAGTGTTTCTCTTATCTCTAAGACATTGAAGACAGCTAATGTTCCTAGCTGATACCAAATGTTATGTAGGGAGTGCTCTGCAGAGTAGGTTCTTGTAGAACTGTTACAATGGGGTGGGTTTGCCTGTCCTGAATGGAAGAGAACACTGTTCCTTGGTTTTCAGATGGCTGTGCTTGAAATCCAAAGCAATGGAGAGTCGTCATATGTGTCACAGGAAGCTATAAATAGTGCCATTCAGTCCCTGGAGGACCCCTTGCAAAGAGTAAGCACGCCTCGTCCGTCTCCAGAAAGGTTCAGAAGCAGACTTGTACTGTTTTTACAGTAGTTACAGTTGTTTAGGCCCATTCCTAGGGGTGAGATTTCTTTAACAATATGCGTCTATACTCTGAGTTCACATAACTCGTTTCTTGGTGTGCATACAAGTCAATCTGACATTTATGTGAAATACTTTAGATTTTTAAAATCCATCGCCTTTTTAAAAGCTCTTACCTGTGAACTAGTGTGTACTCGCACTAGTGTCACCTTCAAAATGTCTGTTTCTTGATGCATACTAACGGCTGACCCGTTCTCTGTGCTTGACCGGTCCACCTGTAGTGTGAGATATGTTTGTGCATGAAGGAAAATTAGACTGCTGTTTTAAACTTTTCCAAACCGCAGCTCACTCAAGAGAAATGGGATCACTCATAACGAAAGTGTAAACGCAAGCGATCAGTGACGTGCTGCTTTGTGGACTAGAATGTGTTTTAGAACAGAAGAAAGCAATTCTAGCCAAGTGTAAGAGTTTATTCAGATGTGTGTGTGTGAGGAGTTTATTCAGAAGTGTCTGATGCAGTGATGTGTGTGTGTGTTGTAGGAGTTTATTCAGAAGTGTTTGGAAGCAGACCCTTTAAAGCGTCCCACGGCGAAGGAGCTGCTCTTCCACCAGGCTCTGTTCGAGGTTCCTCAGCTCAAACTGCTGGCTGCCCACTGCATCGTCAGTCACCAACGTGAGTTCTACTTTTGAAGGGACCGTTAAGGTTCATGCTTCCTGGCCTTGCGGACCTGGGAAGGAGAATGGGGAAATTCTCATCATATTTATAGTGCTGATTTTAAGCATGTGACTGAAGAGTTAATGTTTTAGGGGTTATTTTTAACTTGTCAACTATCCTTCACTTAGACATAGTTCAAGAACGTTGCAGAGCGTGGACAGAACAATTCAGCAGAACACCTAATACATTGTTCCTGATTACCTTGATCCCAGAACTTTGTTAGTAAATGTTGTATAACTCTCGTACATATATTCTGCATATACTCTACTCAGACCTGAGATTGAAATGAGGACCATGTCAAGTGGCCTGAGTGGATTGGATTATTTCATAATTTTGCTTCCGCTCTGTGTACTCTCCCTCTTACAGATATGATTGCTGAAAATGCTTTAGAAGAGATTACTAAGAACATGGACCCCAACCTTGTCATAGTTGAGTGCAAGGAAGGGGTTCAGATGAAGTAAGTTGTGGTCTTCACAGTAATTTTCAAAACCATTTATTGAATTTTTTTCTGCCCTTTACTTAAATGCACGTACTTAGTAATTATAATGAACAAAACAAAAACCTATAATATTATGTAGCAGTAATTGAAATTGAGTTATGTTAATTAATAGATATGTACTTTTAATGTTTCAGGCTTTCTCAGTTTCCTGCGCTTGAGCTAGATAAATTCCTGGAAGATGTGAGGTGAGAAAACCGTGTACTCTTGCTGCCATCTGAAAAGATTCATAGAAAAGAAAACTAACTAAAAACTGGTGTGCCTTTAAACCACCACTAGGTGGCATATGCTGCCATGGCTCACTAACAATGATTGCCTAATTATTATGTTTCAGTGCCATCCAAATATACAGAAAATAACTGTTTGGGCCACTATTTAAGTGTTAAGTTCTCTGCTTGTCCCCATGCCCAACAGGAACGGGATCTACCCCCTTACAGCCTTCGGGATGCCGGTCCTCATGCCCCAGCAGGAGACGGTGAAGTCCCCCATCGCGCCCCCCTCGGTCAAGACCCCCACGCCTGAGCCTGCAGAGCTTGAGACCCGGAAGGTGAGTGGGGGGGACAGTGAATGTGTTGCATTTCGTTATACAGCGCCAGCACTCTTTCCACCTTGTAGCGGCCGAGGGACACGATAACAGTGAGAATCTGCTATCGGGTGCCTTGTCGCTGGTCTGGAGCCATAAGGGCTTTGATGCATTTAGCCTTCTAATTTACAGTGAGTGGCATATCTGCCAATTCATAAATCTCATTAACGTGTGTCATTAAGCGTTTTTTGCTTTGTCTTGAGGCTGATTTGCGGAGTATTGTAGCATGTGTCTTTAAGCATTTAATGCTTTACCTTGAGGCTAATTTGTGGAGAATTGTATAGATCAGAAGGACGGGTGTTGCTAAGTTATCCCAGGAAGCTGTGTGTTTTATGTTAAAATTGGGCCGTATAATTACAGGGTATAATTGCAGTAATTGAGTATTTCTGTCTTTCAGGTCCTTCAGATGCAGTGCAATATTGAGCCAGTAGAAGAAGGAGCCAAACATCATGTAAGTTAGTCAATGGGGTATGTTGGGATTGTTTCACCTTCTACAATGGAAGATCCTCTTGCTTGTTATCAGTTTTTTGTTTTTTTTCCTCCCAAATGTAATAAGTAGTTCTATGGGATTCCAGTCTTTTCCCAAGTACTTTCAGCCCCCGATCTGTCATTTGTGTCAATGCGAGGGGGAGAATTGTCACCCAGGACGAAACCCTGTGCTAAATGTTCAGCTCTACGTTTATTTTACAGCTCACGCTATTGCTGAAACTGGAAGACAAGTTAAACAGGCACCTAAGCTGCGATTTGTTACCAGGTGCGTATCATCGCCATGTATCACAGAAACGTTTACCTCACACATCCTAATATAGTGGCCTGTTAGGAGCTGTGCTGTACTGTTAGGACTTATGTGTATTACCTACCTGCACTCCTTCTATTCTGCTGTATGCGTGTTACAAAGGTTAGAGGTCAGGAAAACGCTAAAATCTGGCTAACACCAGATCCTGGCTTCGCTATAATATATTTTATTTGAGAGAAATAACTGATGATATGTTTCATGTCCTTTGCGTTAAAATGAGGATGTTTTAATCAAAGCCGACATTCATTGATCTATTGCAGATAAAAGGGTCAAAGGCTGAACTAGGATTACTTTGAAACGGTAAAATAGTACAGTAATTTTGAGGAAAGTTGTGGGGAAATGAACTCTGAAAAGTAAACCTTGAGTTGAAGGCTTGGAACGGAATGTTCCAGGACAAGTACACCGGTCATGTGTCAGAATTGGCCATCAACACTTCAAACACAAAGGTTCGTTAATCTTATGCGTTTTCATGTGTTCTTCTCTTTACCAAGATGAGAACGTGGACGAACTTGCAGTGGAGCTGGTTCAGTTGGGGTTTATCAGTGAGGTAAGAAGAGGTTACACCTGTGTCAACATGGCTGGTCCTCGACAGCATGGTGCTGTCCATAGCTGTATGCTATTGTGCAGCACTTATGGAGGGAAAGTTTAGATGATAGTTTCACTAAATAAGATCCCTCGTGCAGACAGAGGGGTTCCCTTTACTTCTGTATCTTTATGAGGTTTTGCCCTTTGTAGGATGTTTTAAATGAATTTCCCTACAAATGAAAGTTACCTAAAGGTACTCTGATATTCAGTAAATAATATAAATAATAAAAAAAGAATTGGATCAAAATACACTATTAAAAAAAAACATTTTTAATTTTGAAAGATTAAAGCTTATACATATTCAATTGTCTGTTAAACGCTTGATCCCATAAGCATGAGTTCGAAATTCTTCAAATCCGGTGTAGGCTAGTGCATTGAAAGAATTAATGCATTTAGATAAGAGGAACGCCTTTAAACACACTGGTATGCAGAATGGTTTGAAGAAGATGACCTGATTTCCAACTTGGAGCTCACCATGGTGAATAATGCTGGACACATGAGCTCATTTGCCTAATTCCACCAGACGTTTGTTTATTGAGGGGAAATTGGCTCTAAGACTGCCCGGATCCTGCTCATTCTATTCACCAGAATTTGAAATACAGTTAAGCTCTAAAGAAAAGACCCTTTGCATTATAATGCTGATTTGTCTCCACCTTTGGGGGTTTACTGTGGCCGTTGCTAACAGACTAACAGGGCTCGCCTTACTTCAGTATCATTAACAGATTTTTGTTATGATATTTCATTGTGTGAATATTCATATGTGTCTCTTTCTTTCTCTCCTCATCTTCAACCTGCAGGGTGATCAGATGCTGTTGGCCACGGTTCTGGAAGAAGCCTTCAACAAGTTCTACAATCGCAATGGTTCTTTTAATCCAGTCACCGTTTCCTCGTAGCAGCGCCGGGCTCTGGCACCCTGCTCGGCAGCGCCGGACTCCATACCTCTTAATACGAAAAGGATCATGGGATAGGCTAGCTGTGACATGGCCGGGGGGCGGAGTGGCAGCAGCTCCCGGAGTTTGCGCTGTCGCCCGTGTCTACCTGGAGGAGGACAGGTCGTCACCAGGGTCTTCATATCTTTCCCCTTCCCCTTGTAGACTCTTGCTTCTATGTTTAAAAGAAAACCAACACGGTTATATTAAAGTATTATCAGCTGTATTTAGAAGTTGTTTTACCTGCCTGTTTGATGGCTATCTGTCTACAAAAGGCCGCCATTGCTCCCTAGTTTCACTGATAAGCATGGTTGTCTGTGCACAGAGTTCTTCACTTCCTGCAAACGGTGTCTGGTGTGCGGTTCAGCTGTGCGGTCTTCCTCACTTAGTTTACAGTAAAAGTTCTCACCACCAATTCCCACTTGCAACCAGTTCCTTCCTTGAAGAATCGTATAAGAATGGTGTCATGATCTTTTTGTATGTGGAATTATTATTTTTTAAGTGACAGAAAAAGTTTACTGGGTTCTCAACCATGTACCCTACGACTCTGAGCCAGGAACGCAAACGGAGGGTGTGCGGAGCTGTAATATCAAAAATGGTTTTGTCTGCCTGTCATGTATTTCACTTACCTGGTGGCCTGAGGATCAGCTCACCGGTGGCAGGTTCTTCTTTTTGTGAATGTATGCTTACTGTTGAGTAACTTGGTTTGTACACGGTGTTTCTGGGGGAAAAAAAGAAAAAAAACTGACACTTGAACATTGTCTGTGCTCAATTTGTGTGACGTGTTGGAGAAATGCTTTTCAGTCATGCTCAACCTGTTCCCAATATCTGCTGCAGAGTGCTGTATTTGTCGTCAGTTCTAAAGCTTATAAACAATTTTTAACAACGTGAAGTTTAGGGTTTGCTATCACCATATATTTTCCGACGCTTTTACTTACCACGGTACTCAAGTGGGAAGTTGCGTTTTTTTTTTTTTTTTTTTGCTTTTTCAAAACGATAGTTCTGTCTGGAGCTGGAGGAACTTTACCTCAACTGACTAGACACACCATAAGCTCTCGATGGCAACCCCTTTGCTTTTGAAGCCATTAAAACGTAGATCTTACTGTCTTGGATTGAAACCGTGCATACAGGCTTTTTATCAGTGTCAGTGTCACTTGGCTTCCACTGTTCCATGAACATTAGGGGCGATTACGAGATGCTTAGCAGATCTAGGATGCCTGAATGGACAATATTTTGTAGTGCAACCTATACATAGCTTACAGATTGTAATATCTTGTTCCTGAAATCATAGAGACCTCTTGGAAGTGTTTTTTCCCCCAATGCGGTCATTTCAATATAATACGTAATGGTTTAAAACTGCAGCTCCCTGTCACCACTGGTGTCACTAGAACTTTATTTTCCTCAGGGGTAAGGAATGTTTTTCTTTCGGTACTTGTCACGCTGTTTACTTGTGTGCTGCCTGATTAACTGCCCCACCTGCTGCTAGTTTATATTACTAATATTTCTACTTTCATCACTACTTTCAAGCATAATCCTGGTTGAAAGATTTGGTTCACTGAAGGACCACCAAAGATGAGATTGTTTGTGGTGGCTTGGTCTTTGTGTGCATAAGGGTGATACAGAGGTGAAGACTTAAAAGTAGAAGGGCTTTTTAAGTGTTTCCCTGGAAACATCCCATGCTTGCTTCTGCAGAACCCCAGTATCCTTTTTGTATTATTCCCCGAAGTAAACAGGAAGTCATGCATAATCTTTCAATCTGTTATCAATTTTGTACACTACCCGATTATACAAAAATCAATAGAACTAGTTTATGCCCTACAACTTACAGGTATATGCTGTAGATATCAGCTCCTTGGTTAATATAGACGTTGGTTGGTTGGTTGTTTTTGGTTTTTTGGAGGCATCGTCGATGTAGAGACAAAATCTCTTCCAGGGGTTTCCCAGCCTTCATCACCCTTATCACGACACGCGATATTGATTTTGTTCTATTTTACACATCGCTGTCACTTTTAAACACCTTTAAACGCTCGTTTAAAATTCTATCTACTGTGTCAAATAGATATATTTTCAGGTCGCATGCTTGCAGAATAGCTTCTCGGCTAGCCTCGAGAGGACAAGTTCGTAAACGCAGTCTGGAGCTGACGTAATGGTACGAACATTTTTACGTCAGGTAATAAGTGCTAACATTTGCTCCGATTTTATCGTAAAAACATTTTAATATGTGTCCTTACGATCTTTTACTAAAGTTTTAAACGATTTATATTTAATGGAGTGATAATTTCGTAGGACGTCGCCATGTAGTTAACTAGGGACAAAACAGTAATTTAATATTCGACAATTGAAATATTTGCCATTCTTTAAAGATTTAATACTAATAAATACATTTTTCCCCATGAAAAAACCCGCTGATTTGGAGTACTATATGTAGTTATCTAGGTTGTTATTTGAACCAAATGGCAAGCAGTCGTTGTGGGTGCCAAAAGGTTTATTAGCTAGAACCTGGTTGTGACATGGCTGCATTGTGTGTTATGATGTTGTGAACTACAATGTGTCTCTTTTAAACACAAATATTAAGCTAATATAAACAAATGTTTCACAATATGCAATTATTGATTGCTGCCAGAGAAATATTGACCCTTTTTAAATGTATTTATTCATGTTTCATCATGAAATGTAAAGACCTGGTAATATTGAAATTTGAATTATTACCAGCTTGTGTTTGATTTCACTAACACAAGTGCGGTATTTAAGTCAGTTGTTTTAAGCCATTCAGAACATAGTGCTGATTTTTTTGTTACTGATCTGTGAAAATCAAACCGCTTACCTTACTATATACAAGTACTACTCTCTATTGATAAAGCCACTGTGTTTATCACCATCATCACTCATTGCTGTGAAGCCTTGTGTTTTACACGATCGTGTCATATCCCATAAACCCACTATTTCTATGTATTGTAGTTTGTGGGGAGTATTGCTGTATCTGGCTTCTCCGCCACATGGAGCACCTCCAGGTTTAGAAAAGGCCTTGGTGCTGGCTAGAGGAGTGTGACTGGATTCAGTCCTCATCTGAACCCTGATCCGAGCCAGGGATTTTCCAGGGCTCCCCCCCAAACAATGGCACCGCTATAACAAAGCATCACAGAGTCAAATCTCAAACTGCACCCTTCCGCCATCATTACTGCTGTCATACGTATTCACTTGTTCAAACTTGTTCACTGGAAATAAGCCTAAAAATAGGTATAATAAAGGGTAAATACATTTTGTTTTTTTTAAATGTATCTTATTAGCATGCAAATAACAGAAGGCTGTCTGCCTGGTCCTTTTATGGCCTTTATCTGGAAGCATGAGCAATGTTGAACTTGCCCAAATCTCTGTCTAACGTGCTAGACTTGTGTAAGATCGACTACCAGACAACAGGCAGTCCTGAAACGTTAGCTAGACCCTTACTTGGAGTACTTCTCTGTGAGCGCATGGATGCCCTCAGCCCTTTCTCACTCATCCTGGGTACAGCCAGCCTTGCGGGGCCTGGCCGTATCCCAGCATTCCACTGACTCGTCTGGGCCAGCTTCTTTGCAGTGGCCTTGGTGACCGGATACTCTGCAGACCTGTTTGTGGCCCAGTCTGGCCTGCTGTTTCTTTCCTGCCCAGAACCCAGGTCCAAAGACAGGAACATCTAAGAGAGGGAATTCATAGCGGTATTTTACTGTTTCTTTTTTGTTCTCATGTTTCATTCTTGCCCATTTGTAATTTTCATTTTCTGTGCTGTCTGGTATGGATAATGTTTTTGTTCTTCTGAGATTTTATGTGCTTCCCTTTTAAAAAGAGGATGGTCATGGAGTCCCATTATAATTGGCAGTGCTTACGAGTGATTTAGCTTTGCGCAGTTTGTAAGTCGAATCAGAGAGCGGTTTCCTCCTGGTGTTTTCTTGTCTTATGATGGTGTTTGTCTTCTTGCCTCTTGCTTGCCTGCAAGAGAAATTACTAATTATTAATCATGTTTTTTAGGTTTAGTGTTGACTGGAGAAATGGCACAGCCCTCGCAATAGCACTGCCAGTGTCTTTGCACCTGGGAAGCCAACAGGGGACGCTGGTTAGCGTTAAGCCTAAAGAAGCCCTGCTGATTTCCACCCTCTGCCAAATGTGCGGCGCGCCAGGCTAAACTCAGAAAGCCCTTACCAGGTCTGGACCACTCCCTGCATGAATGACACCAATCATTCTGTTATTTTGTAGTGACATCTACCAGTACTTACGCCAAACGGGCCTGCTGGATCGGGTCATAGTTCTCCAGGTAGTTGAAGCGCAGGGTGTCTGTGGGATGTTTGTCAGAGCCCCTCCAAGGGGGAAGTTCTATTTGTGAGCTCCTCCCACTAGTGCCCTTGTCACGTTGCCCATGGTGACCTGACAGCGCCTGCCTGTGTAGCTCCTCCTCATTGATTTTCACTACCTTTCTGTCAGTTGTGACCAATTCCACCTGCGAAGGGGTCTTATTTAAAAAAATAATAATAATTTTTAATCTGACTAGACCAATTATTTCTATAACACCTTTTAAATCAGTTTCTGGAACAAACTTCTAAAATACATATTTAGTTAATGGAATTAAGATGGACTCATCTATCTTAAAATTAATGCTAAGATTATACAGTTGGTCTGAGGCGTTTTATACATAAAGCTCTTTAGTTAACAAAGTCCCTCTGTTTAATGCTTTATTTTATTATGATCCTGTGACGATGAGTGTCAGGACCAAATCTCAATTTCAATTTAGTGTATGTGTTCACTCCAGGCAGTTAGACACCCTCACCTTGGGCTTGGTAACATGGAGCTCTAACACCGTCTCAATGTAGTGTCTCTTCCACACACCCTGCTCAAACGGTGTGGGTGCAAAGTTGATGCACCAGCCTAGGCGAAGGCATTTTGGAATCCACAACTGGTCCAGCTCTACTATGGACCTCCAGTGCCAGCTGACCTGCTCAAACGGGGCAGTAAAACATATTAAACCACCGAGTGATTTTTCAAATCCCAGGACTCTAAAACGGGTGCCCTCCTGTTGTGCACATAAGAATAATCATAGCCTTATATATAGTTATAGTTATATATAGTCATATTGTTGTTATTCATGATTATCGTCTTTGTAATAACAACCTTAACAATGAATAAAATGCCAGCGTACCAAATCTAACCTCACTATTAACATGTTTTTTCACTAATAAAGAAAAGGAAAGCCTTTGAGTGTGATAACAATCACAAAATTGAAACGAGGCAGGGACACCTACTTGTGCACACCTGCAGAGGCTGCGGGGGTCCAGGAAAGAGAAGATGTAGAGGGCCAGCACTCTGGGGAGGACCGTGGTGAAGTCCAGAGTTTCCTCTGGGACCCGGCTGCACAGATGCGTGCGGAGGAACTTCAGCTGGGTTGCGGAGCACCTGGAGAAAACATCCAGCAGCACCTGTTTCCGCTGGGGGTCTGTCCACTTGTCAAACTGTGGGACATAAACGGGGAGGTGTTCGTCTCGGGCAATAAAGCTTGTACCTGTCCTCCACAAAATGGAGAAGTAGAAAACCAATTTGTTATTGTACAACTGTCCCTGATTTCAATCATTGTTAATATACTGATTTTCATACGTTTAGTAACACGCGTTGAGACAGTGATATAAAAATATCTTACCCACTTTCCTAACAGGTCTCTTCTCTCTTTAAACACCTGCCACAAGCAGGAAGAACAAAATAAACAACTGAGCATTAACTGCGTGCCTACCACATGAGTGTAATCTTCAATATAGTATATTTAGGGTTGGCATAGTCTTGTTTGTACTTGTTGTTAGTATAGTGAGGCCTGAGAATCCAAAAACATTCCCCAGAATAAATCAGACTACAGACTGAAATAACATTACATTAAAGATGTCCATATCTAAACGCTATCTTAAATATTTAACAAATGTCACTATCCTGCGGTTATCCAGTTCTAGAAACATGGGAGTCTCCAGCTAGAAACTATTACCGAACGTCATGAATACTTCGTACTCTGAATAATATATTGCAGACAGTCGAGGGTTTTTCTTTAAAAATGGATACTGAGACTCCAGAGCCATGCCGTGCTACATCCATAGATACATTTAAAGCACAGGTAGTGTCTCTTTACGTGATCATTAGACTGCTGATGGTTCAATGGTGTCCAGGCGCTCATCTTCGTTTGCATCTTGCTGCTACTAAGTGATTTTCTGGGAGCAAAGGACATCTCTACACGTTGGAAGCTATATCTGTTTTAAAAGTAAAACAAGTCTGCATTATCCTATCCATTATCCAAACAACAGTAAACGCCATCGCATACTCTAAATAACAGAACGACCGGCTTAGATTCTAAATAAATACAGCAGGCTACCACTTATGTTGCAAGGCCAAAGTATAGCCTATCAGTAATACGCAAAATATTTCACTTACCCTTGATTTCCCCTGACCACCGCCACAAATGCGCTTAGGAAAAAACAAATACCCACACCTGTAAATACTCGGCGTGCACGAGCGTTATTCCAGAAGTTCCAGTAGAACCAAATGTATATTAAATTCTAGATGGATTGATTTCGCTTTTCACGTTTCACACACCTTATCGTTTATCAGTTTCCATAGCAATCGTACTTTGGCAACACCTCCCTACTTCCTTTCACAGTAACCGGCGAACCGGGTTGATTGCAGTCGCCAACAGCAACGGCATCAACGTCGTTTGTCACACATGTAGGGATGGCGGTGGCCTATCCGTTTCATGCTTGCTTGCTAGCCTATGGAGTGAAAAAGAAATGTCGTGCAAACGTCACTTCGAGTGTTATATTTATATAACATGACCTAGAAACTGAAACAATGTTTCAGCTGATTTTGTAGCTAAAGTGTTATTCTTGTAACAATTTAATTTTTCATATTTGCTTTTATCTTTGTGGTACGACTGGATAACGTTGATTAATGTTACGAAACATTACACTATTATTTAACATCTTTCAACTTAACGGGCGTACAGCTTTCTTTTTACGTTAATCTTAGTTCTGTTTTAAAATGTTGACGAAATTAAAGTAAAAACGCAATGTTACCAACGAGTAATACCTTCAAATACCCTGAGTTTGTTGAATTGGGGGTGGGGTATGCAATGGAAGGGGGCTGAAAACAGGCACCGTTCTTACAGGACAATTAGCATGCAGCTGTAGCAGTCGGCAACCTGTACGCCACCGCTCTGCATGAATCAGTTGGACTTTCATCTTCCTACACATTTCTAACTCTGCAGACTATTTGTAAATATTCATTTTACATTACGAAAAAACACTAGTAACCATCACATTGCGCGTCGCCGCTTAATGCGCGTACTCGGAGAGTACGAACCTGCTGAAAGAAACGGAACGACAGCTCATTGTCACTACAGAAGCGAGAGCATCGCGCGTCAAGAATCACGAGAGCCAAAGGTTAAGTTTTGCATTTTTGCATTATTTTTATTTGAACGTGTATGATTTGGACCGACCTGTTTAAAGCAATGAACGATAGTTAACACAATTCGGGAACATGTATAAGCGTGTCTTAAAGGGGTCTTTAGTTATTTCAGTCGATATGTATACATTTGCCCTGAATCAGTTAAGCGTGCTTGGAAGCATAATCTATTGTTTGCGATTGTATCGCCTAAACTCCATTTTATGTTGTGCGCTCCGTTTGTTTCGTCCGGGCGTTGAGCTTCAGTAAGCATTCGCAGTTGAGTCGAATATGGCTTAACAGTACGACTGGCTCTAAATGTATTATTGGTAGCCTACTGTATTCTTTATTTTTGCGAATTTGTTAAGTGAACAGAGTAATAATCGCTTTTTAAAATCATGTTTATAAGTAGTAAACGGGTTGATTTTTAATAATTAAAAAATATTTGGCAGGACTTCTTACAAAATGCATTTCGTCTGTAATTATGTAACAGATCGTTATCTATATTCCTTCTTGCGTTTGAGGTTAAAAGTGCTAGCATGTTTTTTTTTTTTTTGCCAGAGCGCAGGCGTCGGGTCGTAGTTGTACAAATGGGGATGTACCGAGGGAGACGGGATCGGTTGCTGTGGTTAATTGGATTGGAATTGAAACCTAGGATGTGAGAGCAATCATTACAAAAGGCAGAATTGTCAGTACGGGCGTGTGCATTGTTGAGTACTGGTTTACTGATATTTGGGAAGCTTTTACCCAGCGGCGTTATATTTTATATGCTGATTTTGCATACCTCTTCTCGATAGTGTGAGGTGTGTTTAAACGTGCCATATAGTTTTATTTTTGGAAATGTTTTTTCTATTCCCTATACACACATACACGATGGAAGATGGTGTTGTAATATCGCTCACTTTGGCCCGTCCCGCGTTTACGCCTTACTTTCCCCTTCAGTATTGTCAATTAAATGTTTTACCCTGCCCACTCGCCCCCTCTCTCCCTCCTCCTCCTCTCCCACGAGCTTAAGTTATCTGTTGCCAGTTAAGTCCAAATGTTTAATATTTCAATCCAGGGTACTAGCAAAATCCACCACACTAACAAAAACGGAAAAACGGAATTACAGATTCCGTCAGGGCCCAATTAAAGTGAGTTAATGGTGCTTTCAAGAACATTTGTGTCTTGTAAACAAAATGTATTTATCTGAATACTATTTTATGCTTTATGTCCAATATTCCAAATACAGTCCAATCATGATACTGAAATGTTACTGGTGTGCTAATCAAAAACAATGTCACAGTATACCTTAAAACCGGTATTATCTTTCTTTTATATTGTACATTACCTCTATTTGCAAACGATAGAAGCAGTGTTGTTTTACACTGAAACTGGCCGTGTTGCTATCATTTCTTCATTCACTGTAATCATTAGGCCAATATATGTGTAACACAAGATGGGAGTTACATGGGAGTTTGTGAATCCTAGGTCCTGCACACCCTGAGTTACTTTTGTCATTGTGTTTCAGATCCAGGATGTAACACTGCTCCCAGCACTGGTTATTACCTGTGAGAAGTTCTGGTGCCAAAAGGATTCAAGAACATTCAAGTGGGAATCAGTTTTTTTTTGTGGATACCTTGTAGGAGTTGTTTATTCAACATAGCAGGTGGCGATGGGGGGGCTTGGGTTCAGTGCCATAGCCTGATAATGGGCGAAAACCCAGAAGTAAATGTGGTCAGGCCATGTAGATCATCCAATGTGGACTACTCACTTAGCCAAAAAGTGAGGGAATCAACAGTCCTCACTAATGCAGAGCCTGGATTATACGGGTGTGGTCAATCTCTGTAAGGAGGAGAATATTCTTACCACCACCTAACATTTTTTTTCGGTACAAGTAACATCCTCCGTTAGCTCTTATTTTGGGAAACTGGCTCAGGCCACCCAGTGCTGGCAACCATGGTGCTGTTCTGGGTGCTCTTGTCTGGGTTTTCGGCCTGTTTGGCCATCCACGTGGATGTGGCAGAGAGCCACAGCATGTTCACCTGCGAGCCCATCACCCTGCGCATGTGTCAGGACCTTTCCTACAACACCACCTTCATGCCCAATCTGCTCAACCACTACGACCAGCAGACCGCTGCCCTCGCCATGGAGGTACTGTCGCCACCCTTTTCCCCTGTTGCACAATTGCATTGTACATTAATGTGAAATAATTCAACACAGTTGGTAGCTAATCTCAGTATCCACAATTGGAGGGTTCTAAATCACTGGTTTGAGCGGTGTCTTAGTGTTTGTTTTAGAAACGTCTATTATGTCACATTAATGGATTAATTCATATTGTTCTATTGATAAAGTATTAAGGTGTGTAAAACATGCAAGGATTCATTCGGCATCATTTCTTAATGGAACAGTGTCCCTTAGATGTTGCTAACGTGGTAAAATCAACTTCGTAGTGAGGAGTGGCTGTTTTTGAGAACACTTCCAGCCTATGCTGAGAGCATCTATGAACTTGACTCTGTGGAACAGAGTACATATATTAGATACTTTATTTTCATATATCTGTGCCGAATATGGTGGTTGATCACAAAATCACTTTTGTGTCGTAGCCTTGAACAGTTACAGAGACAATGTATTTTGATCACTCAAGGACTTTGATTTGCTACACAGCAGCGGTTGAAATCGACTGAAAGGATCTCGTCTTCTAGATTGTTGTTGTGGAGTGCTACAACCAGCCACACAGAACAGATTTAGCGGAAGTTCAAAGTGAGAAAATAAGCAGAGGCTGTGAAGTCCAAGCACCCATTTGGATATCTCACCGAGCATGTAGATTTTCAACCCAGAATGCCACAGTGCCAAATTCTTGCCCACCTTCAGCTAGAATTTATTTAGGTGTGTGTTCAGTTCCTACTACAGGACTCGTTACACATGCCCTGACATTCAACGCTCTCTGGCAGAAATTAAAGTTTGACGTTGTTTGTAGTCGCATCAGGAACTAGATTATCCCTTGGGGGTGGGAATCTGTGCTTGCTGTGGAGTCAAAAAACAGTTGTCCTGGGTAGGAATGAGAGACATGCTAATGTTAGTAAAACAGCCACTGTTGGTCTTTCTATTGACACACGCAGAGGACAGGGCCCGCCAGTCAATTGCAGTGAGAACAGCGTGATCTGGTCTCATTGAATAAATTACACAACATAAAGAATAATTATACGTGTTCAGGATTTTAGATTTGGTTTAGATAAACTTACTATCACATACAAATAGAAATGGAATGGCCCATTTCTCCTTTCATGACTTGTGTAATGGGTTGCACCTGCTTCCATAGGCCTAGCCACTCTTCCACACTAGCTGTGTTGGGCTGAGGTCGGCTCGCTGCTTGCTGACCTCCCCCACGTCTTGCCCTGCCACTTTTCCCCCAACCCCTCCTTTGTTGGCTGTCTGATGAAAAAGAGCACTGCCGCTGTTGTCAGGAGGGGGTCCTCCTGATGCCCTCTGACCCAAGTGTATTGGGGGGACCCCTCTTTAAGATTGGTCCGTTGCTCAAAAGTGGTTTCCATGGCAGCCCCGGTCTGAATGCAAAGGACGAGTGCAGCCAAGAGGAGCAGAGAGAGAGAGAGAGAGAGAGAGAGAGAAGAGACAACGCAGTGAGGCAAAGCTGACTTACCCCGATTCTGTTGGAAGAGGGAGAGTGTGGGATTGGGGTGCCCTTTCTCCCCTCCCCTAAAGAAATGATTGAAATTAGACTAGAGATCAAGAAAGGAATTCCTGGTTTGTCCAGGTTCCCACAGTCAGAACTGCTGGCATCTTCACCGGTGCAGGAGTGGAGGGCTGGACAGCACTAGCTATAAAACCAATTCACGTTTTTACAGTTTCGTGTTTCCCCTTTTGAAAGGTGTAAATCATAAGAGATGAGATTCGCCCAAGACCAAATTCACCCACGCTGTCCTCGCCCTCGTTGTCCAGGCACTAATCAACGCCGAGTCATCCGAGTTGTCTGGTTGATTCCAAGTTGATGAGTGGTATCTCCCACTCTCTGTCCATGTCCCAACACTGGCAGCAACCACCGTCTCTTTCACACTATGGCAGAGCCCAGTTAAAGAGGATGACCATAGCCTCCCGGATTCTCCACAAGACAACACACCCCTAAGTGGCGTTTCACATTTCCTATGCTAAATTCAGATTGTGTGGGTTATGACTCGGTGAATAAGACAGAATCGATGGTCTGTGTTGAAAGTCGCGGCTATAGAGGCTAAATACATGCCAGGGCTGAAAAAGAGGCTTTGAGCATGCCCACAGGCTTTTGTATGGAGGCGTGTATCATTAGAGGCCGACTAGTGGCCAGCCATCTAGGCCCCCACCCCTCTCCTCCAGATATCACTTTTTTTTTTTGGAACTCCGCTACTGGAGGGCTTCACACAATATGGACATTAGATTCTTTAATTCAGCTCCTAGTGCCGGCCAGCGGAGGATGGGCTCCCTCGTTAAGCCGGGTTCCTCTCAAGGTTTCTTCCTGCCAGCCTAGGGAGTTTTTCCTTGCCACTGTTGCCACTGGCATGCTTTTGGGGGTCAGGCCTGGGACATATTGTATTTCTCTATATGTAAAGCGTCTTTGTGGCATGGAAACATGTGAAATGCGCTTTCTAAAAATCAATTGATTGATATTGAAGACTTCCTTCAGACTGATATGTATTCTGTAGCGCATGCCTCTGTAGTGGCTGTTATGGAGGATCTCGCTAAAATGCTACTTACCTGTAAAAATTCTTACAGCGGAGAAAACATCACGACAGATAGGGTACTGCTGATGTGAGGCCTGGGAAGGGAGGCTAACATCAGAGCGGGCCTAGTCGAAGGTTTCCTGTGGGATTACACACGCTTGGAATAACGCACGGTCTCATTTAATAAAAGAAAATAATAAATAGCTTAAATGATTCAGGGAATGACGTTATGGGATGACGCTAACAGGCGTTGGTTCCCATTTTATTGTGAAGATGCTCTTCTGTAGCTTCAGTCCGCAAGGAAGCGGTGGTTTCCGTCTTTCCGTTTCGGTTTGGATCAGCACTCTTAATTAAACCGTCCGCTCTGCATCATAAAACACCCAGCATGGGAATCTCCAAGCTCATCTCCCGTCTTTTCATTGTGATGGAGGGAAACCCCCCGTAAAAATCTGCTGCTGGAAGTGGATTATATTTACGCCGAGATTTGGCTTTTTGTGTTGGTCTAATCCATTTCACGGGCCCGTTTGTCAGGGTGCGCTGTGAGGGGCGGGATCGCACAGATATGGAATAACGCCTAGATGCACAATGTGCGTTTGTAAGCATGTAAGAATTGCCAGAAACCTGGAACTGACTATTCAAATTCAACTCATTGAGAAAATGCTTTTGGAAGCTAATCTGCTTTCATTCCATAATGAGTTTACAAATGTATCTGTCAGATATGTGTGAATATAATTTTATAAATACCTAGGTTATATATACACACATATATATGGAATAATACAACACAGTGTTGCAATGAAACAAGTAGCCTAGTGAGTTTCTATATGTGTGTGTATATGTGTATAGATTTATTCAAATGAAAAAAACACAAATTTTTTCCTCTAGCACTGTATAACTTGCATGCATCCTTCCTTTTGAAACATTTTGAACAGTTTTGCCTTCCTTCCTACTATTATATTTATAATCTTAGCATCCTGATAAACGCTAAAAGATTCCTGTTCTTTTGGCAAAATGCAGATGTTTACTGGTTTTGTAGCTTAGGCTGCACCCAAGACATTTTTACACAGAACTGCTAGGCCGTGCTCATCACGGTCCTCCACGGGGCGGTCACAAAGGCAAGGTCCCAGCAGGAAGTGAATGTGTTGTGTCTGGTCCTGGGTGGAGGCCCATTGTTCGCAACGCTGGGGATTTGCATGTTAATGCCCTGCCACGGCAACGGCGCTCTCTCCCAGCATGTCCCCAGCCACAGCGCGCCCACGGCTTCTCGATGATCACGTATCCCTCCGCCTGACACAAAGGGTATTCTAAGCGCAGCCCATGGAGGAGTGATTATAGGGCATCAGGTTACGGTGTTTCCACAACTGCTCCTTCACGTATTTTAAACCAAACCTAGGGGTGGTGGGGGAACAGGTTTGGTTGGTGGATAATGGTCATTTTTAGGTAAGCACCAAATAATGGGGAACTCTTGGCCCACAAGGAAAGGTCACTGCATGATAAACCTATAAACACAATAGATGCAGGTCTTTCTTTTTCAATACTACCTTTATGGGTTTTATTCTAATATAAAAAGAGAGGTTTATAAATGCTAACTTATACCAGGGTATTTTCTCTACATCTCAGTTGGCCTGCTTTGTCTCCTGGTTGAGCAGTTGTTAGCTGGGCAGCAGAAGCAGAGAAGAAAGTGACATGTCGTAATGTTGGGCAGACGTTGGGTGAGCATTCCCATTGACACGTTTCTGTTTCCGTCAGCCTTTCCACCCCATGGTGAACCTGCAGTGCTCCCCAGACCTGCGACCCTTCCTGTGCGCCCTCTACGGGCCGGTCTGCACCGAGTACGGGCGCGTGTCCCTGCCCTGCCGGAGGCTCTGCCAGCAAGCCAAGCGGGACTGCTACAAACTCATGGAGATGTTTGGGGTGTCTTGGCCAGAGGAGATGGAGTGCAGCAGGTATCCGACATTAGACTTCAGTTCCGAGCTCTGTCCAATCAGCAGATGTAAAAGGTTGAATTGTTTGGTATTAGGTTAAGGGTTAATCTAGTTGCTTTATGGCCCCAGGTTCCCTGATTGTGAGGAGTCATATCCACGACCAGTAGACCTGCTGACGAGCGTGAAGAGCACAGAGGAGTCCTCCTTGTCAGTGCAGCGGGACTACGGCTTCTGGTGCCCCCGGGAACTCAAAGTCCAGCCCGACCTCAGCTACTCCTTCCTGGGTGTGCGGGACTGCTCGCCCCCCTGCCCCAACATGTACTTCCGCCACGACGAGCTCCGTTTCGCCCGCTACTTCATCGGCGTGGTCTCCATCGTCTGCCTCTCCGCCACCCTCTTCACCTTCCTCACCTTCCTCATCGACGTCACGCGCTTCCGCTACCCGGAGCGCCCCATCATCTTCTACGCCGTCTGCTACATGATGGTGTCGCTGGTCTTCTTCCTGGGCTTCCTGCTGGAGGACCGCGTGGCCTGCAACACCGCCAGCCCCGGCCACTACAAGGCCTCCACCGTCACCCAGGGCTCCCATAACAAGGCCTGCACGCTCCTCTTCATGGTGCTCTACTTCTTCACCATGGCCGGCAGCGTGTGGTGGGTGATCCTCACCATCACCTGGTTCCTGGCAGCCGTGCCCAAGTGGGGCAGTGAGGCCATAGAGAAGAAGGCCCTCCTGTTCCACGCCAGTGCCTGGGGGGTCCCCGGCGCGCTGACCGTGGCCCTGATGGCCCTCAACAAGATCGAGGGGGACAACGTGAGCGGCGTGTGCTTCGTGGGCCTCTACGACCTGGACGCCCTGCGCTGGTTCGTCCTGGCGCCGCTGTGCCTGGACGTGCTGGTGGGCGTGTCGCTGCTGCTGGCGGGCATCGCCGCCCTCAACCGTGTGCGCATGGAGATCCCGCTGGAGAAGGAGAACCAGGACAAGCTGGTGAAGTTCATGATCCGCATCGGGGTCTTCTCCGTGCTCTACCTGGTGCCCCTGCTGACCGTCATCGGGTGCCACTTGTACGAGCAGAGCTACCGGCCCGTGTGGGAGACCACCTGGGTGCAGGAGCGCTGTCGCGAGTACCACATCCCCTGCCCCTACCAGGTAAATCCGGCCCTCCTCGGCCTCAACCGCACCCATATCTGAATCCGTTGTTAAATTCAGCTCTTAAAATTCTATCGGTTCCCATTTTTAATAGGAAAAGTGATCGTGCTTTTGATAAAGAGACTGCTCGGTAGAAGCCATACTGAACAAATACATGTTAGTTGCATCGGGATCCTGTCGGTAAATGACTCTGTACTTTGCCGGTCATGTCGGGATTCTGTCGGTAAATGACTGTACTTTGCCGGTCATTTCGGGATCCTGTCGGTAAATGACTCTGTACTTTGCCGGTCATGTCGGGATCCTGTCGGTAAATGACTGTACTTTGCCGGTCATGTCGGGATTCTGTCGGTTAATGACTGTACTTTGCCAGTTGCAGTTACTTAACACCAAGCTGCATCCCCCCAGCTCCCCTCTCATCTGATTTAAAAAAAGCCCTTGCTCTGTGTTTAGCGTGCATGGGGGTTACGCAGTTACATCACCCCTTGCTCAGTGTGCATGGGGGTTACTGCGAGCCAAGGCGTTAGCACATTCCCTAAAGAGGGTGTATCTAAACAAAGCAGTGGGGTTGGTGAGAAAACGTGAGGCGTTTCATGTAGCCAATTCTGCAGATGACTGTCAGGGACACATGAATGGAGGAGCACAAAGAGGCCACCAATTACAAAGCCCCGCACAGCATCTGCAGTGGCCTTCCTTTGTATGGGCTGGCTCCAGTGGGAGGAAGTGGGAGAGTTAGTTTGTGTGTAGGGGCGGGAACGCTCCAATTCAGCGGAGAAAAGTCTGTGTTGCGCTCCAACTGGGCTTTCTGAGGTGATGTTGTGGGGTTTCAGTAATGCCCCCCTCCCGCCACTCGAGCACACCCATCAATTACTGTAACTGAGGTCTGAATCCCATTTCAGTTTTATGATGGACACATGGACTGAGGGGAGACCCAGTGATTCCTGACTTTGGAGATCAGAATAATGAGCATCTGTTTCGTGGAGCCCTCCTGCCTCGTTAGGAGGCCTTCTTGGTCCTCTTGGAAGCCGGCTCCTGTGTTCTGCCAGCCCTGCCCACGCTAGCTGCTAACACGGCGACGCCCGGGGGGGGTCAATCCCTCTGATGCCGAACGCACTGGAAGCTGAAGAGCCTGACGGGGGCCCAGGTGCGGCTTCCGTGGGGAGGGGCGGAGAGAGAAGGGCCTGCCATTCTGCGGGGTGCAGGATTGTCTGTGTGCAGTGAGCTATGTAGCAACTGGAGCACTCTGCGCAGAGCAGAGCTTCCCTGAGCCACAGAGGGTGGTGGGGTGGAGTTTGTCCTGAGGCAAACCGAACAATGATCCCCAATGATGTGCGCAAGTGAAAATAAACTTCAATTCACGCAGTCGCTTAGCGTGAGATACAGTGTGTACATGCACGCACGCACGCACGCACGCAACAACATAATGGGGTCGGGGGGGTGTATTTTCAGTCCCTGAAGAAACAAGTTTCTACTTAATCCAAGCGTCTTTAATGTCTGACTTTTGGTTTCCAAAACAAACTGTGAGGCTTTGGCTTCTCAGTTGTCACATCTTTTAAAATCACAGCAGCTGAGACAAGACAATAACAGTTTTAGAATTCTCATCTTTTGAAGAATTCTTTGGCCTGATCCGGAGATGGTCTTGTGCTTTTCCTATAAAAACAAAAAATGTTTAAGGGTGGTAGGTCAAAGGTCAAACTACCCTGTTTGGGAGCATATGGCTGGTCTACCTCACCTACAGGAGCTCTGACATCACACCACCTTCATAAGTCAATCTAGTCTGCAGCAACTAAAAGAAACAATACTGAAAAACTATCACTTTCTCACAAGTCTCACTTTAAAAATGGCAATTGACACAGCTCGACGACAAGAAGGGTAGCCCTCTCAAAAGCAACCTAAATTAAGTTTAAAGTATAGGGAGATAATGATCACCAACAGCGGGAGAGTTTGCTCTTGTCCTGGTTTAAACCAATAACTAACTGGCACACTCTCTATTGTTCCAGGTGCAACAGAATAGCCGGCCAGACCTGGTCCTCTTTCTTATTAAGTACCTAATGACGCTGGTGGTGGGCATCCCCTCCGTCTTCTGGGTGGGCAGCAAGAAGACCTGCTATGAGTGGGCTAGCTTCTTCCGCGGTCACCGGCGAAAAGAGTGAGTTTCACCCTGGGAGAAAGTGTTTATTACTTTGTTTTACTTCGCCTTTCAATTTTCCTTGCAGAAGCGTGGTTTGCAGATCCCTTTGGGAGGCTGTCTTACACCTTCAATCGTTTAACCGCTCCAGGGGTTTGGACTGTTAAAGCAGCCAGCAAGCGATTCCACATCCATCACATGTTATTGCCTTTGTGTCAGGATGAAAGGAATGTGCTTCTCTGCCCCAGTGACAGGGCCGTGAACGAGAGCAGGCAGGTTCTGCAGGAGCCTGACTTCGCCCAGTCGCTGCTGCGGGACCCCAACACGCCCATTGTCCGCAAGTCGAGGGGCACCTCCACACAGGGCACCTCCACCCACGCCTCCTCCACCCACCTAGCCATGCTGGATGAGCCACTTAGCCGGGCTGGTAGCATCCACAGCAAGATCAGCAGCTACCATGGCAGCCTGCATCGCTCCAGAGACGGCAGGTAGGGAGTGGAGGAGGGGGACTCCAATTATTCCCATGTGGAATTTTGCCAAGTAACTGATAAGGCCTGTAAATACCCTACTTCTCAGTGTTCATAATTGGGCATATGTAGCACTGCCACTGGGGTTAATACAGTTTGGGAAGAAAGGGTGGTTTTAAAAAAACGTGACATAAACCAGACCGGAATACAAACAAAGTTTCTCTTTACAGTTTAGGCTGTTTCATAAGTATGGTGTTTGCATTGAGTTGTCTAAAAGTAGTATTTCTTTTTAAGATCACTTAGAAGCGATTAACTAGTTTGTTGGAATTGTAATCAGTTGTTGTAGAGACTAACTGCAGACCTGACTTGCCCCATCAGGTATACCCCCTGCAGCTACCGGGGGGTGGAGGAACGCCTACCCTATGGGAGCCTGCCCCGCCTCAATGAGCAGTCGCGTCACAGCAGCATGCATCGCCTTGACAGCCAATCACGGCACAGCAGCGTGCGGGACCTGAGCAACGCCCCGACAACTCTCATCACCCACGGCAACAGCATGAATTGCGTCATTGAGGAGGATGGGGCTAGTGCCTGAGCAGGCAGGGCCCGTGGCCCGTGGCCCATCCTCCACAGGGCTACTATCAGCCTCGGGGGCGGACAAACTTCTGAAATATTCTATTGGAGAGGCCCGACAACTACAGACTTAAACACGGGGTCTTGCCTGCAAAATGTTTTTTTTTTTTAATGACAGAAAAATGTCAGTTTCAAAATTTTGCACTTCTGTTCTGAAGCACGCATGATTTCACTGGAAAGATCCGAGGTCTTCTTTCCTTCGTTACACGAGCGTTTGAAAAATGCAGACGCCACTAACTTTGATAAAAAATGTTGTTAAAATGTACCCTTGCTTGCTCAGCACATGAGGACAAGCTGAAGGAAAAAGGTAGTACTCACACACAAAAGTGGATCAGTAGCTTCTACCCTGAATGGTTTTTGTTCAACATAATTTCAGCCAGCAAAAGAGGGTTGACATGGTGAAGATCAATCTCAGGAACAAATCTCATCTGTCTGGCGTAAACCGGGCCATTACACTTTGCACTGTAGAGGCGTCTGAATGTACAAGGCATATTCCCCCCCATTCCTGTTGATTTGCAGACGATGGGATTTCCCCTTTCAGCTGGGATGTGGCCGCGTCCTAACGGGAAAACTGGTTTGAGTGAAAAGGAATCTGAAGGCTGATGATTGGCTCCTTTACTTCCCAGGACAGCCAAGCACGACACAATCCTAGTGGTCGGAGCCCAGTACATGTGGTTGACATACTACTGTACAATATCCTGAGGTTCATAGGTGGTTAGTGTGCTTAAATTTCCAGTATATAGTAGAATTTCCCTCTCCTCCCTACCGCCCTACTCTGTGTCAAGACATGTTCTGTATTTAAAAAAGGCTAAACTAATTTTGAGATTACTTGTCAGATGTGTATAGGTGTAAATTTGAGTTGTAGACTTTTTAATAAAGTGATTTTTGTACAGACATTTTCCTGAAATGAATATATGCTGGATCCAAGTTTGGAGATGAAACGCACATCCGTTAGCCTAAACCATTAAAGGAACCACCCACACACTGCACACAGAAGCCATGAGCTTATAGTTCCCTGTTTTATTGAAATGCGTCAAAGTTGGGTTAATTATATACGTTTTCCACATAAGAGAGTGGTGGCCAGTCCCATACATTATTTTTTGACCACCTTAAATATTTCTGTGCAAAAAGAATCTACATCACTTGTAGTGGGTTATCCTCAACCTTTCAAATGAGCAAATAATATAATAAAACAAGTGTAAAAAAAAAAAAAAAAAAAATATTCCAGCCAGAAGTTTATTTTCTATAACAAAAGTGATTACACCTAGGACATGCAAAACTGTACATATTCTTACAAAGAAATCCTATAAACTTAATATGTGATATGTAATAGCAAATAACATACAAGGCAGGTAAAACTTCATCGAAATGCAAATATCTTTTTAAGCTTTACGTCCTCGCCGTCATTCTGCCTCTCACACACCCCCCTCGTTACAAGCCCTTTGCAGTCGACTCCGCCCTGTTCGATGCCTGTCCACATCTCACCATCCTTCTAAAAGGAACGACCGGCCGTGGTCGTCGCTATTTATGGTGACTAACTGCCTGAGATCGTGACCGTTTTGAGTCCTTGTTACATCGATGAATCTGCGTTTCTGTCAGTCCTGAGGTTAGCATGTAGGCTTCCTTAGCGTTGAGCCAAAAACCCATACAGATATCCCACCTACCCAAGAGTAGCCATCTCCACAGCAAATCACTCAAATTCAAAGGAACCCTACGGAAAGTTCTGGGCTTCTGAAAATGCATATATAACACATAAATAATCTGTGCCTTATCAGACTGTAAATTATATGTCGTACATGTCAATCTGGAATTAGACAGGCAGGGGTAAGTGTCTGGGTAATTTCACTGTGATATCAGAGGCAAGAATTTAGTCCGGATCTCCCGATGGCACTATGGGACCAAATTATACCCATCTCCAACAACATGGGGTGTAGGATCTTAACCCCAGCACTGTACTTCGGTTTAGACCGTTTTTTCTTCCAAACACATCAACAAACCAGTCATAATAAGATTGACTCTAGACCAACATACCCCAGTGGAAATGTATATTGTGGAACTCAAGTTTTACTGCTAATCTTACGAATACTGAATATTTACTGTGAATAGTACTTAATTAGTTTCTTTTCAACCTTTGACAATATCTTAAATCTAATGTTCTACTCAAGCTGTGGAAGCTGAGTCTCAAACTTAATCTACAATTTAGTATGGGAAATATCCCATTGAGTGACCCAACACAAAAACAATTGTTTTTAAGTTCTGTTCCAATGCACTGAATTAATGCCTATAGTCCAGACCCAGGCCAAGGTCCTAATGTCTTTTGAGGAAAAACAAATGATACAAATACAGTATTTCATTGTTATAAAGAAATGAGAATGTGGCCAGAATGGGAATTCCACAATGGAACCTTACAGAATGTTGCCTTACGCTTTGCGAAGTGTTTTTTGTTCCCTTGAAAATACTGCGTTGCAATATAGAGACACTTTAATTCTGCAGCCTCCACCTCCCTCTATTGCCACTAGGATGGTTTTATGGTTGTTTGGTCAGTGTCTTCTCTGTAATTTAGTCACCAAAATCGCTAAAAATAATACAAAATCCACTTTTTCTCCCACTGGAGAACATTAACCTCTGGTCCCATGAGAAGCAAACTATGGAGAACGTTATAGTTATATGTAGAGTTCTCCAACCTCAGAAGAATTTATTTTATTAAGAATAGCTTGTGGGGAACCAGTGTACATGTTTAGCCAACTGAAAGGAAAACTAACTGAACCACTGAGTACCAAGGCTTTAAAGACAAATTTAAAAAACAGTTACAATAAGGACTAAAAATGGAAATAAAATAAGAGTCTTTGGGAATGGAGCGTTATTGCTTCTGTGCTGAGAATATGCACCACCGGAAGGGGACGAGGTCCCTGTGTGTGCGTGTCAGAGAAAGCCCGTTTTCCCCATTATGATATAAGAATTGAAAAATCCCATTGAACAGCACAGCTTTTTCTGATTTATCCCAATGAGTTTCCTAAATAAAAAAAGAAAACACTGCAAATGAAGCAATAACAAAACAAAAAAAATCGATTTCCGATACAGTTAATAAAATAAAATAAAAAGTAATGATAAAAAAAACGGTTGCTGAAAATGGCTTTTTTGCTGAAATATGCCCCAAGGACCATTACTTTTACTGAACATAAAAGGTACATGAAGCAGCCCTCAGCCATACAAAACCTCACTTCATGGTACTTTTCCCCATATATTATACTCTACTTTAAGCGTATGTACATTACTGAAGTGGGACTATGGGTGTTTGAGGAAGATCTTGGGAAACTGCTACACTAAGAGTTCATGTTCATTGGACAAAGAACAGTGGCCCCAAAAAGACAATGATTTAACAAATGAAAATCCTCACAAAATGTCTGATTAGCTAAATATCTAAACATCGAGGACATCGCGGGTGGGTGACATTTCAGAATTATCCATGACTTAAAATTTACTTTTTTTTCCTCTCCCACATCTATTTAGCACGGTTTCATGTTTTGTTTAAAAAATTAAAATAAAATTCCACACACAACACTTTCAAGAGCAAATAATAAAAAAGAATAAATAAAGCCAGAAAGGGAGGGGCTGCCTGATCAGCTTGGTTTGAGTTTGCTCCTCTCTCTGAAAATCACCATTAACTGTAAAGTCTAATCCATGTTAAGTGGAGTTCACAAGAAAAAAAAATTGTCCTCAGTTTCTCAGGCAACTCTCACTCGCTTCCCAAACTAAGGTCCAGATGAGACCTTCTCGTTCACCCTCTCACTGAGGGAGGAAAGGTCACTCAGTAATAAATACTTTGATTAAAAAGCCTTACCCAGTAATCTAATGTCTGCTATATACAAATGTTTTTGTTTTTGTTTTATTACAATTTTTTTCCCTTCCCCCCACAATTCTTTTTCGGTGAGTGATCTGAAGGTGGTTACAATTATTATTTTTTGCTTATTTATGCAGCGCACGCACACACACTCTCCCTCTTTCTCACACACACACACACATAAACTAGAACACGCGCACTCACAGGTCACTCCTCTGTTTCTTTAACTTGGGGGGTAGCCTCTCCCCACCCTGGACTCCTCACCCAGGTCGTGTCCATTTTGACTTTTGCGCTTGCAACTGCTTTGCTTTTTTAGTTGGTTTTCACTACTCCGGTAGGTGATTGAGAAGGCGAGAGCTGTGGTGGTGGTCAGGGGTGGGCGGGGCCAGTCTAGGATGGGAGACAGAGTCCTGGGCCTGGGGCTCATGTCTCCCAGCCCATCCGTTCTGTGCTCTCCAAGGAGAGAGACTTGGTCTTGTGCGGGGAAGCGGGGCTGGGAGGGCTGCTCAGGTTCGAGCTGTTGGAGGCTGTTGAGTGCCGGGGGGAGTCCGAGTCCTGCGAGGCAAAAAGAGAGAGGTAATGATGAAGGTAACCGCCTGTAAACCTGCGATCAGGGAATACCATCCTCAAAAGGAGTACTTCCCATTCTACGGCTAGGAAAATCATTATCTTAACTCACTAAAAGTAAAAAATTACCACGCCTCTACATGCATGGGACTTCTATCACAAATCCCCAACCTACCTTCACTGGGGCTGGGAACTAAAATGTAGAACTATGCACACGCACACGTCACTGCTAGAACAGCATGGGTGAAACGGTGTCTGGTACAACCTATGAGGGAGGGATCGGATAACCGGTGTGTCTGTCTCTCACGCCCCAAGCCAAGCACAATCTTCACGGAGGGCTCCTGCAGCCAATCCCATTCCCACTATAAGCCCGCGAGGAGCAGGGGGTCATGCAGCTGGCAGCAGCCATCCACTGCTGGTACTGCAGGACAGCTGGAGCCAAGAAAGACTGGCCAAGAGCTATTTTGAGCCGAAACGCTCCGCTTGGCCCCCTTCAGGCAGGAGAGTTGCACAGGGAGTGGGAGAAGGTTGTGGCAGCTAGAGGAGGAGGGCTGTAGGAGGAGCAGAGTGTGTACTGATATTACCTTCATCTTACTAAGGAGGGTCCTTAAAGCCCTTTTCAGATCTGGGGTCTTCTCTGACGGCGACACGCCCTGCCACTGAAGAGGAGAGTTACACTCAGCGCCTGCCCCTCAGAAGGGCACAGGGAGCGGACGGGGCACGGCAAAGTACGGCAGGGACGGGGGCGAGTCGCGTTTGCTCTGGTTTGCCAGGCTGGCGCCCATGCTATGGAGTGGGGTGGGGTTCTGGTACCCATGGGTTTGCGGGGGAGGAAGTGGGGTCCAGGCAGGACAGGAGGACACAGAGGCGTTTACAGTGTGAGTGTTGCCTTCGTCACTGTCCAAATAGGGTGACTTCTGCCCAATGACAAACTGCTTTCTGGGGGTTTTTCCCAAAAATGTGTGGAACTGGCCTGTCCAGTCCCGCCACCAGGAGCCCTTAAGCTCGGTGGGGGCGGGGAAGAGAGTCGCTAACTGTGCCAGGAATCTCAGTTTGTTGCTATGACTCCCACCCCCACACACAGGGAGGGTGAGGAAATACAACCAGGCTCCTCTAATCCTGGTCGCCACCTGTCCTAACTCAGCAGGCGACACAGGCTGTAGGAGACTGGAGCAGAGGGACGTCTCTCTGGACGATACTGTAAGCCTGATGGAGACTGGAGCAGAGGCACGTCTCTCTGGACGATACTGTAAGCCTGATGGAGACTGGAGCAGGGGCACGTCTCTCTGGACGATACTGTAAGCCTGATGGAGACTGGAGCAGGGGCACGTCTCTCTGGACGATACTGTAAGCCTGATGGAGACTGGAGCAGGGGCACGTCTCTCTGGACGATACTGTAAGCCTAGAGGAGGCTGGTGAGGCTCGGTCAGCGCTCTGGCGAGCGCCATTATACCACCCCACACCCTTTTCTTAACTATGACCTCATACACAAGTTTTACTACTTTTTAAATTACTTTTATCCTGTCCATTAATCAATTCATTAAATGGAATAAAATACTCCCACATGCAACGTGAATGACCTGTGGCACCGTGAATGACCTGTGGCACCATGAATGACCTGTGGCACCGTGAATGACCTGTGGCAGTCTTGCACTCCCTTTGGCCATTACACGTTCCCACCGCCGGC